>CM055083.1:2425362-2471842 GCA_029204045.2 Tillandsia leiboldiana
GGGAGGGTGGGCCCCACTGCAGGAATCATCTCTGACGCTTCTGAAGATTCCATTCAGACGTTTCCACTTTATTATGTAAGAAGGTGGGACCCACCCAATAAGCTTTGCTCGGTGGGACCCACACGTCAGTAGGCACTATTTTGGACAGTCCGAACTTCCAAATTATGCTTCTTTTTTTTTTTTCTTTTTTTCTTTTTTTTTTTTTTGTTAATTGCACAGAAAATTTCTAATTTGTCTTTTTTTTTTTTTTTTTTTTTTGTGCACTTTTATATTTAGTGTATGTTTGTCTTGGATAAAAAAAAAATAGAGAGATAAAATTATTTTCGCCATTAAATGATCATTTTTACTGTTTAATTTACTTTAATAAAAATAAAATTAAAATTCAAGTTATTTTTTAAAAAATTAATAAAATAATATAATAGGTAATATTCGTTTCATACAGTTCTATGTAAGCATATAGAATAGTAAATGCATTTTTATAAAGTTTAATTTTTTATATTTATTGTTTCAAAAATTCTTACTTGTTTATATATGTCTTTCTGATTTGTTACTATTAACTTATTATTTATATTTTAACATAATATAAATAAAATTAATCTCTAAAAATTTGAACTGTAGTTAAGTATAATACCCCTCCAAATATTTGAATTATGGTTAAGTATAATATATGAAAAGATAAAAAAATAAATTTACCTCATTCACTAATCAAGATTAACTATTTAACCTATGATTAATTATATTTTTCTAACTGATATTAACGGGAGGAATATATATAAATAATTTAAGACTTTTAAAAAAATAAATATAAAAAATTGAATTTTATAAAAATACATCTGATATTCGATATGTTTAGATAAAGTTGTATAAAATTAATCTATATTTAAATATACTGGAGTGTGGAGTGTGATACTAAATATTTTTTTATTTAGTTTATATATTTAAAATATAATGAAAATTGATTAGGTAAAGTTTTAGTATCTCTTTCATTTAGTTTGCATATTTATAATAAGATAAAAATTAATTAGTTGAATATCAATTTTTTTTTACTTTATAATTTTATTATTATAATTTTAAGTATAAAAAGTTAATTTAGTTTGCATATTTGTAATGATACAATTAATCCTTTATACTCTGTATAAAAAAATAAAAAGTATTTATTGTAAACTCTAAATTGGATGTATATTTTACATTTTATTTATTTGAGGATGAAATAAATTTTATTGATCAGTTCGAAATGATTCGTAAAAAAAATTTCACGATAAAAAAAATAGTATAGAAACCCCCCAAACTATCGACACTTTTCAAATTCGCCCCTGTATTTATTTATTTATTTATTTTTCATTTCACTTTTCTTAATTGAACTTTCAAGTTTTAAGGGAGCGACATCAAACTAATGAATATTTTTACTAAATTTAATATTATTCATAATAAAGTTTACTATTTAAACCAGTTTCAAGTCAATAAATTTTTTTTTTTATTTCAACACCTAATTAGCTTATGAAGCCATTAATTACAACTATATTTCTAAAATGTAAGAGAACAAAAAAAAAATTCTATAAAAGATATTTGTATAGGAAAAAATAGGAAAAAAAGAAGTCTCTCTTATGCAACTTAAATTAGATTTATTAAAATTCAAGAGATATCAATTTAAAAAGTTAGAGGGTTGATTTCAAATTATCCTATAGTTGAGGGTCTCTCCATAAACTTTGACCAGCAAAATTTATTTATAAAAGGAAAATTGTCAACGAATAATAATAATAATAATAAAAAGTATTTATGGAGTCAATTTTTGCAGTCACTTTTCCGAGTGTGAATTAATTAGTAATATCTCCGCGTGCTTAAGTACGCAGTGAAAAACGACAAGTTGCTACGCTTTTTTTTTTTTTTTTTTTCTTTCAATTATTTATTTATTTATTTACTTTTTATTATTATTATTATTTTAATAATTTTTACTTTTTAGGACGCTTTTTTTTTTTGGTGACCATGATAGGGATAGAATTGTTTGTAGCCGTCCGATCAGGATGATGGAATCCTACGGGTCAACTCTCAACTGGGTGGTGCGTGGGGCCACGTGGCCGATAACTGTTGGTGCCACGTCAAACAAGCCAGCTAAGTATTATTTTATTTTATTTTTCTTTATTATTATTTAGAATAAATATCTGATACTGTATTTTTATTTTTAGCGTCATATAATTTTAACTTTAACTGTTACACTTAAGTAATTTGTGATTTTTTTTTTTTTTTTTTTATTTTGTATTTCACTTTTTGTTAACTTATTTGTTAAAACAGTCACTTTAATTTCACTGCTATATATGAGTGACGGATATGTATTTAGTCAATTATTGAAGGATTTAAGTGTAATAGTATAAAATTGTGCCAAAATTTTATTGAAACGGGCACCACCCAATAGATTTTTTAGTTAAAATTTATTTATTAAATATTTTTAATTACTTAATATATATTTTTATCAAATTTTTTAAATTTTATTAAAAAATTATTTAATAAATTTTTTATTTTTAAAAAAATTCGGATCGACTGTCGGTACGAAAATTATATCGTGTCAATATTTTGTTAGCATAATATGAATACTTAAATTCTTGATTTGATTATAGCGACTTTGAAAGTTGGGATCCAAAATTACACTAAATTAAAATTTGAGGAGCAAAAGTATAATTTATCCCAAAAACAAAATAAAACAAAACCAACTCCATTTTTCAAAGAAAAGAATTAGAGTGTAAGGAATTAATTAGTTATGTACAACAATGATTAGCTAGTAGAATACATTTTATTCCCAATATTTATCCTAATACTAATTTACATAGGATTAGGAGGAATATAAAATATTCCCCTCCCCACCTAAAGTTATGCTGAGAGAGTAACCACGCTTGCATCTACTTTTAAATAGAATAGAATCATTTGGTATGAACGCACTTAACCATATATATATATATATAGCAATGCTACATGTACACCCCGAAGGGGTGTACATCATACACCTCCATCATTTTAATGATGGCGATATTTTTTACGGGTCACATCGAGTGACCATCATCACAACCCCACCCTTAGATGGGTGGGGTGTATGATGTACACCCCGAAAGGAGTGTACACATAGCATTTTTCATATATATATATTGCTTCTTTATATGGGCTATTATTATTTTTATATATATACACCTTCAATCCTTTTCATGGGTTTACTCATAAAAGTATATTTTTGTTATTACATATGTGACATGTCCATTGCTTTTTGGTAGTTCAACCCTTTGCTTTTGCAATATCATGCTCAAGTGGGTCGGGTAAATAATGAATCTGAATCCAAATTCAAATCCGACTCAAACATAGCATGCAGATTCAAATTCGCTTGTATAGGAGGATCCAAGCCCCATTTATTTAATTACCATGCATGTATATAATAATCTTAGGCCCCGTTTGGTTCGGGGATTAATTTCTGAAGTATAAATTTTTTTATACCTGGGATAGCTTGCTATTCCGGGATAAAGAAGTATAAAAGTTAAATTGCGTTTGGTTGAAAAGTTGGTATTCCCTGGAATAGCTAAAATAGTGTTTGGTTGAAATTATGGAATAGTGGAGAATAGTGAAAAAAGAAGATAGAATTTTTTTCAAAATGCCAACTTTGCCCTTATCTTTTTTTTTTTTGTAGAAAAATTAATTTAAAAATTATATTTAATTTGAAGCAATTTAATTATAAGTAATAAATTATATCTTACCTAAAAAAATAATAATTTTTATTTTATAGTATATTTTACTGCAAATTTTAAAAATGAAAGTGCAAATGAATTTTAAAAATTATAAATTTTAAATTATAAATTTTAATTTTAATTATAAATTATAAATTATAAATTTTAATTTTAATTTAAAACTTTAATTTTTAATTTTAATTTTTAATTTTAAATTTTAATTTTAAACTTTAATTTTAAATTTTAATTTTCAAATTTTATTTTAAATTTTGAATTTTAAAAATTTAATTGTAAATTATAATTTTAAATTTTAAAATTTAAAATTTATATTTGAAATTTTTTAATTTGAAATTTTAAATTTAAAATTTCACATTCAAATTTTAAAATTTTAAAATTCAAATTCAAATTTGAAATTTAAAATTTATAATTTAAAATTTATAATTTAAAATTTCACATTAAAATTTTAAAATTTTAAAATTGAAAATTTAAAATTTTATAATTCAAATTCAATTTTAAAATTTTAAAATTTAAAAATTAAATCGTAATTTTAAAATTTTAAAATTGAAAATTTAAATATTATATTTTTAAATTTAATTTTTTTGTATTGAAAGTTTTTGTATTGAAAATTAAAGTGAAAAAATTTAATCCCTGCCCCCCTTATTCCACTATTCCGGCTCCCCTATGGGATAAATCTTAACGGGTTATTCTAGGATAACCCGTTAAGAAGGGGATAAAAAAAAAATTTATCCCCTGTCTTTTTTGTATGGTGTTTGGCAAGAATAGGGGGATAAAGGGGGTTATTCCCCCTTTATCCCCCAACCAAACGCTACCTTAAAGATTAGTTGCTTTCCAAAAGAAGTTCCCTTTGCAATTGCACACCTTTGCATAAACTTGCTCACAGTGAGTGGCTCAGATGCGTTTACTCTACTTTGAGCCTAAAAAGAAGTATCATTAGCTCGTATCATATACCTAAATTAAACATTAGAGATCAGAGGTTACTTTTTCTCCTTTTCTCTAATATTAAAATGATTATATAAGTAAGGAACATGTAGGTAATTTCCCTTAAGCTAAAAGTAGCTTAGATGAAAACATTTATGTATAATATAATTCATTGAAGGCCAAATTATTCTTTGTTTCATACTGGCCATTCATTCATTCATAGTCTTATACATGTTACAATATTTATATAATTTTTTATATGCTACACCTCCTAATCAATCATTTGTGAGTCTCTCTAATGCTCTCCTTAATGTTAATGTATGACACCAAAATTTGAAAAAAAAAAAAGTCTTTGCTCAAATGCGCATTAGAATAATGATTGATTATCATAATTATTATATTTGCAAATACTCTTCAAAGTGAACCAATTAAATCATCAATTTTTGTGCAGGGTGAAACATTAGAACTAAAACTCCAATACTATAAATTTGATGATTACTCAATACTCACCAACCTTTGGTTTTAAGGCTGATGAAAGGAATTTGAGTGCACCATGCACTAGTTTTCCTCAAAATACATGAACTAATTATGACCAAGTACTGCAGCAAAACATGTATGGCAGGGATCTAGTTAATCAGGAGTTACTAGATCAGCTAAATAAGTCAGAAAAATTAAAAGGACAATCACCAATCACATTATCTTCTGCTAACAGAAATAGAGATGGAATGGAAAGAAAGAGAAAAAAAGTTTCAATGAACATCTACCCAAGTTAGAAGAGCAGTTATTTCAACACAAGTAATCAGGATAACAGTGGAGCAATTGATGAACAAGGGAGACATATACTGGAGTTGAGCAAACTGAGACACATTTCACTTTAGCATTAGTTTTCCATAATGGTAACAACTAACTGTAAAAGTTGATGCTTCATTTAAAACTAAGTAACCACTTATTATCTGGTTTGTACCTCCATTTTTAACAAAGCTGGTTCTTTACTTTGCATCCAAAATATTGTCCATATCTGTATCTGGTTAAGACAAATTAATATGACCCCTCGGGCTCCGTTGTACAAAACAAACCTCATATGCTATAAAGATCCAACTGGTGTAATGTCATATACAGCATCGGAGATAAAGGGTTCGATCCATTTCAATGTCACATTTAATTGATCTCTTATCAATTTATGGTTCCAGAATACTCAAAGAAATGCTAACTAAACGCCCTGTCAACAGAAATAATGGATGCTATCATGGAATTAAAGAACAGGTGATAAAATATGCTGACAATAGATTTGAGATCAGAACACCATTAATTTTGTTCTTCTTATTGTTTAGCTGCATTTTTATCAACGACATCTTCGATATTGTCGGAGTAGGAGATTTACATTTGTGTAAATATGGATTTACTGGGTCAAATGGACATATATTTAGTAGGTATCTTATCTTATGTCCAGTTGATCATTGCTAAAATTTTATCAGCTACTAAGAAAATCTAGATGTAACGACTCGGCCCACTAGCAATAATAACTCGTTGGGCCCAAACCACAGCCCAAAATGCTTAAACCAAGTTATTCTATTATCTCTTATAAATTCAATCACAACTTTATTCCCATCCGATATGGGACTATCGGGGTGTCCCATCAGCCCAAACACACGTACACAACCGATGTGGGACTATTGGGGTGTCACATCAGCCCAAACACACGTACACAACTCAAGATCATCAGGCGATGTGAGACTTGTCTCTAGTCTTGTCATTCTGACCCTTGACATAGCCCGTCATCTTGTCTTTCAGACCCTGACTTTGTCGAGACTCGTTATACACTTCCGGCTGGTGATTGGCTCTGATATCAAATATAACGATCCGACCCACTAGCAATAATAACTCGTTGGCCCCTAACCACCGGCCCAAAATGCTTAAGCTCAGTTTTTATTACTCGTGTCCATTATCTTTTATAAACCCAATCACAACCTCATTCCCATCTGATGTGGGACTATTGGGGTGTCACACTAGATCTGGACCTTTTTGAATCTAGACAAACCTATTGCTACAAAAAGTGAAAGTGTAACTGGGGTTAGCTGGATTTAGAGACATATATAATGAATGAGAAGAGAGAGAACACTTTTCAATTTTTATTCAATTTGAGGTGAAGAAGAGTATGAAATCTGCCAGATTGTCTTCGAGATGTAAAATCTGAAACATAACAGTAGTAATAGTTGCAAAATAGAAAGAAGAAAATAGATGAGGATTGAGGAAGAAGGTAGAAAAATAATACGTCATCAAGTTCTATTCATAAATCAACCCCTGTGTTACTCAATGTCGACATCTCATACCTACAGTGCAAATGAACCTTATTTGATTAGAATAAGACTCACTTATCTTGTACTTCAAGACTAAGAAGAACTATGTTATAACACGAGGGCCGAGACACATTTCCAAGATTAAATCCTAATTACTGGATCTCTACTAACATATTATTGTTTAAATGCAATGACATTTAAAGAAACTAAGTGAAAAGATGACACTTCCTAGATAGCATCAAACAGTTCATGGCTGCACTAAAGGATAGTATTCGAGAAATGATGCAGTTTAAACTATCATTTTAGTATCCAAAGCAGGATCACGGAATCTCATTTTAGCACCTAAATCAGAAGAGGATCCCGATTTTTTTTTTTTCTTTTGGTTTTGCCATATGATGTATTAAAGCGGACTGCAGCTGAAAGTAGTAGCTGAAAAACGGATTGAAAGGGTCAATTAATTGCTTTAGTAGAAGGCGGCACTCATGTTTCGAATGTCTAGACTAGCAGATCAACCCCAACCTATGTTCAATAAAAATGAATCGATACACTGGATTGGATATAAGTCAAACTTGTAGCCCAATGGTAATTGTAATACATCACTAATTCACTTGAAAATCAGAATTTAAAAATTATAGTGTGGTTAGATAAAGAATCATTATTCAAGTTACAGTACATTGCTTTTGCATGACCATCCTCTTGTGGTACCTTCTTCTCGGAAGGAATCACACTAAGTTTTTGTTGATACGATGTATTGTAATATCCTAAACAACTTCCGCATGTTAAAATTCTCCAATTGTTCTACTAATTTGCCACAGAGCTATATTTCCTTAAATCATCTTTACAAGCAAAAGCGAGACACCAATCTCAACATATTTTTTTTTTAATCATGCGCATATATTTATTTTTTTAAAAAAACATTATTTTCCAACTACCCTACATTTTGAATCATAAACACAGCCAGTTCCCATCAAAACTCGAAGCACGAGAAACATTAGTAAGTAAATTACAGAAAATTAACTTTATCATTCTGAAACCAACATGCCTTGATCATGGAAAAATTTCAAAGCAATAACCCCTGTAGCATACATATTTAAAACCTCACTCACACAGTACGCGCACAGGAGAAGTTTCTGTAATGTAATTATGATAGCCTATACACAATATATCGTGAAAGAAATTTGAATCATTGTTAAATTATCAATAGATAACAAGTACAAGGATTTTACCTGTCTTACATAATTTCATCTTATTTAACATCCACAAACTCTGCAGTTGTTCTTTATCACATCAAAGAAAATACTGCTTGTTTGTTCCCAATAAGGTGGCAATAGCAAGCGGAGTATACATAAACATAAAAGTAGTGACATTCGCATGAATATGAAAAGGAAACCAAAAAAACAAAAATCAGCTATAAAAATCAAAAGTAGTTTTAATGGCGCAATCAATTGAACACTCCTCAGTTTAATCAAACTAAACACACATCAATTAAATTTACCAAAAAATAAACGAAAAAATTTCATAAATATGCAGCTTTTGAGCAAATGCAGCATCAAACACCCACATTGTTAATTCTCTAAAATCGCAGCATCTACAATTCACTACTCTAACCAACAATTTGACTAATCTACGCATCCTTCTCATAAAATCCAAAAGAAACAATAAAAAATCGGGATTTTTCGCCATAACAAGATGCTACTAGAAGCTTCTTCAATTCAACACGATTGTTATAAATACTAAACCAAATCAAACCACACAAGAGGAAAAAAAAAAAAAAAAATCAGCTATACATATCAAAAGTAGTTTTATTAATGGCTATATTCCGTCGCAATCAATTGAACATCAACAAACTCTCAATCTAATCAAACTAAACAGATCAATTTGATTCCCTAGAAAATAACCAAAAAAATCATAATTATGTAGGATTTGAGCAAATGCAGCAATTCATTACTCTAAACCAACAATTTGACTAATCTACGAATCCTTCTCATAAAATCCAAAAAAATCACCAAAAAAATCGGATTTTTTTCGCCACAACACAATGCCACTAGAAGCTTCTTCAAATCAACACGATTATTATACCTACCAAACCAAATCAAACCACGGAAGAGAGATCGGATAAAGGGGCCGACCACTTTCGAGAGCCGAAGCTGCTGCTTCTTCTTCCTCCTCTTCCCCTTGGCGCTCTTCTTCCCTCGCGGGCTCCAAAGCCGCTTCGCCGAACCCTAGAAAACGAGGATCGAAGACATGGGTTTTGGCCCCAAACGGATCGAGAACGGTGATCGAGTAGGGAAAAGGCGGTACCTTGTAGGGTTTCGAGCTGGCGAAGATTGCGGGGGTGGGAGGAGGGTGGTGGTGGGTGCGGAGGGGGAGAGGGAGGGTGGAGAGGGCTGTGGAGGAGGCGAAGGAGAGCGACGCCATTGGAGGGGAGGGGAGGAGGGCGACGACGACGCCATGGGAGGAGAGGGGAGGAGAGGAGGAGGGAGATACCCTCGCGGAGAACATTGCGTAGGACGACGAGACCATTCTTATTATCTTCGTTTTTTCACTACTGCATTGAAATCGTATTCTCTGGGTAAAAGTGTATGGAGACCCCTTTACTATAGCATATTCTTAAATGGTCCCTTTAAAGGACGTCGATGAAATTAAACCATCAAAAAAATCTGAATTGGAACGGAGCAGATTTACTTGATGATTTTACATATGGATATAAAAAAAAGTGAAAAACCTAATAAATTTGATGTTATATTAATATATATGAATGTTTAATATTATGTTGATATTTATATTTTAAATTTTTTAATTTTAATATAATATATTTTAAAATATGATAAAAAATATAATTATTTTGGATTTGACTTTTTGGATTTGTATTCAGTTTCAGATTTTTCAGATTTTTAATCAGGTTTGAATTTGGATAATTTTTTTTTAAAATTAGTCATGTTCAAATTCAGTTTTGAATTTTGAAATAACTATCTATATTGGCTAAATTATAATAAGTACCTTGCACTTTAGAACCATCATTTTAATAGTATTATCAAAATAAGAAATCTCATTTGCCTAAATTTTTTAATATATATTTTTTTGAGTTACAAATTAGATATATGTTAAAATGTAGGTCAATTAGTTTTAGTGAAATTTTACCGTCTAATTTATCAATTTTTTAAATTCTTTAGATTTATTTAAAATTGTGACAAATTATAGAATAACAACAAGCAATGCCTTACATACGCTCCAAAGAGTGTATGATATACACTCACCCATCCAATTAATAAAATTTTTTTATTAGTCACTTGATGTGACGAATAAAAATATTTTATTTATTAAATGAATGGGGTGTAAGATATATACTCTTTTAGAGTGTACAAGTAGGTTTTTTTTGGAGTGATAATTGATGCAATTTTTAAAGTAGAGGGTAAATGAGAAAGTGGCAAAGTGAAAGGGGGCTTTCTATAATTTAACAATACATATGGGATGGGAAAATGCTTTGGGCCTTGCTAAAAATAAAGGTTTAGGGGGCCATTAGACATTTTTCCTCATGATATTCATGATCCAACTTTCAATCTGTGTGTAAATTTTCACAAGTCCATTAGTGTATTCATGATCCAATCAAAATTACAGCCCATATGCTATTGGGCCTTGCGATAGACCGATAATGGTATAATAATGCCAATAAAAATAATAAAAATAATAAAAATAAAATAAAACTTAAGATAACTAAGCTTCTAGAGCGATCTGTCAGGCTGCAAGGACTTAGTGATTTTATTTATAAAATCTGTGCGGCGTTCATCTTTCTGCTCGAAAATGGACAAGTCTTGCTATCTGTCTGTTAGCCCGGACCTCTACACCCTACGGCTATGTGTAGAAACAGAGAAAAGAGAGAGAGGAATATAGATTATGTATAAACTAAATACTCTATTATTTGAACAGAAATTACAAAATTCACACTCTCTTTTCTATTTTGGCATTGGCCGACGCTCCTACTTATAGGCATATGTTGCATTAAATTACTCACTAACCCGTCTACATTAACTCACCCACTAAGTCTACAAAAACTGAAAAAAGAAATCCATGAGTTGCCCATGACCCTTGGATATCTGATGGCAATTTTGTAGGCTTCAATACTACAGTTGTATGACTCTTTCTCTCCCGCAAAAGATGCAGAAATTGGAGCTCCCTGATAACCGATTTCAACTAGCGGAATTCTATCTGGGACTTGGCTGGGCTAAAATTTTTCTAAGTCCTTGACATACCTCTTTGTTTCAAGGAGTAGAAGTCAAACATTTTTAATAAACAAAAAAAATTGAGGCTCATTCTTTGCTATGCCGAAAAATTGAGTTAAAATCTAACCGACCATGAGACACCCCTAGAACTTGGAATAGTCATGTATATAAAAAATATAATAAAGCTAAACATCTTAACTATGTTATAGTATTTTGGACAGTAATTAGGTCCAATAGGTAAAGAGGGTTCAGTGTGCTAAGCCTGAAATAATTCTAAGATAGATGCCTTCCCTAGATAGCAGGGTGTCACAATTGATATCAGAGATAACCACCAACGAAAGTGTGAGATGAGTCTTGGCTAAGATAGGATTATATAGCTGGTAGAGCGCGACTTCTCGGCCGACAACCATTGTGGGTGGAGTCCAGCTCCCCACAAGGCCGGTTAAGATTAACGAGACGAGTCTCACATCGCATAGTATTTATGAATGTGTTTGAATTTGAATGTATAATAGGAAGGGGTCTCCTCCTATTAGCTAAAGTTTTTGGCTTTATGTAATGTCGACCCTTTTAACAATTCTTATGCAAACAACATGGTTGTAATGCTATTTTGCGCCTTGCAATCATAAAGAATATTTCTTAGTAGTTTCTTATCAAATTGATTTGGCAAGTGATTACATCGTGTAAGAGCCAAGGCCTTATCACACTAATCCTTGCTCCTTGAAAACCCTTTTCACGTTAATTGCAAATCAAACTATTGTAAAAAGAATAATTTTCATGTCAAAATATTGGTCCAATTTGGCTTAGTGTCTAGGTCAAAAATATTAAGCTTATGAAGAAGAAAGGGTAGTAGAGCCAACTCTTTTTTGTTAGGAAAACAATTCGCACTAGATTTAATTGTGATTAAATTATCTAACTGTTTAATATTTAAATTTGAATAACAGAACTTACTTTTAATCGCTATGAAAATTTCAGAAATTGTAGGTAAAAAGAAATCAAAATAAGATTGATTCGGAAGCGTGCGAGGTACTGCCCTAAAACGTATTTTCGTCATTCGTGCGGACTAATCGGAGACACCACCCTACGGTACGATCGAAATTTCTCTTCCTACAAGCACGATCGTAGAAAAAATTGACGGAGACTCTTTCAACCGCCGACGATAAATAATCAAAAAAAAAAAAATTGGATCAAATAAAAATTTCTTATCTACTATTCATATAAATATATCTTTTTTCCCCAAAAACACTGTACCCCTTTGTATACACAGAGTGAGGAGGTATATAAACGTTGGAGTTGCGAATCATAAAGTTGGGATCCTTAATTGGATCCTAACGTTGGATCCTTAATTGGCTTTCCTAGTGGGGAGAAACGTCCGTACTTCTCAAAGCGTCGGTTCCGTGAAACATTAAAAATTAATAAATGAGAATAAATTTAATAAATAAATTGAAAATTGATAATAAAATAATTATTGAGAATTTTAAAAATTTAAATTTTATTCCAATAATTCTCTACAAAATTCAAAATTTCGAAATAAGAATTAAACTCAATAAAAAAATCGGGTGTTTATACTATGTAATAGATAGACTGTGTTTAAGAGACTTAACCTCACTTAGTGTAAGCAATTTTCATGAGAAGGAATCGGAGCGAACCAGATCTTGAACTACGTTCCTTTGATCCTGACTTCAACTGCCACACACACAGTACAGAATTCTCCGTCGCGAGTCTGTGCATTAAAGGTCATACACAGTACCTTAATTTTTCATAAAAATTTCTATGGACAGCCCACGTCTCATAGTCGCGGCCTTATACGAATATTCTTATATAGGTGGTCTCCTCCAGAAATGTGTGTAGAGTCACATCTCACAAAAATTATCGCATCGGATTTTATTAAGAGCTATAAGTTCAACCTCAACTACTACACAGAGCACAACTCATTATAGGAATGGAATTGGAACTAAAGTTCCTCCGAATAAACTGTAGAAAGTGCTCTTTGGCCAACCCGACAGCTTGTTTTGACCACATTGAACCTTCTTCAAGAGATCTCCTATCACAAAGGTTAGGTTCTCACCGCAGGAAGGCCCTTTATGGGCAAAGTCCCATCCCCCTCGATGACTCTAGGACCTTAGTCTTATTCAGGTCTTCCGTCAAGTAGTCTGCAAGATTCTGTTCAGATCTGATAAAACTTAAAGAAATAATATCATGAGAAGTTAGCCATCTAGCAGATTTTTGTCTTAATTTAATATGTCGACTAGCCTTAGAATTTATTAATTTATTTTTACAAAAATCAAGTACAGCTTGAGAATCACATCGAATAGAAATAGGTGGAATAGAAGTAGAAACCAATGGAATTGACGATAAAAGGTTCTTGAGCCACTCAGCTTCAAAACAAGTAGTGTCAAGGGCAACCAACTCTGTGGTGTCTCGGACCTGCCGTGAGGCCTGACTGGGTGGTCGGTGGTGAGAAAACACATATTATTGGTGTACCGAGCCCGTTGTGCGTCAAACGGACGTCAAAAACGAACTCAGCGCGCGAAAACAGTGAAAATTGGCTATTTGGGCCAAATGTGCTCAATTCATAGCGGCCGGTCCATGGGCTTTTGGGCGTGCACCGGGCGCAGCCAACCGCGTGGAATCCACGTGGCGGGCTCCGATTCGCCCGAAATCAGCGCCGTGTCGGGCGCGTACGGCGGCACACGGGCGACCGCCCGCATGAACGAACGCGGGCGCCACGTGGCGCCTCGCGAGTGGGCAGGCTCCAGCCGCCCCGTACGCAGGGGCGGGCCACGCGGCGCCCCGCGAGTGGGCCTCTTCCGCTGTGGCGTTGTACGGGACACGCGGCGTCCCGCGGTTGGCGGGCGCCGCTATTCCCTGTTCGGCCTGATCCCGTGTGGAGCCCGAAATTTGGTTTAGCCTAATGACTCATTTGGTCTATTTAACCACTTCTCTCTCCCCATTTTTGAACTTTGGAAATTCCTTAGAGCTCCTCCTTTGGCAGAGTTATTCTTTCTTTTGTCCTCCATCTTCTGTAGGAGTTTGGGAATTTTTGGAGTTCGCGACATCGATGTTTTTCCTGATTCGGCGTGCTTCGACGTTTCCTTTTTCGGTGGTTTTCTCCATCGCGGTTTTGTCCGCCGGCTCCCTTGGACTGACCCGAGGGAATTTTTAGCCGATTTTTGCCGCAACATTTTCGTGAGAGGTAGATCTTCGATTTCCATATTTACCATTTCTCTCAGTTTTGGGTTTTTAGGGGGTTTTTCGGATCATCTTTGAACCCTTTCCTTGTTGTGGAATTTTTCTGGACAGCTGAGATTGTTTGATTTTTATTTCAGTGCTCGGTTATTGGATTTTGGTTTGTGAGGACTCGATTGATATCTACACTTCGCGAGGATTGCATCCGTATTTTTCTTAGAATTTTTGAAAGATATCTCGGAGGTAAAATTTCACTGTTTTGTGGACTGATGCGTGACGATGATGTCGTTTTACTGATTTTGGACTTACTGCAGTGTTTGGCTCATATCTCGGTGACCGGGAAGACTTTTTGAGTGATTTTTGGTGCGTTGGAATCGTGGGAACCTGAGAATCGTGCTCGTCTAGTTACGGCTTATCTGGACTCCTGACCGACACGCGCTTCTAGGTGGGTTGGATTTTCCTCCAAGTTTGCAGACTTCTTTCTAATTCTAGTATGATAGAACTCAGCAAGCTAGTATTGTGCCATTATTGATGTATCTTGTTATTGTTGGAATTATGAAACTTGACTAGCACCCCGCCATTTATTGCATGATGTTGACCAGACTTGTAGAAAACCTCACTTGGGCTAATTATTGTATTTTGACATCCCTACACACTTTTATCACTTTTCTAGTCATAGTGTTTCTCCTCGCCCGGACAGTGGGCCGAGTGGTCGGGATAGTGTAGGATGCATGTTGTGCTCGTGCCGGGGGGCTGAGTGGAGTCTGGTAGCTGAGGTCAGATCTGTACTAGAGTTAGGGAGCCGTGGGTAGATGGTGATCCCGAGCCGTGGAGTTTTCGGCTGATGTTGTTAGTGGTCGATTGTGGTTATTACCGATCTGATTGATCGTGGATTGGACTATAGCATGCATGAGCCCTATGGAGCTCGATAGAGATACGCGAATATTTCCTCGGTGGGGTCGCTCCTTTCGAGTGCCACTCCGAAGCTGGGCTTGTTACTTTGCTATCACGACTTGTTGATGTAGTCCGAGTAGGACCCCCGACATAAATTCCGTCTCTGTGGGGATGTGTGGTAGTAGGTTGGCACAGGTTTGACTGCACCCTATGTGGTATCAGTATGATTGGGTTGACTGAGCATATCGAGTAGATGCATTTTATCATCTATATCATTCTTTGAGTATGATAGATAGAGGTATGATAGCTGTAGAGTTATTTTCAGTTATTTATCACCTTTACTACATTGTTATCTTATGCTTCTTGTAGACTTAGTGGGCAGACCGTAGTCTTGGAGATGGTAACCACTGTGAACTACTGTTTGATATAGTTCTCACACCCGCTGCAGTGTTGTTGCAGAGGCATCACTCCTGTTCCTACCCCTGCTGTTGCCGCCTCTTTTGATCGAGGTAAGGGCGTGGCCGAGTAGTTTCCTTCCCTGCACTTGGAGAGTTATAGTGGTACCCCGGTGGACTGATTTATTGTATTGGACAGTTTGGGTCTTATTGTATATTTATTTTGGGATTTGGACTTTGTTTACTATTACTTCTGAGAGCTGTATTTTGGAGAGACTCTTGTATTGTGAGGATCAGATTTGTACAACTTTGGAGTTGTACCCCTTTTTATTTTCGTAGTTTACTTTTCGTTCTGATATCTATATATTTGTTAGTAGTATCTTTTGCAGGTTGTCGCTTCGTCCATACGGGGCATCACGTATGGGCAGCGGATCTGTTGGCGGGCCCGGGTCGCAGTTTCGACCTCGGGGCGTGACATACTCAGCCTCCATAGTGCTTTTAGCTATTATAGTCTGTTTGGTGGATTGCCAAAAAACTGCACTGCCACCAAGAATAAAAACATAGCCAGAAGTGGATTTGATATCCAAAAAATCAGAAATTCAATTGGCATCGCTGTATCCTTCAATTACAACAGGATAGCCAACGAATATGAGAGCGAAAGAAAGAGTACCTTTAAGATAACGAAATACTCTTTCCAGAGCAATCCAATGAATAATACTAGGACTACTAGTATATCTACTCAATCTTGATATGGCATAGGCAATTAATGTCAGGTCTAGTTCTATTGGTTAGGTACATCAGAGAACCAATGATCTGGGCAAATTTCTCCTGATTTACTGGATTACCAATGTTCTTTACAAGTTGAACACTGTGATCAAAAGAAGTAGAAACAGGAGAACAATCAGAATATCCAAATTTATCAAGTACCATTTGGGTATAATGAGATTGGGTCAGGATAATAGAATCAGATGATTTAAGAATTTTTATTCCTAAAATCACACATGCTTCACCAAGACCATTCATATCAAAATGGTTCGAAAAGAAAGACTTAACTTGGTTAATCAGATCAAGATCAGGAGCAAGGATCAGGATATCATCAACATAGAGACAAAGAAGGACACAACGATCATCAAATCTCTTGAAATAGAGATAGTTGTCAAAGTTGTTGGTCAAAAATTCATATGATGCTATAGCACTATCAAATTTCTCATGCCACTGCTTAGGTGCTTGTTTTAGTTCGTATAAAGAGCGAACTAATTTACACACCTTATTTTCTTGACTAGGCACAGAGAAACCTTCAGGTTGAGTCAATAGATTTCTTCTTCAAGATCACCATGAAGAAAAGCGGTTTTGACATCCATCTCGTGAATCAAGAATTTATAAATAGATGCTAATGCAAGAAGAATTCGGATAGTAGCAATGCGAGCAATAGGCGCATATGTGTCAAAGTAGTCAATATCAGCCTTTTGCCGAAAACCTTGAGCAACAAGACGTGCCTTATACTTCTCTACTGATTTGTCAGTCCTAAGTTTCTTTCTAAAAATTTACTTACACCCTAGGGGTTTACTACCAGGAGGTAAATCAGTGAGAATCCAAGTGTTATTACAAATAATTGATTCTATCTCACTTTTTATAGCTTCATTCCAAAAAGAAGCATCAGGAGAACTCATACCTTCCTTATAAGATGAAGGTGTACTTTCAATTATGAAAGTAAAGAAGTCTTCACCAAAGTTCTTCTCAAAGTGAGTTCTCTTACTTATTCTTAATTCAGGTATAGGATCAGGTTCTATAGGATCTAAACTATAATGCAAATCAAATGCAGGTATATGATCAGAAATAGATGCATGATCAAAAGTAGATTGATAATCAGGGGCAGATCTAGAGATGCGAGTTTTGAAAGGAAAAATATTTTTAAAGAAAGTTGCATCTCCAGATTTAATCAAAGTATCATTGGAAATTTCAGAAATCTCAGAGTTGATCACTAGAAATCTATAGGTATTGTTGTCTAAAGAATATCCAATAAAGATAGCATTTATAGTTTTAGGTCCAATTTTCTTTCTTTTGGGTTCAGGAATAGATACCTTAGCCAAGCACTCCCACACTCGGAAGTAACTCAACTTAGGTACTCTTTCTTTTCAAAATTCATAAGGTTATTTGGGTTCTATCCTTAGAAGGAATCCTATTGAGGATATAACAAACTGATAAAAGTGCCTCCCCCCACAAGTTTTGAGGTACACCAAAACTTAAAATCATGGCATTAACCATGTCTAATAGGCTTCGGTTCTTTCTTTTAGCTACACCATTAGATTGAGGTGAGTAAGGAGCAGTTATTTCATGAATTATTCTATGTTCTTCGCATAATAGGTTTAATTCATTTGAAGTATACTCGCCTACTCTATCAGACTTTAGAATTTTAATCCTCTTATCTAATTGGTTTTCAGCCTCAACTTTAAAGGCTTTAAACTTATTGAGGACTTCATCTTTGGTCTTCAAGAGATAGGTGTAACAATACTTGGAGTAGTCGTCTATAAAAGTCACAAAGTAGCCACTTCCTCCACGGGTAAGTACTCTATTAGAATCACAGACATCACTATGAATCAGTTCAAGAATCTGGGTATCCCTATAAGGAACAGATTTAAAAGGTTTCCTAGGCTGCTTAGTTAAATCTCACATTTAGATTTGGAATCAATATTGAGTTCGGGTAAAAGATTAAGATTGGTCAATTTCAGAATAGATTTAAGGTTCACATGCCCTAATCTGCCATGCCATACATCACACGATTCAATATTTAAAACAATAGGAGAAAAAGTAGAAGAACTTGAAGAAGAAGAATTTTTATTATCAACAAAAGAAAGTACGTTCAATTTGAACAAACCCTCAGATACAAAACCTTTTTCAATAAACATTTTCCCCTTAGAAATTACAACTTTATTAGATTCAAGTACAATTTTATAACCTAATTGCACTAATAGTGATCCACTAATCAGGTTCCGTCGGATCTTGGGAACATACTGCACATTGTGAAGGATCAAAGTCTTTCTAGAAGTTAACTTCAGTTTGACTGTTCCGATCCCCAGCACATTAACAGCTTTTCCGTCTCCAACAGTCACACATCCTCCACTTGAGTCCTGATAGGAGGAGAATAGGGACCTATTAGTACAAACATGGATATTGACTCCTGATTCTAACCACCAATCTAAATCATGATAGGTGAGGTTAACATTAGGTATAAAGGAGACTGACCTAAAAGTGAAGTTCGAAGGTTCACCCTCAATCATGTTGACTTGAGGTTTAGGATAATTGTTCTGATTGTTTTGACCCTTCTTGTAGACAAATTTTTCTTTATTCCGATAAAAATATTTTGAAGCAAAATGATTGTTCCGGCCACAGACATAACAGATCCATCATTCTTCTTATTACCACTAGATTGGTTGGTATTAGGTTTATGGATATAGTTTTGGTTTCGGTTTAGGTTCTTACCCTTAAAGCCTTTACCCTTAGGTTTTAAATTTTTACCTTTGTGTTTAGACTCATGGCTTTGGTTCAAAATCTCGGTTAGGTTTAAGTTTGTCTGTTATTGGTCGGTTTAACCTCCCTAAGTCGATATTGGTCTTCTATTATGATAGCTTGAATTACAGATCTAGGTTGAAGAGTTCCTTAGGTTCTTCTAAGTTCATGGGCAAATTTTGACCAGAAAGAAGGAAATTTATCCAATAGGCAGGTAGCTTGATAGGTATCATCTAAATTTGAACCATTTCTATTAATCTCTTGGACAAAATTTTGAAATTGGTGGATTTGGTCGTTTATAGGAATGTTCTCTACCATTCTAAAATTGTTAAAATCAGTAATAGTGAATCTAGCAACGTCTTCATTATCTCTAATATAAGCATCTTCTAGAGCACACCATAAATCTTTGGCAGTTAGGTATTTCCTATATGTTTCATATAGTTCATCGGATAGGTAACTTAGTATTCTAAATCTACAGTGAAATTCAATTTCCTCGGGAACTTAGTATTCTAAATCTACAGTGAAATTCAATTTCCTCGGGGGATCTGTCAGATACAGGTTCAGTAACTGAGGTAGTAGCAAATTTCGAAAAATCAGCAGGAGGAGTAGAAGAAACTTTAGAAATAGGATAAGAATGTGCTTTGTCAATTACAGTTATAAGGCCTAAGGTAATTAATTAAGTCTCTAACTGTTCTTGCCACCTCAAAAATCCTATCCCTCTAAATTTTTCTGGCTTAAGGCTAGAAGAATAATCATAAGTCATTTGGATAATCTAGTTGAGGGAATAGCGAAATTAAGAATAATAAGAATGAGCTGCAAAAAAGGTTCAAAAAATCTTTTTAGAAAAACAAACATATTGTTTAAGATTTCTACCCTAGTCATCCAAAATATTTTAAGTGTTTAAGTTTTTAATATTAAATTTTTATCTCAGTTGGTTCAAAAGCAAACAGATGGTCCAAACAATTAAAAGTTTGAATTTGATTTAAATATTTTCGAATATAAATGCAATTAAATAAAATGTGTAAGCTGCAGAAAAAGATATAAGATTAAACTAAAATATATAAAGTAGTTTTTGTACTTATTGGTTATGTGTCTTTATGTTAAGACTATGGTCGTAGATTTGAATCCCTTTTAATTTTTTTTTTTTTTTTTTTTACCGTAGGTAAAATAATATATCCATACAAACATATATTTGGTGGTTTCTTGAAGGCTGAGGTGTTGTACTTGTGTGCATTTCGCTGAGGTGTCACGTTTCCATGCATTCGGCTGACGTGGTTTCCTTAATTGCTTCTCTGATTTTGATTTGTTTGCTGACGTGGCCTTCCAGAGTTGGTTGTCAGAGTGCACCATTATTCTAAATATAAATATTGAAGGCCACTTTATACCTGATTGAGACCGCACTACAACATGGAAGCGAAGAAGCCAATTCCAGTTCCAGTATAAAGGACTTGTTACATGTTAGACTTCCAAGATATAAGCTGGTTCAATTTGCATGTTTCGAAGGTATAAATTTAACTATATATTTTAGCAGATATGCATTGAAACATGACTTTGTGAGGAAATAGTTTGTGGTATTTTTATTAATTATAAGATAATTATAAGAGATTTATGGATGTTATAGTTTAGATATATATGTAACAATTTCATACTATTGCTGTTTCATTTACTATATGCAAATTTTTGTTATTTTTCTACTTAAAATCAATTAAATTTTAAATTTTAAATTTTAAATATTCAAATCAATTAAAATTTAATTTTTAAATTTTAAATTTTAATTTTTAAATGTTCAAATTTTAATTTAAATTTCAAATCTCAAAATTTCAATTTTAAATTTTAAATTTCAAATTTTAAATTTCAAATTTTAAATTTTAAATTTTAAATTTTAAATTTTAAATTTTAAATTTTAAATTTTAAATTTTAAATTTTAAATTTTAAATTTTAAATTTTAAATTTTAAATTTTAAATTTTAAATTTTAAATTTTAAATTTCAAATTTTAAATTTTAAATTTCAAATTTTAAATTTCAAATTCAAATTTTAAATCTCAAATTTTAAATTTCAAATTCAAATTTTAAATCTCAAATTTTAAATTTCAAATCTCAAAGAATTTTATTTAAGAGAGGTATTGATATTGAGATTCTTCACCGTCTTTATTCATTATCTTTTTTTTGTTTAATTTGTTGATTAATATTTGACAAATTATACCGGGTTATCTTTTTGTTTGTTTAATTTGTTGATTAATATTTGACAAATTATTGTTGATTAATATTTGACAAATTATATCGGATTATCTTTTTTTTTATTTAATTTGTTGATTAATATTTGACAAATTATACCGGGTACTCTAACGAAAGAAAATTGGCCGGATGTGTCGGCATTACCAAGATTTTCTTTTATCTCGAGTATGGTAAGAAAATTGGTCGGATGTGTCAGTATTACCGGAATTTTCTTCTATCTCGATTCCTTCTCAGGTTAATTTAATCTTTTATATTTATTTATCTTTAACAGATGTTTTGTGTCTGACACGATGTTATCGAAATATGCAGTATAGATAAAAATGTCATTTTTATAAAGTTATATGTTAATATATATTTTAATTAATTTTTATATATATATATATATATATATATATATATATATATATATATATATATATATATATATATATATATATATATATATATATATATATATATATATATAAATATAATTAATATATATATATATATATATATATATATATATATATATTTTATTTTATGATATTTAATTACGAAAATATCTTTTTTATAAAGTTACCTATTAATCTATTAATAAATAAAGTTATTATTATTATTTTTTTTTTTTGTTGATCAACGATTAAGAATATTTTTATTTATTAAAGAAAGTATTAGAGTATTTCTCGGCAAAGTAAGCTCAATTCTATTAAAAGATAATTTTTTTTTTTTTTGAAAAATATTTTTTTGGAGTTGAAATAATTAACGCAGTAATAAAAATTATAAGCAAATTTGATAAAATCTCTACCTTTCTAAACTAAAATAATTTAATTAAAAAAATCAAAAGTTAATGGTTCGGAATCCAAATAATGAAATCGAGTATGGCATTTTAGACGTTGAGATGACTTCATGCGGTCTATAGTTGAGAGGACTTCATGCATTTATTTTATTTTTATTTTCCTCTAGTGTGCGTTATTTAATTTTTATTGTATTTTTATTTATCAGACCGCTACACCGCCACACTCTTATATGATGCTCCGGAAATATTTTTTTGGATCTAATCGCTTCTTGGATCTAGCTGAATCTCATATGATGCCCCGGAGATATTTTTTGGATCTAATCGCTTCTTGGATCTGATCGCTACAGTTTAGCCGTTGACATTTGGTCATTTGATTGTATTATTTTTTTAATGATAGATGATGAAAAGAAAATTTTATTAAAGGGAGACGCTGAGATTGAGGTTCTTCATCGTATATTCAAATGCATCTTAAAATGCATTTATTCATTAGGTTGTATTTATTTATTATCTAGTTGTTTAACTTGTTGATTCATGTATGGCAAATTACAGCATTGTGGGTATGCAACGATGAGAAAATAGTTTGTCGTATTTTTATTTATTATAAGACAATAATAACTTATGAATGTTATAGTTTAAATATATATGTAACTATTTCAGAATTTTGCTGTTTCATTTACTATAGGCAGATTTTTGTTGTTTTTCTACTTCAAATCAATTAAAATTTAAATTTTAAATTTTAAATATTCAAATCAATTAAATTTTAATTTTTAATTTTTAATTTTCAATTTTTAATTTTAAATTTCAATTTTTAAATATTTAAATTTTAATTTAAATTTCAAATCTCAAAATTTCAATTTTTAATTTTAAAATTTAAATTTTTAATTTCAAATTACAAATTACAAATTTTAATTTTTAAATTTTAAATTTTAAATTTTAAATTTTAAATTTCAAATCTCAAATTTCAAATTCAAATTTTAAATCTCAAATTTCAAATTTCAAATTTTAAATTTCAAATTTCAAATTTCAAATTTCAAATTTCAAATCTCATATATCAAATTTTAAATTTTAAATTTTAAATTTTAAATTTCAAATTTCAAATTTCAAATTTTATATGGTGCCCCGGATATACTTTTTGGATCTGACCGATACAGTCTAGCTGTTGATATTTGATAATTCAGTTGTATTTTTGCTTTGATGATAAAAAATTTATTTAAGAGAGGTATTGAGATTGAGATTCTTCACCGTCTTTATTCATTATCTTTTTGTTCTTTAATTTGTTGATTAATATTTGACAAATTAAAATTATACCGGGTAATCCAACGGAAGAAAATTGGCCGGATGGGTCAGTATTACCAAAATTTTCTTTTATCTCGAGAATGGTAAGAAAATTGGTCGGATGTGTCAACATTACCGGGATTTTTTTTTCTATGTCGATTCCTTCTCAGATTAATTTAATCTTTTATATTTATTTATCTTTAACGGATGTTTTGTGGCTGACACGATGTTATCGAAATATGCAGTATAGATCAAAATGTCTCTTTTATAAAGTTACATGTTAATATATATTTTAATTAATATATATATATATATATATATATATATTATAATTAATATATATTTTTTTTTATTTTGTGATGTTTAATTACGAAAATGTCTTTTTTATAAAGTTACCTATTAATCTAATAATAAGTAAAATTACTTTTTTTATTTTTTATCGATCAACGATTAAAAATATTTTTATTTATTAAAGAAATTACTAGAGTATTTGTCGACAAAGTAAGCTCAATTCTATTTTAGAATTTTATTTTTATAAAAAGATAATTTATTTTTTTTTGAGAAATATATTTTTGGAGTTAAAATAATTAACGCAGTAATAAAAAGTATAAGCAAGATAAAATCCCTACCTTTCTAAACTAAAATAATTTAATTAAAAAAATCAAAGGTTAATCAGTTTGAATCCAAAAAAATGAAATAGAGTACTATAGTTGAGATGCTTTCATGCATTTATTTTATTTTATTTTATTTTTATTTTCCTCTCGTGTGCGTTACTTATTTTTTATTGTATTTTTATTTATCAGGCCGCCACACTCTTATATGGTGCCCCGGAGATATTTCTTGGATTTCTTGGATCTAAACGCTTCTTGCATGCTACAGTCCAGCCGTTGATCAGGCCGCCACACTCTCATATGGTGCCCCAGAAATATTTCTTGGATCTAATCGCTTCTTGGATGCTACAGTCCAGCCGTTGACATTTGGTCATTTGATTATATTATTTTTTTAATGATAGATGATGAAAAGAAAATTTTATTCAAGGAAGACGCTGAGATTAAAGTTCTTCATCGTATATTCAGGTGATTCTTAAAATGCATTTATTCATTATCTATTGGTTGTATTTATTTATTATCTAGTTGTTTAACTTGTTGATTGATGTATGGCAAATTACAGCATTGTGGTTACTCTAGAAAATAGTTTGTGGTATTTTTATTTATTATAAGAAACTTATGGATGTTATAGTTTAGATATATATGTAACTATTTCAGACTTTCGCTGTTTAATTTACTATATTCAGATTTTTGTTGGTTTTCTGCTTCAAATCAATTAAATTTTAAATTTTAAATTTTAAATTTTAAATATTCAAATTAATTAAATTTTAATTTTTAATTTTTAATTTTAAATTTTAATTTTTAAATATTCAAATTTTAATTTAAATTTTAAATTTCAAATTTTCAATTTTCAATTTAAATTTTCAATTTCAAATTTTAAATTTTAAATTTTAAATTTTAAATTTTAAATTTTAAATTTTAAATTTTAATTTTTAATTTTTAAATTTTAAATTTTAATTTTTAATTTTTAAATTTTAAATTTCAAATCTCAAATTTCAAATTCAAATTGTAAATCTCAAATTTTAAATTTTAAATTTCAAATTTCAAATTTCAAATTTCAAATTTCAAATTTCAAATTTCAAATCTCAAATCTCAAATCTCAAATCTCAAATCTCAAATCTCAAATCTCAAATCTCAAATTTTAAATTTCAAACTTTTAATTTTATATCTCAAATTTCAAATTCAAATTGTAAATCTCAAATTTTAAATTTTAAATTTCAAATTTCAAATTTCAAATTTCAAATTTCAAATCTCAAATCTCAAATCTCAAATCTCAAATCTCAAATCTCAAATCTCAAATCTCAAATCTCAAATCTCAAATTTTAAATTTCAAACTTTTAATTTTATATGGTGCCCCGGATATACTTTTTGGATCTGACCGATACAGTCTTGACATTTGGTAATTCAGTTGTATTTTTGCTTTGATGATAATAATCTTATTTAAGGGAGGTATTGAGATTGAGATTTTTCACCGTCTTTATTCATTATCTTTTTGTTGTTTAATTTGTTGATTAATATTTGACAAATTATACCGGGTACTCCAACGGAAGAAAATTGGCCGGATGTGTCGGTATTACATTTTCTTTTATCTCGAGCATGATAAGAAATTGTGACTTACACGATGTTATCGAAATATGCAGCATAGATCAAAATGTCCTTTTTATAAAGTTACCTGTTAATATATATTTTAATTAATATATATATACTTTTAATATATATATATATATATATATATATATATATATATATATATATATATATATTATTTTGTGATGTTTAATTACGAAAATATTCCTTTTATAAAATTACCTGTTAATCTAGTAATAAGTAAAATTACTTTTTTTATCCTTTGTCGATCAACGGTTAAGAATATTTTTATTTATTAAAGAATGTAGTAGAGTATTTCTCGGCAAAGTAAGCTCAATTCTATTTTAGGATTTTATTTTTATAAAAAGGAAATTTATTTTTTTTTGAGAAATATATTTTTGAAGGTCAAATAATTAATACTGTAATAAAAATTATAAGCAAATTTGAAAAAATCTCTACCTTTCTAAACTAAAATAATTTAATTAAAAAAATTCTAAACTAAAATAATTTAATTAAAAAAATCAAAGGTTAATGAGTTTGAATCCAAAAAATGAAATCGAGTATTCAATTTTAGGCTGGTCTATAATTGAGATGCCTTTATGCATTTATTTTATTTTATTTTATTTTTATTTTCCTCTTGTGCGTTATTTATTTTTTATTATATTTTTATTTATCAGGCCGCCACACTTTCATATGATGCCCCGGAGATACTCTTGGATATAATCGCTTTTTGGATCTGATCGCTACAGTCCAACCGTTGACATTTGGTCATTTAGTTGTATTATTTCTTTAATGATAGATGATGAAAAGAAACCGTTGACATTTGGTCATTTAGTTGTATTATTTCTTTAATGATAGATGATGAAAAGAAAATTTTATTCAAGGGAGATGTTGAGATTGAGGTTCTTGATCGTATATTCAGGTACTTCTTAAAATGCATTTATTCATTATCTAGTGGTTGTATTTATTCATTATCTAGTTGTTTAACTTGTTGATTCATATATGGCAAATTACAGCATTCTGTTTACTCCAATGGAAGACAGTTGGTTGGGTGTTTCAGCTTTACCAGGATTTTCTTCTATCTCGAGCATGGTTCATTCTTGTTGGATTATGTAAAGATTAGGAATAATTTAGGAATATTTTAAAGAGAATTTTTCAAAAGATATCAACGACTCGGATAGACGGTGGAGATCGTTTTCTGTTAGAATTAGATTTTTAGAGTTATATTAACTCTTCTGATTCATCTTTTATTTTTTTAGGGCTTCATTGAAAATCCCTAATTGAGAGAAAAAACATGAAGAACCTTCGTGAGAGAGTTTCTTGTAATCTAATTTTACTTCTTGTATTTTTGTGTCGTGGATTAATCGAAGAACGCATTGAGGTGATCTTACCTGTGAACGTAGGTCGACACATTGTTGGCCGAACCACATAAATCTTGTGTCCTTATATTTCTTTATTCGTTTTATTTGTTTAATTATTCTCGTGCTTATTTTCTACAATCGTTCTCGTCTACGTTCATCTACGAAAAATTCTATTTCTGCTGCGCTCGTGTGCTGTGTGAGTTGATGTGTGCTCAGTTACCTCACGGTCGGTTTCACTCTTCATTTCTCAGGTTAGTTTAATTTTTTATATTTATTTATTTTTAACGGATCTTGTGCGTCTAGCACGACCTTATCGGAATATGCAGCATAAATAGGCGTGCTAGTCGTGTCAGACAGTGTTGATTGATATAACAACTCTTTGCTTGTAATACATTTTTCCAATGCAAAATTTGTGCAGGGATTGGATACCGTTTTTTCAACACTGGAGTCGGCCGATTTTGATCTTCTCTTGGTAAGAAATTTTTGAATAACTAAATCACTCATTGTACAATTCGAGAAATGTCATTAATTGTTTATCAGCTATATATTATGATATCAAGTCAATATCTGATTAGACAAAAGTATATGAATTTGACCTAAAAATTAAATTAGTCATAGAAAGAATAAATTTAATTTAATATTAAGTATAATTTATGATTACCGCACACTTTTCCAACATACTGTTTTATGGTTTTAACTTTCATAGTTTTAATTTATATCATCAAAGTAGCTTAAGCTAGGTTGAAGATTATCATATTTGTCCCATCAAAATCATAGTGTTCCCCAACGATCTGTTTGGTCGTTATCTTCACTATCAAAAAGGTGTTTGACTGTAAATTTTTTAGTAAACATTTTAATAAACTTTCATTAAAAAAAAAGAAACACTCTGTATTAGTTTTTCCTTCTCTAACTTGTTTTATAATGAATTTTTTTTTAAAAAAAAATTTCACTCTTTCTTGATTTATTATAAGACAATTATAAAAGAGTGTTTATTCCGCTATTTTTTCAGAGATGTCTGCGTTTAAATCCTGCACAGAGGATTTCAGCAGATGATGCATTGGAGCATGACTTTCTGAAAGAGATTTCAGCAGATGATGCATTGGAGGATGACTTTCAGGGGTAATTTTTTTTTGTTTTTGTTTTTTTTTTTTTTTTTTTTTTTTTTTTGTTGATTGAGCTACATATGATGATTTGTTGATTGAACTACATATGATGAAATTTGATGTAAATAATATTGAATTTGATGTAAATAAATAGTTTTCGACTTGTAAATTTTTGAAGATTTGTAGGATTAGATTAATAATAGTTTTCTAAAATTTAGCGAGTGATTGGTAAAATAATATGATTTACTAGAATTTAGTGAGGATTAATAAAATAATATGATCTAAGAAATAAAATTTAAAGAAGAAAAAAAAAAGATTGTGAATTTTTTTTAACGTAATTCAAGAATTGGGAGGATACAAAGATGATCATCATTTTTTTGTGAGGAAAATATTTTAACATTTTTTTTTTTTTTTGCCGTCAATAATATTCAAAGGATATATTTGTGAAGATATTATTACAATTTTATTTTTAACTAATGAAAAATATGATCAATATTATACATCCAAATAAATTTTATGAAAAAAAATGAAGCATGAGAAGATAAGTATAATTTAAAATTTCAATATTGAAATCAATTCATTAAATTGTATAATTTATAAAATATTATAAATTTTATTTATAAGCAAAATAATTTTACCAAATATGAATATATGAAAATATTTTAGTAAAAATCGAGAAACGATGGCTTTGGTACCATAACGGCGAAAAAAAAGCAGGAAAGTATATTTAATTATTTAAATTTGGAGTGATATATTCATTATTTAATATATACTAGTGTAGCAACACGCGACGTGACGGGTAGAAATTATAGTAAAAATTTATAGATTAAATAAATAAATAAAAATAGATTAAATAAATAAATAAAAATATAAAAAATAAAAGAAAATAATTATAAAATTTGAAAGTAAAAAAGTAAAATTCAAAGAATAGCAACAGTAGGAGAGAATTCTGTAACAGGTGTTTTGAAAACTTCTAAACCTCCTTCTCACCTCTGTCATCGCCTTGATCGACTGCGCCGCCATCACCGTCACCGCCTCCAAGATTGTCATTCTCCACCGCTACTACCTTTACTCTAACTGCTTTGTGTCGTCCACCTCTTCCCCTATTGGCATGCGATCAAATTCCTACCGCTACACACTCCGCGCCCGATCAAATTCCTACCGCCAAAGGTCGCCCGACAATTCATTCTCAACGATTTTTTGACCTTAGCCAACCCTACTATTTATAGGCTACATGAACTCTCTCACTAAGTCTACACTAAAAGCACCCACTAAGCCCACAATAATTTTGTTGATTGTCTATAACCCTTGGCATCTATTGGGAGTTTTGAAGGCATTGATGGCAGCGGTTGTAAGTCTCTTCATCTCTCACAAAAGATGCTTAATCCGTTTCATCTAGCGAAATAATTTAGGGTGTATTAGAATTAAAAAATTATAATAATTATAATTGAAGGTAGGTGAATATATTAATTGAAATGGTAGGTGAAGAGAGAAAAAAAAAATATAACGGAAGCGAAGCGCCACAAAAAAAAAAAATATAGCGGTTAAGGTTAACCCATCCTTTCGAAATAAGAAATAAATGTCATGTCAGCTCGAAGATTGGGGATTCATGGTCTTTGCACGGAACATATCAGATTAGATTAGAAACCCTAATCCAAATTCGTGCACATAGGATTTCAGCAGGTGATGCATTGGAGCACGACTTTCTGAGAGAGATTTTCTGAGAGAGATTTCAGCAGATAATGGAGCAAGATTTTCGCGATTTCTGAAGGACTAGTTTGTGTTTTTTTTTTGGGAGTACTTTCTGAGGGAGTAGTTTGTTATATTCTTACGAAAACAAGTTTTTTTTTTTTTTTTTTTTGATTGAACTACATATGATGATTTGTTGATTGACCTACATATTTTTGGCTTTTGGATGAAGATTTGTAGGATTAAAATAATAGTAGTTTTCTAGAATTTTGTGGGTGGTTGGTAAAATAATATGATCTAATAAATAAAATTTAAAGGACATAGTTACAAAGGTAGAAAAGTATTTTTACATATTCTTTTACCGTCAATAATATTCAATAAATTTTATAATACTTTATAAATTAACATATATTATGATATTTAATTAATGAAAAAAAATGCAAATAGCATATATTATGATATTTAATTAATGAAAAAAATGCAAAGCATGGGAAGATAAGCATAATTTAAAATTTTAATTATTTATCTTTAACGGATGTTGTGCGACTGGCACGATCTTATCGAAATATACGGCATAGACAGACGTGCTAGTCGTGCTAGACTGTGTTGATTGATATAAAAGCGGTGGCGCCGGAGCAAAGAGCTCGGTCGAAGCAAAATGGCCAAAACTAGGGCAAGCTCGTGCGGGCTTGAGACTGCACCAAACCCAACAAAACTTCATAGGAGTTGGTATACAAGTTCAGCCGAAGGTGTTCATCATCTTTTTTCAGATCCCGAGCCCGGATGCGGCGTAAGACCGCGGCGGAGCAAATTAGGGTTCCGACGGGCATGTTGCTCCCGCAGACCACCCAGAGCACCACGACGCTCGGGACTTCACTGGGAGGACCCTTCTAATGTCAGAAATAGGTTGAGTGGGTCCAAGTTGCAAGAAACTTAAAGAAGAGGAAGAGCTCACCTGTCGGCTCCGATGAAGAAGAAAGAAAGGAAGAGATGGCCTCCCGGCGGCTATTGGCCTTAAAAAAAAAAAAAGGGAAAAAGATTATGGTTGATCCGTAATATTGATTTGTCTATATATTTCTAATAAATTCCGTATAAGTTTAAAATTTTGAACATATTAATAATTTGGGTCCAACAAATTTTTACTGTAAATTTAAACCCCCTTAATAGGCCATTTGTGAACACAACCTTATAGGTCTTATCAAGGCGATTTTTTAGTCACCAAATCAGTCGGATCCTATTTTTTTTTCTGCCCAGCGGGCCTTATATTATAATCAATTTTTTGTTTAAAACATCAATTTTTTTTAGAAAAAAAATTTATATTCAAATTTTGAATTTTGAATTTTGAATTTTGAATTTTTAATCAAATTTCAAAATATTTCCCAACTAACTTATCCAATGTTACCTATATCTTATTTATTTGGAATTCAATTTTTGAATTTTTGAATCCAAGCAAATTCTCTCGTTCGAAATTTGAACCTCTCAATTTTGAAATTTGAACATAACAACACATTCAATTTTGAAATTTGAACATAACAACACATTCAATTTTGAAATTTGAATATAACAACATATTCAATTTTGAAATTTGAACATAACAATATATTCAATTTTGAAATTTAAAATTTAAATACAACCATACTTTCTCAAATTTGAACATAACCGTTCACTTTTCAAGTTTGAAATTTAAAATTTAAAATTTAAATACAACCATACTTCCTCAAATTTGAACATAACTGTTTAATTTTGAAATTTGAACATATTCAATTTTGAAATTTGAAATCTAAAATTTAAAACCATACTTTTTCAAATTTGAACATAGCCGCTCAATTTTGAAATTTGAACATATTCAATTTTGAAATTTGAATATAACCACATTCCCGCAATATTGTGAATTTTGAAATTTAAACATAACCTTTCAATTTTAAGATTCGAACATATTCGATTTTGAAATTTGAAATTTGAAATTTGAAATTTGAAATTTGAAATTTGAATATAACAATTCTCTCAACTTATTCAAATTTGAAACACGTTTTTCCCTCAACGAACCCACGCACGTTTTTCTCTCAACGAACCCACGCAAGTCGGGGGTTATTATTCAAAGTTACTATTCACTTAAGTCTGGCCCCCACTACACTCTTCGCTGATTTCGAAACGATCCGACCGTCAGATCGAAAATGGTGTAACACTGATGATTTCAGATTTTCGAGATCAGACCCGGATCTGTAAGTCGAGAAATAGTTTTTTTGAAAACTGTGCAATTTGCACATTTTGATCCATAATTTCCCGGAAACTATAATTTAATTTCATATTCACATTTGAATTTATCAAATTCTAATTTTGAATTTTTCGAGTATTGCAATGAAATTTGATGTAAATAAAATTGAATTTGATGTAACTAGTTTTCGGCTTTTGAGTATTCGGCTTGTTCGGCTTTTGGATGAAGATTTGTAGAATTAGAATAATAGTAGAATTTAGTGGGTGGTTGATAAAATAATATGATGTAAAAAATAAAATTTTAGGAAAGTATTGTCGTCAATAATGTTCAAAGGACACATTTGTGAAGATAATATTATAATTTTATTTTTAACTAATAAAAAATATGATCAATACTATACATCCAAATAAATTTTATAATACTTTATAAATTAGCATATATTACGATATTTAATTAATGAAAAAAATGCAAAGCATGCGTAATTTAAAATTTTAATATTGAAATCGATCCAAAATATTATAAATTTTATTTATAAGCAAAAATAATTTTGCCAAATATGAATATATAAAAATATTTTAGTAAAAATCTAGCATAATTATTTAAATTTAGAGTGATATATTTATAATTTAATATATACTAGTGTAACAATCCGCGCGCTGTGGTGGATAGAAATTATAGTAAAAATTTATAGATTAAATAAATAAATAAAAATATAAAAAATAGAAGAAAATAATTGCAAAATTTAAAAGTGAAAAAGTAAAATTGAAAGAAATCTGTAGCAACAGTAGGAAAGAATTTTATAACGCACGTACGACACTCATATCTGAAAACTTCTAAGCCTCTTTCTCGCCTCCGCTATCGCCTTGATCGACGGCGCCGCCATCACCGTCATTTCCTTCAAGATCGTCATTCTCCACCACTACTGCCCTCACTTCAACTGCTTTGCGTCGTCCACCACTTCCCCTATTGGCATGTGATCAAATTCTTACTACTGCACACCCCTCGCCTTTATGTGCCGCACTCGCCACACTTGCCAAAGGTCCATTTGTTAGGTCCCTCACAGATGGCAGTGGGGGCAATAGCGATAGCGACAACGATTCCGACGATAGCGACAACGATCCCTTCGATGGTGGCGGATGCAACGGTGTATAGAAAATGGTGAGGGAGAGAGATTGACGTTGAATTAGAGTTTAGAATTTTTTTTGTAATTATAATTAAAGATGGGTTGACACTTTAATTGAAATGATTTTTTGATCTTAGCCAATCCTGCTATTTATAGGTTACATGAACTCTCTCACTAAGTCTACATTAAAAACACCCACTAAGCCCACAATAATTTTGTGGATTGTTTATAACCCTTGACATCTATCGAGAGTTTTGAAGGTATTGATGGCAGCGGTTGTAAGTCTCTTCATCTCTCACAAAGGTGTTGAATTTTCGCTTTCTTAATAATCCGCTTCATCTAGCGAAATAATTGAGGGTGATTACCTAGGAAATAAGAGGTTTGTTTTAGAATTAAAAGAATTTATGATGATTATAATTGAAGGTAGGTGAATATCTATACCTATCTATGATTCTCCCTATTTTTTGTCATGTCGCAAAATTTTCTTCAATTGAAATTTTTTTGACTCTTCTCATTCCCAACTTCCAATTAATTAATTGTAGAATTTTCTCATTCCCAACCCCTAATGAATTAATTGTGGACTCGAAATCCAATGAGTTACTTATACACTGAAAATCAAATTCTACACACAACTTATACTCAACCACAAAAACTCAATTGAAAATTTTTCGACTTTTCTCATTCTCAACCTCCCATGAATTAATTGTTGACTCTTCCCATTCCTAACCCCCAATAAATTAATTGTGGACTCGAAACCCAATGAGTCACTTATACATCGAAAATTAAATTCTACACACGACTCACACCCAACCACAAAAACTCCTATACTATAACCAACATCATTCTTTCCTCTCTCGCTATCCCTCTTTTTGAGTTCTTCTTCATCTTCTCTCACTCTCTCTCTCAGCCACCACCTCCCTCTTCGCCATCTCCGTTGGCAACAAAGCCCTCTCCCTCTACCCATCCACTCTCGATCCTTGCCTCCTCTTTCCCGCCGTGAAGAACCTCCAAGCCTCTTTGCCCTCCTCGTCCTTCTCCTCCAAGGTCAAAATCTCTACCGTCCACTCCATGGCCACGCTCGCCCAATCCGACTCTCTGTCGTTGGAAATCTTCCACTCCCGACCTCGCCGAAACTCTAGAGCCGATCTTCGCCTTTCTTAGTCGCACGGGGGTGCCGCTCATGATCAACCCCTATCCATCGCCGCCACTACCACCGCGACCGCCATCGCCGATCAGAATTCTCCACTTCTCCGCCTCCTCCGCCACCGTCATCGCCGTCACCGTAGCTCATAGAACGTGAGCTCTCTCCCTCTCTATCTAAACTTTATTACATTTTCATATATGTCTTAAATTTTAATCCCGAATGGATTAATCTTCTGCTCTGATTGCAGCTGATAGATTCTTATGTTAGGGTTGAGAATGATTATTTTTTTTCAGATATGTTGGAACGGAAGTTTTAAAATACAGTATTTTCAGATATGATTATTTTTTTTCAGATATGTTGGAACGGAAGTTTATATTATGATAAAAAAATATAAAAAAAATATTTTGATAATATCTATCCGCCGCATCTCACGGGTAATTACACTAGTATTAATTGAAATGGTAGGTGAAGAAAAAAAAAACAAAAACAAGACTAAGGGCCACAAAAAATTATATATATATATATATATATATATATATATATATATATATATATATATATATATATATATAGCGGTTAAGGTTGGACCCATCCTTTTCGATTTGGATTAACTCTAATTAGCCTGGTCTGTGCAGAGAACATATCAGATTAAATTAGAAACCCTAATCCAAATCCGTCAATCATTTTACTTGGTTGGTAGAATATATATATATATATATATATATATATATATATATATATATATATATATATATATATATATATAATTAGGCTGGAATATTATCGATAATATCAAGTTATTGGTGCTATCAATTTTTTAGCTCTTGGATTAAGTGATGTGCGGTTAGGATGATAGTGGTTCCCTAGGGTTTAGTGGGTGGTTGGTTGAATAGTAAACATCCTAGGGAACCACTATAATTCCAACCGTATATCCTTTCATCCAAGGGCTAGATCTTGGTGCTATCGATAGTATTCTAGCCGGACTCTATATATATAGTTCGACTGAAATACTATCGATAGCACCAAGCAATTGGTACTATCAAGTTTTCTGCTGTTGGATGAAAAGATATGCGGTTGGGATTATAGTGGTTCCCTAAGATTTTTACTATTCAACCAACCACCTAGTAAACCCTAGGGGACCACTATCATCTTAGCCACACATTTTTTAATCCAAAGGCTAAAAACTTGATAGCACCAATGACTTGGTGCTATCGATAGTATTCTAGCGTGTGTATATATATATATATATATATATATATATATATATATATATATATATATATATATATGCGGTTAGGATAATAGTGGTCTCTTAGGATTTCGTGGATGATTGATTGAATAGTATAATTCAAGAGGTGAAAATGATCAAAAAGGTAGATCTAACGGTAAAAAAAAAATCGTAAAAAATTATTAATTTTGAGATTTTTTTATCGTAAGGTAAATAATATTAAAAAATTATAAAATTTAGTTTCTAAAAATTTTAAATGCTCTAAATCATGTTTAATGATATGGATTGTCGATTCGGAAACTCTATCATCGAAAATAATTTATAAATAGGAAGTCGATCATACTTATGTGATGCCCCCAATTGTCCCACATCGAATGTGGATGGAATTGTGATTGGGTTTATATGAAACATGAACACTTGTAATAATAACTGTGTTTAAGCATTTTGTGTTGTGATTTGAGCCCAACGAGGTGGCGGAGGACGCAGGAGTTGGCGCCGATGCTGATATCACTGGGGAGTCGGCGCCGATGCTGATATCACTGGAGCAATCGTTCACGAACATTCTGATGATAAAGAGGGCGACGTTCGCCACAATAAAACTCGGCACCAGCCACGGAAACCATTGCCGAAATGGCCTGTACTCTCCCTTACTCGGCCCCGTAGGAGGAGCTGCCCTGCTGACCGTTGGATTCATCTCCAACGGGTAGATGCCGTTGCTCTCCCCTCTCCCCCTCTGGTTCGTCTCCTTCCCCATCTCTCCGAAACAGAGGCGTAGATTATTATTATTATTATTATTACATACTTACAAATGCAAAATATTAATCTGATGCCTATTAATTTAGATTGTGTTACCAGTCCAAACAACAACAACAACAACAACAACAACAACAAAAAAAGAAAAAAAAAAAAAAAAAAAAAAAAACTCGGCCCCCAGATTTGACAGATTCATTCACAAAACACAAATTTCAACACGAAGTTCGCTATAACAGCTACGGGTAAATTATCATATTAAGGAAAAATGGAAGTAAAAAAGAATAGAGAAAACAAGTAGTCCAACTCAACATATTTACAAGAAGAAATCGGAGGAATGGGCACCCCACATTCTGAAGCGCACAAAAATACAAAGCCAACTGGTCAATCAAAAAGTGAGACCCCACATTATCTGAAGCCCTCTATGATTTCCTCCAATTGTACTTTGAAATTGGGGTAAAGTTCACCACTAATCCTTGAAATTTTTTCCCAAGTTTCACTTCACTCCTTCAACATTTAAGTTTGGGCATTCCACATCTTACCTTATTCTTATCTACTGTTAGGAAATATATATTATTGCCTAGCACCATACATCTATCGACCCTTTTCCATCCCACAATTTAACTTTGGCAACCCTGCATTTGAGTTGGACTCTTTTCTCTACATAGAAAGTGGACTGGGAGATGGACTAAGGGCCAATTAATTTGTAGCGCGCGCACAAAGGTGCGGATAAGCCTGGATGCAAGCAATAAATTTTATATTAATTTTATTCTCAAATGATAGTGCCTAATTAGACGTTTACTACTCAACACTTTTATTTGGTTAGCCATTGTATGCGAAGAAAGTGGTCCATTAATTAAAATGTCCATTAATTAAAATGTCGCATTACGCGTGAAAGTTTCGCATCAACTGCCTTACGTCTCTATCAAAAGTAATCATCAATGATTTACTTAAAATATTCTTGCTTTATTCGTATTTTGGATATGCTTATACTTAAGCAAACATATAGCTAGCTAGTTCACTTTCGCCGAATAAGAAACAGAAGCTGTAGAAGAACGACGGTGATAGAAATGTAGGGTCAAGAAAGAAAAATTGGATGGGGCAACTGCAATGGAAGCTGCACCTCATGGCCGATATCAAACATGCAACATGCGTGTTGAACATGTAGCTAAAAACACTAAATAATTTATATATATATATATATATATATATATATATATATATATATATATATATATAGGAAAATACTAGATGTACACCCCAAATGGAGTGTACATCTTACACCCACCCTATTCTGGGGTGGGATAAATTTTACTCGTCACATCGATGTGACGAGTAAAAAAATATTCATCTCAGGATGGGGTGGATGTAGGATGTACATCCTATTTAGGGTGTACACCTAGTATTGCTTATATATATTTATATATATATATATATATATATATATATATATATATTATTTTTACCGTAGCTAAAAATAGTAAATATTTTTTTTTTAATAATAATTTTAAAGTCAAGAAAAAAGAGCAAATAAATTACAATAATCTATATGTAATTAAAATTTTAAAATGCTAATCCCAGTATGCTTAAGTTTGAATGCCAATCATACAAACAAGTTGACAACACAATTATATGTAATATGTAATATTTTTTTTTCAGATTAGCACTCCTTAGATCTTAATCACAATCAAATCAGAGTCATACGCCTTAGACGGTTAGGAAAATAAATCGCACTAAATCTGATTGTGATTAAATTATCTAACTGTTTAATGTTTAAATTTGAATAACAGAACTTACCTTTAATCGCTATGAAAATTTCAAAATTTGTAGGTAAAAAGAAATTAAAATAAGATTGATCCGGAAACGTGCGAGGCACTGCCCTAAGGCGTATTTCCATCCTTCGTGCGGATTAATCGGAGACACTACCCTAAAGTACGACCGGAATTTCTCTTACTACGAGCACGACCGTGAAAAAAGTTGACGGTGACTCTTTCAACACCCGACGATAAATAATCAAACATAAAAAAAAAAAAAAAAATCAAATAAAAAATTTCTTATCTACTATTCATATAAATATATTTTTTTCCCCAAAAATACTGTACCCTTTTATATACATAGAGTGAGGAGGTATATAAATGTTGGAGTTGGAATCCTAATGTTGATTGGCTTTCCTAGTATGGAGAAAGTCCGTACTTAATTAGTGAAGGTGCGGCTCCGTAAAATATTAAAAATTAATAAATAAAAATAAATTTAGTAAATAAATTAAAAATTAATAATAAAATAATTATTAAAAATTTTAAAATTTTAAATTTTATTCCACCATTTTTTGGGGGGTTTTGCCATTGTTCATTAGGCCTGATTTTGTTCATTGATAGATTGGTTCATTTATGTCACTAGGAAGAGGTCATTAGTTCTTATTTTTAATTCAAAGACCAGTTAAATGATATGTGTCCCTTTCTACTTTGCAGAGAATCCAATTTTAGAGGACATTTGGTAGATGAGATCACATTTGATGTGACCCTAAATTCATTTATTTTATATACTTGAGGCATCAAACTATTTGTGAAAGTTACAAGTTTTACATTTTTTTCAATCTAATAAGCTTGTTAAACCAACTTTAATTAATGTACAAAATTATTTTCAAACAAATTCAAGATGTCATATAATGGTGTTTTAATTTTAATATTCAACGCTTCTCCTTACATTTGGTTTAAGGCAATATGAAAATATGAAATGCTAGTTGAGATTTAAACTCACAAACTCTTATTCTAATACCACGTGAAATAATTGTATTTTCTAAAAACTTACGTTGTCAAGAATAATGTTGCTGTTGTTCAATCAAACTAGAATTCAAACTCAAGGCAACGCTAAATTGAGTTAAGCAGTGCAACAACTTACATAACAATTAAAGTTTATTATTGATTGATTGTTCGATCCTAGCGCAGGTGGCTAAGTGTCTAATAATTGATATCCGAGAATCTAAATTCTTGAAACTTAATTACTTTGTATTTTTAAAATTTTATTTCTGAAAGAATGAACGAAATGAATAGCATACTGCATTTCTCTTAAAAAAAAAAAAAAAAAAGAAAAAAAGAAAAGATGCAATTAAATCTTATTATAGTCCTCCAAAGTTGAGTTCTTAGGCCTTCAAAACTAGATTCTAAAATATTTGGATAAGACTATAGCCAATTATGTATTTATTGTTGGCTATTTATTTATGGATTAAATAGGTTCAACTTTCTGCCTCGTGACAATAGGTCCAGGAGACTAATAAGTTGAGTTGGGTGAGCCTAATAAGTTGAGTGGGGCTACGGTCCACAATAGACCTAACGGCAAGAGGTCCAACAATAGACCCATGGACGCTGTGTCTGTACGCTTTAAGTGAATTGATTGTATATTTCTAATAGCTCGAGCTTTTGGAATTAATGATTAGCGCCAACAATCCTACATTTATTGTGTCCTTTTCTCATGTAGACCTTTAATTGTTACTAAATTAACAAGTTGTCACCTACTTAAGATTGTGCATGTTAATTCCAAAGAGATATAATTGCTTAGATAATGCTTCGTGCAAATTATACCAAATAACTAGGCTAGATTACACCTTTCCACTTGGTTCTCAAACTACGAGACGGGTGGAACTTTGAATTTCAAAATTTAATTTGTTATAATTGTAACTTTTACTTTTAAAAAATATATTATAATTAAAGTATCATAGTCTAAATGCTGATGCGTTGCTGATCTTGTATTGATGCGATATATTAATTATGATTGCCATATTATCGATCACAACACTGTAATATTATTATCAGATTAGTGATACATTATTATTAAATTAACTTAATTAGATTGTAGAATTTGATTACAATAATTTAAAATATTCGACGCTCTAAATGTCACGCACCTCAAAATTTGAGAACTATCTTGCTGAAAAGAGGTTGGAGCGGACTTGGCAGCTATGCACTCTGCTCGGAGGCAGATGAGACGGCTGATAATCTCTTTGTAAAATGCGATATTTCGAGAAGCCTATTGGAGGGTTTGCTCTCTAATAAACTAAAGGTACGTAACTGCAAAATTGTCGATAAGCTGTGGGAGGCGAGTAAACACAAAAAAGGACCCTATGGAGAAGGGAACTCGCAACTATCGTTATTGCGTGGTGGATTATTAGCGGGAGAGAAATAGAAGACGATTCGAGAATAAGAAATGAAATCTGAGGTCACTGCTTTCTGACGTCCGTTCCCACCATTCGATTTGGAGTTCGTTCTGCGTTTGACTATCTTTCGTTGTTCGATTTGGAGTTCGTTCTGCGTTTGACTATCTTTCGTTGGTTTTTTTTTTTTTTTTTTTTTTTTTTTTCGTCCTTCTTGATGAGGTTTGGCTGTCTCAATTCTGTAGCTGAGTTCAATTCCCTATCATGAATGAAAATGCAGCATGCCGTCTTTTCTAAAAAAAAAAAACCAATTATATATATATATTTGCTTATCTACTTAGCTTGATGGTGACAATAGTTATCTTTTTGGAATTTTCATTTTTTTCTTTTGCATGGTCCTACCATGAAAAATATGCATGGAAAACGATATATACAAAGTCATAATACTAAAATTTTGGATACATTAATTGCACCACTACCCACCAACTCTTAGCCTAATTTTTATTTGGGTTCTCAAACTTTTATAGCATATTTAATTTGTGCATTCTGAGTGTTGAAAGTATTTTACATCCAATTCATTACATTGTAGTTATTTTTTTTTTTCTCCGTAGAATTTTTTTCACTGATTGAGAGTAGTGCAGAACTTTATGGATGCTATACTGTCGGCAGTAATTAATTTTACTACAAATATTCAAGTTTGAGGCCTAAAATCAAACTTTGACTTAAAATTTTCAATAAGATATATATGTAATGACACAACTTAGGCAATTTTTCAGCAAGGGGGAAACTAAGGAATTTTGACAACACAGTGAATAATTAAGTCACTCGTAGTCAATTAATTGACTTTCGTTTTTTATTTAATCACAATTCCCTCGCTTTTAATTTGAGTTTTGAGTGGGGTTTTGCAATATTTATTTGGTGTCATGATACAGAAAATTACTCTATGTCTACCATGTCCTGTTAATCGAATAATCCATAGAAATAACATAATGTCATCGACGGCTAGAATCGATTTACAGACACACTTTGAGCGTAACTTAATTCATTAAGGAGTTCCTTCATAAGATATGGTTGAAATAATTTGGTAAACCATAATGATTCGCCATGCGACCTCATCTGAATTTTTTAAAGTTTGTTATAATTCAGAAATTTTTCATCTGAATTTCATATTGAACGACGTAAATCTAGTGAAAGCCAATAAGAAAGTATTAGGTGCTCCTTATTCAAATATCTATTTTTAATGGCCACCCATGCCTATCATACCTCCTTCATACATAGCTAACAAACATTTAATATATAGGGATTGTTAATTTCTAATGTGAGGCTGTGGAATTCATTTTTTATTAACTTATCCATTAAAATTTTCAATGCAGCGTACGTGAATGACAAATAATACAGCTAGCGTAAATACGAGTCACGCCGTATTATTATTATTATTATTATTATTATTATTATTATTATTATTATTATTTTTTTTTTTTTTTTTTTTTTTTTTTTTTTTTTTGCACTCTTCTCAGTTTATATAATTTCAAAGTCGCAAGAACGACAGATATGACAACGTTAAAAATGTGTCGGCGATGAGATATCTTTCCCGTCACTTTCCTCTCTCTCCCCTCATCTCCAATTTGTAGATCATTAATTTGCTGTCACTTCTCCTTCTCCCATTCGTTTTCGTTTATTGAGGTGTCAACAAGTTATTAGATTGGTAAAGTTAACAGGAATTCCAACATCTGCATATATATATATATATATATATATATATATATATATATATATATATATATATATATATATATATATATATATATATATATAGCAATGCTACATGTACACCCCGAAGGGGTGTACATCATACATCTCCACCATTTTAATAGTGGCGATATTTCTTACGGGTCACATCAAGTGGCCCATCATCAAACCCCCACTCTTAGATGGGTGGGGGTGTGAGATATACACCCCTTACGGGTATACACATAGCATTTTTCATATATATATATATATATATATATATATATATATATATATATATATATATATATATATATATATATACATACATATATATACACCCCTTTAGGGGTGTATATCCTACACCCCACCCTATCTTAGGGTGGGGTGTATTCCACTCGTCACTCAATGTGACGAGTGGAATAATACCCACCCCAGGATGGGGTGGGGTGTAGGATGTACACCCCTAAAAGGTAACGGACATGCTCAAGGGTGGGTTAGTGTGGCATGCGATGCCAAGGCCGAGGGCGGCTCTGATCTGGAGTAGTGGTTGGCAGCTATCAACCAAGCTGGAAGAACGGAAGTACATCGACGATGACGTCGATAACTTGGGTGGGGGAGTCTGTCACGTGTCGATCATGTTGGTTTGACCGTGACATCCTTGGGGGCCACTTTTGGAGGATATTTGGTAGGCATTTGGGTTGACGGAGTTACGGGATTGCGAAGTTGGGACAATCCGTCAGGGTTGAGCCGTGGGCGAACCAACGGAGGCAATTCCCTAGCAATGGCCCATGCCATGACAAGGAAAATGGTGCCGCATGCGGGGTTTCAAAACGTACCCCTCGGTGAGCACCTTTGTACCCCCGGGGTGCCAAAGGGGTAGATGCCTCGTGGGTTATATAGAGGAGGGGTTGGACACTTGCGAAGTGGCCCCGACTCCCCCGTTGGCCTATAGGACATAGGTCATCCCTTGGCGAGTGGAGTCGCCAAGCCTAGGTTCGTGTGAGCGGGATTCGAGGGTCGATGAGCACACGGGCTTAGGGTAATGCCAAAGACACGAGGTCGACGGCATTACGGAGCGGGGTAAGCCAAGAGGCTTTGCCTCCAGATTCGCTTGCACTACCTTATGCCGTTTCGGATCTCTGTAGTGGAGCGAACGAGCAGATGAGGGACAGTCTTGCGAAGATTGGTCCGCCTCAATGGACAAGGCTTGCGAAGGCATGCATGTGCCGAGCGGGGATTCGTGAGGTGCGAGGCCTACGAAGTTTGTGAGGCGAAGGAACGGTCGGTCCGCCGTAATGGACAAGGCTCGCAAAGGCAACGGTGCCGAGCGGGGATTCGTGCAGCGCGAGGCCCACGAAGTAGGAGGAGGTAATCGATGTTGGTTTTCATAAAGTGAGCCATGGAGAGGACCGAGGGTGTTGGGGGCCAGGCATGGCCGTCCAATGGAGGTGCCGAATGGCTAGCGAAGCGGAGCGAGGCCGATTCGATTGTGGGCGACATCCGTCAAGCAAACCTTGGATGCTGGGCCGAGTGTGTTGGCGGCCGAGCATGGTCGTGCAATGGAGGTGTCAGGAGGTTGGCGACGCGGGAAGAATGTCGCTAGGTTGGCAAACCCTTGCGAAGGGAACACACGCGGGAACAAGTAGTGTGGGGTATTCGGAAAGCGGACCTTGGACCGAATCGGGAGCGATGACGGAACTAGGTGGCCGGCGGAACGGGACAAGCCCGACTCGATTTTGGATCCCATGGTGGAAATTGAGGGACGCGAGGGGCCTTGGCAAGGCAATGGGCTGGCGGACGGGCGAGACGCATGGGACAGGTCGCTCGGTTAAGTAGACGAGCGGAACGCGCAAGGGCAACTCGCTCGGGCCCATTCGGATGGACTAAGTTGTGAGAACTTGTATTGTCCTGGATGCTTGTTTCGGAGGCAAATGGGAATTCGGTTAAGTAGCACTCTCGAGGAGAGTTTGTCCGGCTAGGCGGATTATACTCGGCTTGAAGGCCAACCTCGTTGGCGGGGTTGTTTGTTCGGGACTCGCGGAGTTCGACGAGGGGTTCGACGTAAGGCGCGGCGCCGGGCAGTCAGGCTCGTGGAGGAGCATGCTTGGTTAATGCTTGAGTTGTGATCCCACTGTTTAAGTTCGAGGGCGTGTCCGTGGCAAGGGACTCGGGAAGGCTGGTTCAGGTGTGTGACACTTGAGCGCCGCACGGGGTAATTTTAAGGCGAAAAAGCTGGCCCCGTGACAAGTGGTATCAGAGCTAAGTTGAGCTCATAGGTTGAAGATTTGGCCGGAAGGTGCGACCTTGGCGGCGAAGTTGGTGTGAGTGGAGTCACTCCAACGAAGGTACTAGGCGTCGGCGAGGCACTGTGGCAGTATTACGCTTGTGGGAGATGCAGAGTCAGAGTGTAGTGGATTCTAGTACAGTACTCATGAACATGGCTAAGTCCTGAGTCGTGTGGCAGGCAACGAGACAATGATTGGGAGAATCATTAAGTGGTCCGTGGTCGCGGTTACCATGGAGTTGAATTAGGCGGGTGCCTAAGGAACCTGAGCTCATGAAGTGGCGTTCGCGGCTTAGGAAATGAGAGGAACACATTGAGCGGCAATGTGCTTCCGAGTTTGCGGTCTTGCAGCGAATGAATCTCTAGAAGGGAAGGATTGGGATGCAGCACACGCGGCAAAAGGGTTACTTCGTAGTGACTGAGTTTAAGTATCTCAGTACAAGAAGATCGATGGGGAGGTCGATTACTCTTTGAGTGTGTACCCATGAATTGGATAGAGTTATCTCAGTGCGAGAAAGAGATCACAATTGGACCTTTACTCTTCGAGTAAGGAGAAGAGTCTGTATCTGGGCAGGGCGGTGACAGCGTTGATTGTTCAGAGCAGCATCCACGTGTACAATGGACGGATGACGTGGATCCCGCTGATGGGTGTAGTCAAGGTTGTGGTAGAATCGAAACTCGCGCAGCGGAAGTGGGCATTGCGAATGCATAGATTTGGTTTGAGTGCGCTTAGCGATGCTTGCGACTCAGGGTGGGGGAGCACATTTGAGCAGAATGTGTCCCGATGTTTGGTGACTCGATAAAGGGATCTTGTCTAAGGAACGTGGCAGATAAAACACACATGACAGAAGAGTTCACTTCGTGGAGCACAAGTTGGAAACCAAGACTGGTCGGGTCCGTGGAGCTAAGCTTTGGGCTAGGTTGTGAAGTGGGCCAAGGGTTGTTGGATGGTTTGGTGTTTCTCACTTAGGGCGAGAAGGCCGATGGGGAGATCGGTTGCTCTCGATGGTGTGGCCACAGGTTGGACGAATGGGACTCCCTATTCGAGTGGATCAAACGATGAGATTGGGCTTTGTTCAGAGGAACAAGGTAAGGAGCTATGTTCGGGAAAAGCAGTGGCAGTTCTAAGGTCTCGAGATAGCGGGTACGCATCCATGCGGGACGGATCGTGTGGGCTCTGCTGGCAGATAGCAAAGGTTGTGTGAGGGCCTGAGCTTTTAGAGCAAAGAGACTTGGACTCGAGTGTAGACGAAGAGACAAGTCAAGACACTCGGGTGGACCTTGGTCCAGGATCGCCTAGTGACATGTTGCTGGGAGGGGAAAGACCTAGTTGTCAACTCAAAGGGTCGAGATATCGCAATTTGTGAGGGGGTGGACGTTGGATGGCGACATCACCGTTATCAGCAGTTGCAAGAAAGACTAGCAAATGGGTTAAGCTTGGGTTCCGTTCGGCGGCTATCGCGAAGGTGATTGCTGGAGGTATGGAGGACGGCAAGTTTGAGCAATGGGAACGAGGTGTCGTTAGTCTCGAACTTGGCCGAGGACTTTGGTGGGGAACCGAAGTCGGGTTTAGCGAAAGCCTAGAGGGAGTGGGCTTGAGCGACCGAGAGTACAGAAGCCAAAGGTGCTAAGCAGCAACGAGTAGCGAAAGTGCGGAGCAGTCAGGAGGCATAACAAGAGTTCATGGTAGAGCAAGTAGATGTGCGAAGTAGCCGAGGACAGGCTTGTCTCGGCAAAAGACTCGAAAACTCGTAGAGACCATGGTGATGGCTTGACGTTATGTGATTGCAGGGGCATTTGTGAGGCAAAAGTTATGCGCGGGAATGGCACGAGATGGGCGTAAGTACTCATGGATATTGGAAGGGGTTGGATGTTGATCTGGCCCGACCGTAGTTTGTGTATAGGAAATTCCAGGGTGGGGAACCCTAGATTAATATTATGACATTTCAAGGTGGAGAAGCGAAGGCGAGTCTGTGCGGTATGCGACCCTTTAGGTATTTTATATTTGTGAATATATAGAGTAAAGTTTATAGATTTATATATTTGTGAATATATATATATATATATATATATATATATAGAG
>CM055083.1:2471890-2556812 GCA_029204045.2 Tillandsia leiboldiana
ATTTATATATATATATTTATTTATTTATTTATTTATTTATTTATGAGTACAATTTATATATTTTCAAAAGTACAAGCTCATTCATACTTATAAATTTTTTACCATAAAATTTGTGTTGGAATTTGTACAATTATACTTTTTCTCTCTCTCTTCTTAATTATTTTTACAATAATACGGATCCCAATACAAATTTTATGATAAAAAATTCACAAGTATGAATGAACTTGTAAAATTTTTACCATAAGATTTGTATTGAAATTTGTACAAATATACTTTCTTTCTCTCTCTTCTTAAATATCTTTACAATAACACGGATCCCAATATACAAATCCTATGGTAAAATATTCACAAATATGGATGAACTTGTATTTTTAAAAGTATATAAACTCTACTATACATAATTAGGTTGGAATACTATCGATAGCACCAAGTCATTTTGGTGCTATCAATTTTTTAGCCCTTGGATTAAATAATATGCGGTTATGATGATAGTAGTCATAGGGGACCATTATAATCCCAATCGCACATCTTTTAATCTAAGGGCTGGAAACTTGGTAGCACCAATTGCTTGGTGCTATCGATAGTATTCCAGCCGTACTATATATATATATATATATATATATATATATATATATATATATATATATATATATATATATATATATATATATATGCTATTATACTATTAATAGCACAAAGTCATTTTTGCTATTAGAATTTTAGCCTTTGGATGAAGGGATGGACGGTTAGGATGATGGTGACCCTCTAGGGTTTAGTGGGTAGTTGAAAAAATAATATGATCTAACGGGTGAAAATGATCAAAAGGAGATCTAACAACAGAAAATTTGATAGCACCAAGTGTTTAGTGCTATCGATAGTATAGTAGCCATACTCTCTCTCTATATATATACAGAGAGAGAGAGAAATACGGCTAGTATATTTTTATAAGCACATAGCCTTCCGTGGTTATAAGTCGTTTTTGATATTGGAACTTCCGAATCGATGATTGACTCCATTAGATTTGATCTATAGTATTTTAAGTATCTACAAAATAAATTTCATGATTTTTCGATATCATTTACCTAGTAACCGAAAGCGATCAAAATTAATGGCTAAAAATAAAAATATCATATAATGTGATTATATGACACTAAAATTTTAGATTAAAGATATTGATCTTGCTATATATAATATAAAAAATTTTCTATCAAAATTTTACGTGATTTGAATATTTTTATACCGTTAAACTTACAAACGCCTCACCACGATTAGTAAAACTATTAATTTTGAGCTAATTTGATAACTACGCAAATGATATCAAAAACTCATAAAATTTATTTTCTAGTTATTTTAAATACTTAAATTAAATCTAACGAAATCAATCGTCGATTTGAAAGCCATAATATCAAAAACAACTTATAAATACAGATAGCTCTGTGCTTATAGAAAGCGTACCCGCAAAACTCTCTCTCTCTCTCTCTCTCTCCGTGTATATATATATATATATATATATATATATATATATATATATATATATATATAATCCACCATTAATTAAATACATGGGAATTACCTAATTATGGTAATAAACCAGCTGCAACTTTACGTGTAGGTAGAGATCTCAATCCAGGATATGTTGATTCCTAAATTAGCAAATAAAAATTACCCATGATCCAATACAAAAAAGGCACAATGCATGTTATGTTTACTTACATATTTTGTAGCTGTTTCCTAACATGCTGATATATATAAAATGTTCTGATATATATAGTTAACTTAAGATGATAATACAATATTTATAAATAGAATGATAGTTATAAAATTGAGTTAATTTTGTGAGTACTTAATTACATAGATACCCCTTAAAATTTATCAATATTTAAAATTCCTTTTTAATTTCATACAACTATCGAAATTATATATCTTTATTTATTAACTCCATTTATGGTTTAGAGTTTAGATCCTTGTAAGGTTTAGGATTTTATGATTTTTAGGATTTTTGAATTTTAGGATTTTTTATGGTCGTAGAGTTTAATTAGGAGAGCGTGCATGAGAATTTAATTAGCGAGTGTGCACAAAATAAAATATTAACTATAATTAGTTAAAAGGGATCAATTTGTCATTTTATATTTTAACTCAGGTAAAATTTTTTATTCAGGTATTTATAATATAATTTGTAGATTTTGAAAGATAACAATGATATTGGCAACTTTTAAAAGTATTTGTGATAGTTTTAAAATTACGAGGGGCACATTGGAAATTGTCCCTATATAATATATAGCTTGGAAAACCTTTAAAAAAAATTTGTACATTTCGTAAGCACATAATTGTAAAACTTTGTGATGTATAGTACTTTACCTCAAAGGTTAATAATACTTGGAATGCTAACATACACATTAAATAACTGTTTATTGATATACTGGCATGTATAAAAGATTGAGTAAACTTTGATTACTCCCTTTGTTTAATGTTATTTTTACTTAATCGTCGCGTTGTTTAAAAAAATTTACTTTATTATTTGATCGATCTGCAGATTTGTTTATATTTTTATCGTAAAGATCTATCATTAAATAGGACAGTAAAATTATATATTTTACAATCATAAAAGATCAAATGCTAAAAGATATGCCAGTAAAACATCTGTTCAATTAGTAACACCGTTTGAGAAGAGAGATGATCTCCAAAGTCCAATTTACAAGATTAAAAGTTTAAGCGCTAAAAATGCTAAAGTTCATAAAGTTTTTATCATCTTAAGTTTAAATTTTTTGGTAAACTTTAATTTGTAACTCTGGTGGCGTATTTTTACTTTGTTATTCTATGTTTTTTTTTAAAAAAAAAAAAAAAAAAAAACTGCACTTAATCACCCTGTGGTTTTATTTTTGTTTCCACTAAAAAAAATTATCGTTAAATAGATAACAAAATAATGTAATATTCAAGTGTAATATTTTTTGAACAATAGGATGGTAAAGAAAAAATATACCAAACTACAGTGGGTAATTAAATTGATGTATTTTTATTTTTTTTAAAAAAAAATTATTATTTTTTGGTCATATATAGTTAACCTCACGGGTAAGACTAGGTCCATCCATATGTGACCTCACTTCAATATGGAAGTATTAGACCCCCTCTCACCAATCATGTGATTAAATGTCTTAAATATCACTTTTCTTATCAAATTTGGATTGATTCATCCCCACTCACAATGCATTAATTTCCATAGAGAGAGAGAGAGAGAGAGAGGGGGGGGGGGGGGGGGGGGGGGGGGAGATGCATGAAACAAGATGTTTAAGAGGAGCCGCATAAGTTTCCATGTAAGCTTAATTTCTCTCACTACTACTCTCTTGTAATTTGTAACTCCCAAGCCAACACTTGCCATCTTTGGGAGATTCATTTGATTCTTTTCCATTCATGCGTTCCCACCCCTCTCCCTATTGACACCCCGAGTACAAATACCCCACCCCCCCACCACAAACCTATTGTATTTGTCACCATGGATTGCTACAACATGGATGAGTCTATTTCGTCTATTTCGAGAGCCAAAAAAGATGTAGAGAGTAGGACACCACAACCACAACCACTCCAAAGTATGGCAGAAGAAGAGGAGAGTGATGAAGGAACGAGCGACGATAAGTTAGAGTTCTGCGCGGCGTCGGCGTCGTCGTCGGTCGAGCTCGACCTGATCGGGTCCCTCGGCACCACCGACCGGACGCCGACGCCGACGCGGATGCGGACGCGGACGCCGTCGCCCGATCGCGACCCGCCGCGCGTGTTCTCGTGCAACTACTGCCGCCGCAAGTTCTACAGCTCGCAGGCGCTCGGCGGGCACCAGAACGCGCACAAGCACGAGCGCAACCTCGCCAAGCGCGGCGGCGCCGTCGCTATGATACCGCCGCCGCAGTTCCGATTCCCAGCGCCGCCGAGCATGGCGGGGGGGCTCCCCATCCAGGCGCACGCTGCGGCGCACAAGGCGTACGCGGGGACCGCGGCGGGCGCGCTGCACGCGCAAAATGGGTGGCTCTTCGGGTCAGGCCACCGGAGGTGGGCGCCGCCGCCGAGTGCGGCGGCGATCGGACGGATGTATCCGCACGAGATGTACGCAATATCGTCGAGACCGCCGATCGTGTCGAGTTTCGACGAGGCGTCGGCATCGCCCGGGGGGTATTCGTGGGGCGGCGGAGGCCCCACCACCGACGTCGTCGGCAGCACCGGCGGAAGCGGCGGCAGCAGCAGTAACAGTGGTGGTGGTGGTAGTAATTTGAACGTTAGACAAGATGAGTTGCCCAAACTGGACCTGACCCTGAGGCTTTAGCTAATTAATTAAGCTTGAACTAATTTATGTTTTTTTTAAAAAAAAATTAATTTACTTTTAACCCAAGTTGTATTTTGATCTTGGCTCATAAGTAGTTCCTAATTCCTATTTTTGTAAAAAGGATTTGAACATTCCATATATGCTTCGTTTAACTTGTTGCTTGTTGTTTTGTTTGTTTTTTTTTAAATAAATTAGCTGTTATTCTAATTTCATGCAAGGTGTTTACATCTTGCGGTTTGAAAATGCACCAAGACCCCCTCAACTCTCGGGTACTTCCAAAAGGCCCTTCAACTTTACTTGTTTTTTTTTAATTTCTAAATTTTTGTCGGATTTTATAGAATCAGTAATAAGTTCAACAAAATTTCTAATTCAAAATAACCTACCGTTGAGGGGTCTCCATAAATTTTTACCTTTCTCTTGTTCCACTTTTGTAAATCAATGTTTTTCTTAATTTGGTCAATGTGCTTATATTAAGGATTAAAATTTAAAATTGTCTAAAATAGGTCAATTAGTTACCTTTTAAGTTTCATTTAGACAACATTAGTAACTCTTAAACGCAATTACAAAATTTCAAAATTTTGAATCACATCATTATCTTATAAATAATATTTTACCATTTCAACTAAGGATGGTAATAAATAAATTTCCATAAGCATCCCCCTTTTAACTCTTAGTTTGCTGCTACCGGTAATACGTTATTTTTCTAACATTTATGTTTTTTCTATATATGACCAAAATTAGATCAATGACAAAAAAAAAAAAAAATCAATTGCTTATTCTATTTTTTTAATTATATCCTTTATTAGGGTTTGAATAAAATTTGAATGCATTGTTTCTACGCGCAATGAATAAGGATTGAAGCTCAGGGTACCCACATGATCTGAATCAAAAGCATAAATGGTTTCTCCACGAAGAGTTTCAATATTCTGGATTCGAAACATTTTAATAAACTCACGCAGTTAACTTGAATTAAATAAAAAAAAAATTAACTACGCTTAAATTTTAGCATGATTCGAACTCAGAATATACTGCTTACTCTAATACTATGTTAAATTGAATGAAACAATAATATATATTTTATATAATAATACTCTTTCTAGTTGGTCAATTTAATTTCATAACTCACCCTGAGGTCATGGACAGGGTCAATGATGTACATATTCTCTATCTCCAAGGAACAAAGCACAACTAATGTAAACAAGGCAGAATCCCATGTAACCTGAAAAGTGCTCCAAATACATTCCATGTACACAATAGCAAGCCATTGCATAAGCAACTTAGAGTGAGCTCATCAACAAAAAAAAAAAAAAAGAGTTGAATGTAGTGGGAGAACAACAAATATTATTAATAAAAGTCGCGCAAATCAGAACAGCAACTTAAATTTTAAAAAAATAAAATAAAAAAAATTAAAGACCCATAGATTCAATACAATTATTGAGTTTTCTTAGTGTCAGGTAGGGAAATGACTGTGACAAAAAGTTTAATTAATGTAGCACATGTGGGGGCATGCTTAGATTCTGGTCGAAGAAGGAAGATTTGTGTGACGAAATGGTAATGTATTCAAGCAGATATCATGGGACCCAACATGCTTTAGTATAAAACATAATAATAATAATAATAATAATAAGGCGAAAAAACCCGTGAACCAACTACAACTATATAGGTAATGAAGAAACAAGTCCCAGAACTAGAGCATTTCAGATTTGAATCCCCCCAACTCCCACTATCATCTTGTTTGATTTTAAAAAGGAAAATGTGTATGAAGTCGCCGTCGGTAGTTGGGGACCCTCAGCAATTTTGGCTACCACTAATAATAATAACAACAAAGTTGGTCAGTAACAACAAAAGACTAGGCAGGGTTGTAGGTAGGTATTTACCTGAGATCCATGCTTCCTTTAAGTGTTGCTTATCATCGACCGGAGAAAAACTAGCTCTAAATGCTTTCCAATGTTGCCATCATGTTTTTTTGACACAGTCAATTTGATCAACTCAGCACCACCTTTTCCGCAAGGATACAAATATGAACCAATTCAACTGAAAAGAAAAATAAGAACAATAACAGCATTAAAGCAGATAAGAAAAGAAAATGCAGCAAGTAGGAGGAGATCAACTCAAAGAAAGCATGCACAAGTGGTGATATCTGATTGTGTCAACTGCAATGAAGTTAGAGCATAGGCAGCAGCTGCAGCCCTATTTGACCATGCCAAATCCAACAATGCTTTTTACAAAGGTTCGCTATAAAAAGATCATACATGGGCAGAGATTCAAGCAAGGATAAGTATATAAAGATTAAACATTAGCTAATGAAGAACGAGTCAAAAAATTAGCAGTCTAGTATGGAAAATATATCCTAATTACATAAAGTTACAATGTCATGATCACACAGAAAAACACTATCCAATCCTAATTACATGGAATTAAAAAGTCATATCCACCACAATAATTCTTAGGATTAAATTCTTTGCTTGAGCCTTCGGACCCATTTGACATAGTTATCCGATATATGCTACCCACGCAATCTCTCAGCAACCGCCCAATCAATATATGTTCGTCACTTCCACCAAAATCTACTAATTCAACAACAGCAATTGATCGCTCTATTACTCTTACACATTCAAAAGTTTGGCAATTTCAAATAAAAAAAACAACTACTTGTTTTGCCCTTATATATTCTTAGAAATGACTATCCATGAAACCATTAAATGCTATATCTAATAGTTGTGATCCATCACAAGAGAAATAGCATGAACTTTGAAATAGTACTTACATTTCAATTGTCCTGGTCAATATTAGTTTGATATTTTTGAGAATTAAGGCTGAATTTCCTGGATTTGCATGCAGGCCAAGGAAAATGCTAGAGCTTACGTTTTATCTAAATCAATAGATTGTAACTACAGGAGTGAGATATGTGCAGTGCATCTGAATAGGATTGGGATACAAAGAGAGTACATTTTCAATCTTGTTGATTATCTACGCCTGACATGCTAATCAAAGTAATCACCCCCAAAGCTCAATGAACATCATAGCATCCTTATTATCCAAATTATAAAATATAAGAAATTAACATGGTCTCACTCAGAAGCCTGTAAGTAGATTTTTAAGCAACTAGTAATTCCAAGGAGGAAGAATCAACAGTACACGGTAGTTTTCTTCTACATTTTTTATTATTGTGGAAATCACAGTTAATGGACCATACTTAGGAAACTAGTAGAATAGCCAGCAGGTGAACTTGGCTGCACACAGAGCGAGCCACCAGCATTTAGGTTGCATATATTTGGGTCACTACTTCACTGAATTTACATACAAAGAGTCTCCAAAGAGAAATACATCAAACTCCTTTATCTTTTGTTTCAGATAGCCTGACAGACCCCAAACTTTAAGTTGTAAGGTTGCTCTAACCAGAGGGTCTTAAATAGGAAGGAAAAATTTCCATCTACACATATACTAACTGCTTGTTTGCATATTCCATTGAGAATTGCTTATATTATATATACCTTTCAGAAAATCTTGACATCGGCTTACATACACATTAGAAGGTTTCTCTGCCAAGCATATTAATGCAGAAAGAAATGCAATCATGTAGTCCAGTTCAATCAACCAGAAAATAATCTACTTTAACTTTTCCTTTACAAGCGAGTATAGCTAGCGAACTTGTAAAGTCACAAATTGTAACCTTTTGGTCATTCAATTAAGTGCTTATCTGCTGTAAACATTATGCTCAAATCAGTTTCTAATTTAAATAACTGCAGCAAAAAAAATTGTCAACATGTTTCCAAGTTTTTCTAGATATATGTATTGTGGATTTCATAACTGATGTATGCATGTTTAAGTGAAAAAAAAAGTTTTATTTCAAACAAAATGACAGACTATGAACTGCCCAGGTTTGTAAAACCATGAGGATTTGTTCCACCATTGTTGACACGGTTTCTGTCAAAATTCAAAATCAACTCTACTTCTGGCCTTTGTCAGCCAAATTTGAGCGCTAAAGACAAGTTATAATTAAGAGAAATTTACTCTTGAGAGAAAAAAAATGTAAGGAAAATAAAGTTGGTGGAGCACTAAAATTCAGTTTTGGTATCGTCATTGAAATTCATTTTCACATTCTGGTTGCAACTTTAAGACCCAGACAAAAAAGTAGAAGGAAAATCTTTTTTTCTCCGAAGTCAGAGAGCCTATTCGGCTCTCTGATTTCGGAGAGACTAGCATGACTCAAAGTAAAATAGTTTAAAACTAGAAAGCATCAGCCTCGTTAATGCTGACTACATTTTTTTTGTTTTGCAAAGTTTGTGCAAACCATATTTTGCAAGTTATACAAATATTGGTTTGTTTGGCAACAGAATAAAAATTAAGTGGCAAACTTTTGCATTCTTTGTTTCTTTTCTGAAAAGAAAAAGATTTTACAAGCGAAAAAATAATAATAAGCAAGGTAAAGTCCATCAGCCAGCAGATTCAACTACTTAGAATATGAAATTTAAGCAAATAAAAAAGGAGTAAAAAAAAACATACCCAAATGAGAAAATGATTATCACAGAGTTGATAAATTGGGTACAATTGGTACATCCTGTGCAAAACATCAATTCTTTTCTATTGATATTGTTTAGTACAGAGAACGAAATTCACGGAAATTAGACAGCATGTTTCTTTCACTTTTCTGCATGTAATGTGCATGAAATTACTGAACACAGATCACATAGATTACTTAGAACACCGACATTCTTAATTCATACTTTTGTTTTCCGAAGGAGATGTATCAACGTTATTCATGATAACAAACAACACATCAGCATACACAGTTCCTGTACAGATTAAGAGAAGCCTCAATGGCCTAGCTGTGACAGGGAATGAAGGACCATAGATTCAAAGGCGGATGAGATCTTAATTTAGCAAAATTTCAAAATGGACCCCTGTAGCTTAGCCCCATCGCACATTACAACCCTGTGGTTTAAAATGCATTACTTAACCACCCTCTATTTGCATTATGATTTTTTGTAAGGACCTGCCATCAAATGCTGCCCAAATTAAGCACATGGACTATCATGTGTGTCATTTTGGACATTATTATGTCTATTTGCCTCAAACTTTGTGAAGTAACCTAAATAAAAAAGATTGCTAATTCAAGAATTTTTTTGAAAAATTGTTGATTAACTATGAATGTCAATACATAATTTGAATACAGAACAACTACAATTAATATAAGAGCAACACACTAAGCTTAAACTCATGAGTTCCAGGTAAAGAAACTCATGAGTTCGCAAAAACTCGATAAAATTCTGTTATGCTGTTAGAATTATCAGAAACCAATGCAAGCAGATAAAGAAGACACACAAGTGTAAAATTAACAACTATCCGCTAATACTTTTGACAATATGGCTTATCCGCGAAAAAGAAGAGGATGGCCTAAATTACAATATCCTATTACGGATCAAATAAGGACACTACTATGAGCATGTGAGATAATAATAGAAGTAATTAACAAATGGCTTCCTCTTTGAAAAATACACAAGAAAAATCTGTGAATGCATTCGAGTAACATAAATTAGCAATTTTGTAGATGTGTGCATTGTGCCGAGGGAGATGACCCAAAAACAAATCTGGCTAGAGAGACAAAAGAGGCGAAACCTTCAATGGTTACCGCATTCCTATTTTTGGACATAAGACTCCACAATCCTCAGCCACCGAAGAAGCTCCGACTTGTCCTTGTTCACCATGTACTCATGCAAGAACTCTGCGAGCTCATCATCCACCCCTCTCTCCTCTAAGTACTCCACCACCGACCTCCGATCTCCCGCCTCCAACTCCCTGCCACACCATCCACCAAATCTCAAACCAAATTACAACCTTTCCAGTAAACAAACTAAGGCCTTGTTTGGTGTCACTTTTTTGTTTTCAATTTTATGTAAATCGATGTGCCAGCAAATGGCAGATTGGATGCAACCTATTTCATTTCTTCTTTTCAGATGATTTTGGAAGCTAACCACCAATACCGGCAAATTCAATTACACAAAATTTTAAAGTTCGGAACGCGAACAAATGCAGGAGCTACCAAATTAAGCTCTACAAACTAAAAAGTTAACAGTTTTGGATCATGGGTCTCACTTGAAATCGCGGCCCATGTAGGGCCGCACCGCGGCGCCCTTCTTCCTAAGCGGAAACACCTTGTGGACGACGAGGGAGTCGGGCCACGCGGAGCAGATGACCTCGAGCACCGAGCCCTCGCCCCCGCCTCGGGACACCTCTACAACGAGGCTAATGTGGAGGCGCGGACCCCGCTCATGCGCCTCCACCCTCTTGAACAAGGGCTCGTCGGGGACCGCGGCGGCGCCGTCGAACATGGTGGCGTCGACCTTAACGTCGTCGGCGCCATGGGTGCACCGGAGCCGGATCCACTGCTCCCCCGGGTGGTCCTCGATGGAGAAGGACCTGAATCGATCGGGGGGCTTCACGAAATCGCCAAATTAGTCGATTAGGGTTAGAAGAACAGGGGAAATTAGGGTTTTGGAGCTGGGGGGATTACCGGGAGAGGGGGGAGGTGGCGGGCGAGGTAGGAGATCTCGGAGCGGAGGAGGCGGAGGAGGCGATCGTCGAAGGCCGAGGGGGAGGGGCCGAGGGAGGAGAGGAAGGAGCGAGGAGAGAGGTGGAGAGGAGGAGGAGTAGGTGTTAGGGTTTTGAGGAGAGAGGAGGAGTAAGGGTTAGGGTTCTGAGGAGAGGGGAGGAAGAGGCGCCGGGGTTTTGGGGAGAAGCGGAGGAAGCGAGCCATTAGAGCGCTTGCTGAGCACTGTTCTTCACTGAAGAGGTTTTAGGGGGAGGGGTGTCAACGAGCCGAACAAGCTCGGTCGGCTCGTGTTCGGCTCGTGTTCGGCTCGCTAGCTTATTTAAATATCAAAAATTTCGGCTCATGTTCAACTTGTTTATTAAGGAGCTGAACACAAGTTGGCTTGCGAATAATAATTTTAATTTTAATTTTACTACTAAATATAAAGTTGAAAAAAAAATTAAAAAATTAAAATTTAATAATTAAAATTCATACAAAATTAATAGTCTAAAATTTAAATAATAATAATATATATATATATATATATATATATATATATATATATATATATATATATATATATATATATTATCGAGCTGTTATCGATCCGAATACGAGCGAGTTGACCCCAATTCGTGTTCGGCCGAAAAATTCGGCTCGTGTTCGGCTCGTTTATTAAACGAACGATTTCGAGCCGAACAAGAGTTGACTCGCGAACAGTAAGCTGGATTGCCACCCCTAGAGGGGAGGTGGCCAAATTGCACGTTTGGTTCTCAAACTTTAAAATTATATAATTTAATCATAATAATTTTAAAAAATTTGAATAAAACTTTATAATAAAATAACATATGAGAACCCTAGAGGGGAGTGGCCAAATTGCACGTTTGGTTCTCAAACTTTAAAATTATATAATTTAATCATAATAATTTTAAAAAATTTGAATAAAACTTTATAATAAAATAACATATGAGAACCAATTGCGTAATATACGCTCCTTAGTAAATGCACAACATTAAGCCTGCGCCAAAATTTACACATTTTTATACATATTTATTTAGTATTTAATTTCTTTATTAATTTATTCTTAAAAAGTAAAAACGTATTAGAACTTGCTTCAATTATCGCCCGTATTGATTTAACTATTAAACTTTTAAAAATTTTAATTTTATTAGTTTTTTAAAAAAATATTTAATATGAGTCCGTTAATAATTTTTTAATTTTAAAATTTAAGTATAGTGTTCATCTTTACTGGCTTAAATTGCATATTTAATATAAATTTATATAACTATAAATTTATTAAAATAAATAATTTTTTTAGATTTTGTATAGAAAGAAACATCAAATGATTTAAATAAAAAAAATTAAAATATTAGATATTAAAATTAAAATTTTAAAAAATTAGATAGTGTTAGATGTGACTCAAAATTAGAATCGCTTCGATATTATGATTCAGATTCGCCGATGGCTTCGTGGTGCGACAGGAAATTTTGTGGATGTCTGTGGTGGAAGCGAAGGGCGCGGGCCGCTAGGCCCGAGCCCGAAGCCCACCACTAACATCGGACGGGGGGTGCGGGGGGCGGAGCCCCCGCGGTACGGATTCGATCCGCTAAGGAAAAATCCTAATTTCTCTTTTGTTTTGCCCTAGAGAGATCGAGCGATTGTATCATCACGAACTCTTGTATTCCCTCTTTTCTACATAGTGAAATCTCTCCTCTTTCGCCCGTAATTTTTTTCCTACAAAGGATTTTCACGTAAATCTGTGTGTTAATTCTCTGTCGTGCAATTTTGGTTTTACTTTTCTGTCGTGCAATTTTGGTTTTACTTTTCTGTCGTGATCGCCAATTGATTTTGTTTAGTTTGTGCGCTCGTTGCTAACAGATAGTTGAATCAAAAAATAGCTAATAGTGCAAATAAATGCTATGCATTTTCACCTTCTAAAGAATGTAATTATTATTCTATCTACAAATTTAATTACTGTTATTACAAATTGCAATAATTATCTAATTAAAATACTCAACGTTACCATATTAATAAGATAGTGCATACACAATTCCCTGAACATGTTAGCCTTTTATTACAGTATATTTATTTTTTCTCGTTGATAATATATACTAATTTCTATATTTTTTGTTGATAATATTTAATTAGTGTAATTTTTTATTTTTATGAAAATCAAGTATTTTTGCTAAATATATATATAGTTCCCATCTTTATTAAATATATAGTAATTTAATAAGTGCAAAATGGATCTGTCGACAATGGAATTGTAGATTGAGGTACGACTCGACAAATTTAATTTTAACCTAAAGTGAGTTCATTTAGATCTTATGGGTCCCTTTGGTAACGGGATAAGACAGAACTACGAAACTAGTATAAAAAAATATTTATGATGGTTTCAGAAATAAGAAATTTTATGTTTGGTATGAAAATAACGAATAAGAGGAATAAAAAATTTTAATTAGGATAAATTATTTTTTTGTCCTCAAACTTTATTATGTAATAATAAGGTAAGAGATGGTGCATCGGTAGACGTGGTAAGAGGGTGGTTGGGAAGAGTAAGAACAGTAATTCTCACTTATTCTAGTTGTACCGGAACATGCTATACCGATTGATTCCTGGTGCGTTTAGAAGAATAAGAGGGACATCCCTCATATTTCTGGTTCTATACCGAATCTCCGTACTCACCGGTACTCACGAATTATTCATAAATTTATATGTATAAATTTTAATTTTTTTTATCTAAAAAATTATGAGTAAAACGGATGGACATTTATTTACTTCTGGGCATTTTAGACAACTCAGCGGGTACCCACGGGTAACTATATAATTTTTTTAATTAAAAATATATATTATTTTTATTTATATATTCTTAAAAATTCTAATCCTGACTTTTCTCCGTTTTTTATTTTTTTATCGTTGTGATTACATCTCGTACTGCGCCGCCTCCACATATCTTTTTGTTCTATAAAAATTAATTATTCAAAATTTTAAATGTAAATAAACATGATGATAAGAACCTTGTAGTTGAAAAGTAGTAAAACTTCTAAATTAAGAGAATCAACTATTAAAGTTACAGTCGTGGATTGAATTTTTAAATATAGTTGAACACGATGACAAAAATCTTGTGGTACCATTATTGAAAATTGGTAAAACTTCGGAATTAAAAGAATAAACTACTAAAGTTACAATTGTCGATTTGAGTTTTTATGGTTTATTTTTATAATATTTGGTTTATAATTATAAAATTTTTATTAATTGTGTATCACAAAATTTTGAGATGATAAAATATTTTTATATTACATAATTTATATTGTTTATTATTTATTGTAATATTTTAAATAAATTAGGTTATATTTTTAAAAATTATGTATTAAATATATTTTACATTGAAAAAGTATAGCAGCAAATATATATATATATATATATATATATATATATATATATATATATATATATATATATATATATATTTGCAGGTAACCCACATACCCACCCACGGGCGGATATGGGTGGGCGGATGGATATGGGTAAAGATGTTAGCTATTCAAAAATTTACAGATACATTTTATTTATGCCCATATAACCCGCGGATATAATAATTCGTCCGTTTGCCAGATTCAGCGTCTAACCATTGCTTTTTAAATACTAATTGTTGATCCGAATTGAGATATGTTAGGAAAAATCAGACTAAATCTGATTGTGATTAAATTATCTAACTATTTTATATTTAAATTTGAATAATAGAACTTACCTTTAATCGCTATTAAAATTTCAGAAATTGTAGACCAAAATAAATTGATCCGGAACCGTGCGAAGCACTGCCCTAAGACGTATTTTCGTACTTCGTGCGAATTAATCGGAGACACCACCCCAAGGTACGACCGGAATTCATCTTCCTCGGACACGACCGTGGAAGAAGTTGACGGAGACTCTTTCAACACCCGACGATAAAATAATCAAACAAAAAAAATTAGATCAAATAAAATATTTTTTATCCACTATTCATGTAAACCATATCTATATCTTTTTTCCAAAGATACTGTATACCTATATATACATAGAGTGAGAGGTGTAAACGTTGGAGTTAGGAATCCTAACGTTGGGATGCTTAATTGGCTTTGGGAATCCTAACGTGGGATCCTTAAGGCTTCGTTTGGTAACGAGAACTAGTGGGGGATAAGGGTTTATCCCCCTAGTTATACCCAAACGCAATTAAGTAGGGGTGGGAACAGCTGTTCTCGTCATTCTGGAATAAGCTGGTATAAGACTGAAATTACTATTCCAGCTTTTTTCTGGAACAAGGCTTGTTCCTATTTGAGAATAAGCTTAATTAAATTAATATAATTTTAATTATTATTTTAACTCTTTAATTAATCCAATATTTTAATTAATTTAATTATTTTATTAACTAATTATTTAAGTATTTAGATAATTAACTAATTATTTAAGACAATTAAAATTAAATTTTTTAACATTTATAAATTTTTAAATTTTAAATTTTAAATTTTATAGCGTTTAAAATTTTTAACTTTGATTTTTAATAAATTTATCATATAATTTTAATAAATTATATGATAAATTTTTTTAATAATTTTTTTTATATATAAGTATAATATAAATTTTAATAATTTATTTAATAAATATTTAAAATAAATATTTAAAATCATATCAGTAAAATTTTAATCATAAATTAAAATTTTAGTCCTCTTTATTCTTCTTATTCCTCTTTAATTTACCAAACATAATTTTCTTTATACCCCGTATAATTCTTAAACCCAACCAAACAGAAATTTACACTAATTTATGCTAATACCATAACTTATATCTATCTCCAGTATAACTAAAATTTTTTTATCCCTGAACCAAACGCAGCCTAATTGGCTTTTCAAGTATGGAGAAACGTACGTACTTAATTAGCCAAGGTGCCGGTCCGAGAAACACTAAAAAAAAATTAATAAATAAAAATAAATTTAATAAATAAATTAAAAATTAATAATAAAATAATTATTGAGAATTTTATTTAAAATTTTAAATTTTATTCCAACAAGATCATACCGAGAAAACTGTCAGATTGAATGGATTTCAAATTTTGGATGTGAGTTCTCCAGTGAGGAGTGAGGTAGTCTGACGATGGCTAAAATCATGGAAAACGATGGATTCGATTTTGAGAAGGTGGCTCTTCCTGTATAAGAGTTTCTAAGTTATCGTCATTTTAAAACTAAGTTACCCTGCTGCTAAGATAAAGATAAAGAATACGACATATTCATTCGGATTATTTCTTTTTGTCCTTCTCTTTTTGTTTCTCTATTTATATTTTCTGAATCAAATCTACAACAAATTAATGTAGCTTAAAAGATTCTCACGAAACTTTTTGGTTTTTTTCAAAGTATTTTCTTCGGATGTCACCCCACGTATCTTGCCTTAATTTACAACAAGTAAATTTTACTCTCAAATGGCACCTTAGTTTTTTTTTTTTTTTTTTTTTTTTTTTTTTTTTTTTTTTGTTTTTGTGTGAGAAACTTGTTCAATGAGCATTGAGTGAACTCCTTAATGGCACCTTTACTTGCACCAATGGGTTTTCCACCAAATTAACAGCCACTGTAGCGGCTCAATTTCAAATTGACATGTGTGCACCACCACCAGCACACAACATAATACAAAGAGAAAAAAACAAAAACATTAAAAAGAAAGTACCAAATCTTCTCAAAGTGATCACTTTTAACATACAGGAAGATTCAATAATACCTGTCAATATTTTGCTCCTCCCATCCTTTGGACATGCTCTCCAACTTTGCATTCCCAGTTCCTCTTCCTAAGAAGTTTGTGTTATCATTAAGCAGTAAGTCATCATGATCCATGTCAAGTTGTCACCACTTGGTTTGATTTCCTCAACCTCTCTAACTTCAATTCAGATTGCTGCCTTTGTATTTCTTTTTCTTGTTATAAAGGGCCTTGTTTGGCCCTGCTTTCGCTTATATTATTAATTTTAGTTATCTGTATATAGTAGAGTCACTACAACAAAATTAGATTATAGAGACACATGTTTGTGACATTTTTATATAAGTGTCCTATCTATATTCCATCTATATTCAAAATTAGATTATATGGACACATTTTTGAGACACATTATAAAAATGTGTCGCTATATATCCTAGCGATGACACATATAGCAATACTTACAATAAGTGTCGGTATTTTTATCAGCGACATCTTTTTTAGATTTTAGAAATACTTAAAAGTGTCGCTATAGCCTAATTTTGTTGTAGTGAGTATTTTGGTATATAAAAGAGTGCATGTGGAGCTTCTCCTATGGTGAGAACAGTAGATATACAATTATACTGTAGATCAGTTAAGGTCTCTTACAATTGGTAGCGTATGTTTTGATCATTGCTATGAGGTTCTGGCATAACTGCGCACGTGTTCAGCCTGTACGCGTATCCACATAGAATCATTGTATACTCGATCTCGATCGATTTTCGTGTAACGAAGCGGATGAGTCGCAAACCATCTAAGAAGGTGCTTGCAGTCTCTTCGTGATCCACAAGTTAGATGAAGAGTAGAGAAGTTCATCAAGAAAAAAAAAAAAAAAAAAAATACACGCACGACACCAGAGAGAAATTAGAAAAGAGATAGACTTAAATCTAAAATATTTAAAATATTTAAAAAATAAATTTTATAATTTTTTGATATTATTTATCTAGTGATACGAAGAACTCAAAATCTACGTTGAAAATAAAAAATTCATAAAAGGTGATGATATGACACTAAAATTTTAGATTAAATATATTAATTTTGTTTTATATAGTGTAAATAATTTTTCTATCAAAATTTCGCATGAATTGAATATTTCTACACTGTTAAACTTACAAATGGCTCGCCACGACAATTAAAATTTTTAATTTCGAGTTCCTTTGATTACTAGGCAAATGATATAAAAAAATCATGAATTTATTTTATAGGTATTTTAAATACTCTAAATCAAATCTAACGGAGCCGATCGTTGCTTCAAAAATCCCAACATTAAAAAACTTGATGGCAGAGAGACCACTGTGCTTCTAAAAGCACATAAACCCCTCTCTCTCTCTCTCTCTCTCTCTCTCTCTCTCTCTATATATATATATATATATATATATATATATATATATATATATATATATTCATATGCTTTTAAAAGTACCAAGTTATTAGTGTTTGTAGGTTTTTAGCCATTGGATGAAAAGATGTGTGGTTAGAATGATAGTGGGCCCCTTTGGTTTAGTAGGTGGTTGGTGGAATAGAATGATCTAATGGTTGAAATTAATTAAAGGAATAAATCTAACGGTAGAAAACTTAAAAGCACTAATAGTTTGGTACTTTTACAAGTATAGTAGCCTGACTATATATATATATATATATATATATATATATATATATATATATATATATATATAGCTAGGCTGGAATACTATTAATAGTACAAAGTTATTGGTGCTATTAAGTTTTTAACCGTTGAATTAAAAGATATGTGGTTGAGATGATAATGGACCCCTTGAATTTAATGGGTGGTTGGGGAAATAGTAAAATCTAACGGGTGAAAATAATTAAAGAGATTGATCTAAGGGTAGAAAACTTGATAGTACCAATAACTTGGTACTATTAATAGTATAGTAGCCGTATATATATATATATATATATATATATATATATATATATATATATATATATATATATATATATATATATATATATATATATATATATAGTCCGGCTACTGTGTTTGTACAAGCACCAAGCAATTGGTGCTTGTAAGTTTTCTACCGTTAGATCTAACCCTTTGATTAATTCTACCCCTTAGATCATACTATTCTACCAACCATCCACTAAACCCAAGGGGTCCACCATCATCCTAACACGCATTCCTACATCCAAGGGTAAAAAACTCACAAGCACAAATAATTTGGTGCTTTTACAAGTATAGGAGCTCAATTATATACATATATATATATATATATATATAAAGTAGAGCTTATATACTTACAAAAGTATAAGCCCAACTATACTTATAAATTTTTTACCATTAGATTTGTATTGAGATTTGTGTTATTGTGCTTTCTCTTTCTCTCTCTTTAGTTGACTTTACATTAACACAAATCCCAATACAAATTTAATGATAAAAAATTCTAAAGTATAGTTGGACTTGTACTTTTAAAAATATATAAGCTCTACTTTATATATATATGAATTGTGCTCCTATACTTTTAAAAAACCAAATCATTTATGCTCGTAGGTTTTTACTCCTTGGATGAAAAGATGTGTAGTTAGAATGATAGTGGGCTCATTGGATTAAGTGAGTGGCATGGTTGGTGGAATAGAGTGATTTAAGAGATAAAATTAGTCGACGGGGTAGATTTAACGGTAAAAAACTTACAAGCACTAATTACTTGGTGCTTGTACAAGCATCGGACTCTCTTCCTCTCTCTCTCTCTCTCTCTTTCTCTATATATATATATATATATATATATATATATATATATATATATATATATATATATATATATATATATATATATATATATATATATAGTAGAGTTTATATACTTTCAAAAATACAGACCTAATTATACTTGTGAATTTTTTACCATTAGGTTTGTATTGAGATTTATACTATATATTGTACTTTTTTTTTCTCTCTCTTTAGTTGACTTTACAATAGCACAAATCTCAATGAAAATTCAATAACAAAAAATTTACAAATGTAATTAGATTTGTATTTTTAAAAATATACATATAAGCTCTATATATATATATATATATATATATATATATATATATATATATATATATATATATATATATATATATATATATATATATATATATATATATATATATATATATATAGAGAGAGAGAGAGAGAGAGAGAGAGAGAGAGAGAGAGAGAGAGAGAGAGAGCCCCCCGCGGTACGGATCCGATCCGTTAAGGAAAAATCCTAATTTTCTCTTTTGTTTGCCCTAGAGAGATCGAGAGATTGTACGAAGAAGAACTCTTGTATTCCCTCTTTTCTACATAGTGAAACCTCTCCTTTTTCGCCCGTGATTTTTTTTCCTGCAAAGGGTTTTTCACGTAAATCTGTGTGTTAATTCTCTGTCGTGGAATTTTGGTTTTACTTTTCTGTCGTGACCACCAATTGATTTTGTTTAGTTTGTGCGCTCGTTGCTAACAGAGATGATAGTGAACCCCTTGGGTTTAATAGATAGTTGGAGAAATAGTAAAATCTAACGGGTGAAAATGATCAAAGGGTAGAAAACTTGATAGCACCAATAACTTGGTACTATTAATAGTATAGTAACCGAACTCTCTCTCTCTCTCTCTCTCTCTCTCTCTCTCTCCTCTCTCTCTCTCTCTCTCTATATATATATATATATATATATATATATATATATATATATATATATATATATATATATATATATAGGGAAATGATACTTGTACACCCATTTCGGGGTGTATATCACACACCCCATCCATCCAATGGGTGGGGTGTGATGATGGGTCAATCGATGTGACCCGTAAAAGATATCGCCACCATTAAAATGGTGGAGGTGTATGATATACACCCCTTCGGGGTGTACATGTAGCATTGCTCATATATATATATTAAGGTCCCACCTATAAGTATACACCTATACCTACTATATGCAATCATATTTAGTAGAATCCATTTGATAAGATCTTCTATTTCCAATAAAATTATATAATTTAATAGAACTAGGCTACTATGCTATCGGTTTTTAGTCCTTAGATTATGTGTGGTTAAGATGATAGTGGTTTTTTAAGATTTAGTGGCTTGTTGAAAAAATAGTATGATCTAAGAGGTGGAAATGGAAGGGATAGATCTAACGGTGAAAAATTTGGCAGCATAAAGTGCTTAGTACTATCGATAGCATAATAGCTGTAATCTAATTAAATATATATGCTTATCAAATCAAATTAAAATTTTATTTCATAAGATATTATAAATATTTAATTATTGTCTAATTCAATTAGAGATAAATATTTATCTCTTTATTTTTAATTAGATCTTATCTAATTTTAATCTTTCCAATAAAATTATTACATAATTATTTAAATCTCTTTTATGATTAAATATCATCCACTAATCTAATTACTTTAATCTCGTGTATAATTCTCAAATTGATTTTGGAATTCTAATCCAATTAGGACTAGCTGAGTTGAATAATTAAATCTATTTAATCAGCTTTCTTTTTTTTTTTTAACTCACACTAAAATATTAGTGAACGATACTTATTTATACAATTCGTAATGTGTGTGAGATTGTTCATTACCATTCGACAGTGAAGTCAACATCAAACTCTTTGATATTGAATTAGAACTATTCTAATCGATAAATAAAAATAATTTAATCCAAATTATTCGTATTATCTTATCGTCCATGAGTGACACCAAATTATATATTACGACAATTCAGAATGGTGATGAAGAATAAACCTTTCCGCTTACAATTGTTGTATGATTAATTCATTTCAATATATAACGTCCCGATCGAACCAAGATTGTGGTAACTTGCCAAATTTTATATTTCGACCATATGACTAGAATATTCAAAATCGACTCAATATGCTAACACGGCTAGAAACTCTTTCCATATATTATGTACCCTGGTTAGGAGTTTTTCAAGTCAAGTCTGATAGATTGTATATATAGGACATTCTCCTTCATTATTGAGAGTGTTGGATTTCTTATTATGCATACACGTAGCTCCCAACATAAGTCACTATAGCCAATCAACACCAAATATAGACTCGTGACTAGAATCTATGTATTAATACTGCTAAATGGTAATAACCTATGCGTGACGCAAATATGATGCTTCAAGTCTGAGGAGTACTTCACACAACTGTAACAATGCACTAGTCACTGGCAAATATAAAATCATGTGACTTTTCAACTAAATGGTCACGCTCAGTATGTTGATATCTAACAAGCACCTGTATGATTACTATAGTATCCCTACACTAGTGACTTAAAATTCATCACATCAATTAGAAATATAGCATACACTGATCTATCCAGAATATCACCGCTTAATATTTCTTTGACTAGGAGCATTTAAATAATCTTGTACAGAAAAGTATATAAATCAAATTCCTAATTTTTAAGAATATGTATTCTCAAATAAAAATCATATGGACGATTCATGTCAATATTGTACTCCCAGTCAATAAACATGAAAAAAATACTTACTTTTATATTATATTATAAATAATTTATACATAAATAATCTTAAGTTAGTGTCACCGGATTGACTTTCGGACATATAACTAATAATTAATGTCCCCACTCAATTGCGTGCCTATTAAATATTGAATGTGAAAATTGAACTCAAAACAAATCCATAAATATATATTGATAGAAAGAACTTAATACAATGCTTCTTCTAATAGCCCTTTTGGGACATATTGCAAATGAGTAACAAATTATTTTTCTCTCTTTCACTATAAAAAATTTTGATTAAATTGTGCATTATTATTCATTGTAGTATTTTATTGTGCAGATGAGCCAGTAGGAAGAGAGACGAGTGGAGTCCGCCAATGGAGAGGCTAGTGATTATTGTTGTTTTTCTTTTTTAATATTTATTACATAGGACACACATTATTTATTTATCTTATTCCCTATTTGCAGGCGGAGCAAGGAGAATTAAAAATTTAAAAGGCCATAGTGAAAGGCTAGTTAAATTTTTGACTTTTATAATTTTTTATCTTCTATATGCTATGTTCTATTTTGTTCTTATTTATTTTGAACTGAGATGTCCAATGTTTTATGATGTTATGTGAAAGGAACTCCACCTGCTACTCCCTCAAACTCTCTGCTGTTATCAGTGATCTAAGAAACATAAAAAAACCGTCCAATTATCACCAAATTAAATGTAACTATCATGCTCCTTCAAACCATGCAAATGTGCATGATCAAAAACGCGATTGGCTCGACGAGTTACAAAATGTTGCTCGTAAACAGTTGGATGCTTTCTATCGGTTTTCTCGACCGCATACAGTAATTGGAACCGTAAGTTCTATTTATACTTACTCATTTCTTCTCAAAAAAGATAATATTTTCTCTTTTTTTTCCAAAGAATATAATGTTAGAATTTTTCTGTCGATCGTCAGATTATAGGTATTACATCGGTGTCTGTTCTTCCCGTAGAAACTATTTCTGATATTTCTCCTACATTTTTTCTGGGACTATTCAAGGTATTGTTAATGAGACATTATAATATTTATATTTGAAAATTTTAAATTTTTTCTAATGTAATGATATACTGTTTCTTTACTCAGGCTCTGGTCCCAGCTATATTCATGAATATTTATGTTGTAGGACTGAATCAGATATTTGATGTAGAAATTGATAAGGTTTGTTTCAACCCAATTTTTGTTTGTGTTCTTCTTCGATTTGCTCTCTTGTGAAAAGATGATGATTATTTTTTACGATTGCAGGTGAATAAACCTACTCTTCCACTTGCTTCAGGAGAGTTCTCCGTGGCGACCGGAATAGTCTTAATAGTAGCTTCTTCTTTGATGGTATTTTTGCTAATGTAGTTTAGTGATTCTAATTAATTTGTGATAATTGTTTAACTTCGTATTTCCTTGAATGAATCAAACTTGACAAACATTTTTTCTTATCAAGATTAATTGACAAAACATGCTCTGATTTTTCTTTTCAGAGTTTTGCTTTGGGAGTGAAGTTCGGATCTCCGCCACTTCTATTTGCATTACTCATTAGTTTTCTCCTTGGAAGCGCTTACTCTGTCGATGTAAATCTACACTTGTTAATAAGTTCAACTTTAAATTACAACTAGTTAAATTGTAGCAAGAGTAAAGAAGTGTTTATTTCTTCTTTTGGCTTATCTTATTAATTACTTTGAGTTATCTAAAAGATCTCATGAAAACAAAGGGTCTGGAGTTGGCTCTGATTTCATGTTACCCAAAGATCGATTTAGCAGCGCACTTATTATATGCTATCCAATCATATTCAAGTAGTTTGGCCTTCAATTTTGTTGTTGTTGTTGTTGTTCAGCTTCCACTGCTTAGATGGAAAAGACATGCCATTCTCGCTGCGTCGTGTATCCTATGTGTGAGGGCTATCTTGGTTCAGTTAGCCTTCTTCATGCACATACAAGTATGAGAAAAATTTTAGATACTAACTAGTTTGGGTGCGCGGAACTTTTTAAATTGATACCTTATTATTTTTCATCAGAGATATGTATTAGGAAGGCCTATAGCTTTGAAGAAGTCGGTGATCTTCGCCACGACTTTCATGTGCTTCTTCTCTGCCGTCATAGCTTTGTTCAAGGTAAATATCATGTATAAATCAGTTATTCACGTAAAATGTGTGCTTTTATTTTTTCGCTTTTCACCTTGACAACAATACTTAAATTCAAACACTACTTCTTATTCATTAAAACTAATGATATTCCTTTGCAGTTTATTGCTGCACTTTAAATATTAATCAACATTTTACCATCCACATTTTACAATTAGTAGGACATACCAGATGTCGACGGAGATAGAGACTACGGAATCCAATCCTTCAGCGTTCGCTTAGGCCAAGAAAAGGTTATTTATTAGAATTAACAACTTATAATTACCAAGTAAATTCTACTTGTTGTGATCTTTTAAGATGCACTGAAGTTAATGTTTAAGTACTTCTTAATGCAGGTATTTTGGCTTTGCATCAAGTTATTGTTGACGGCGTATGCTATTGCCATGTTGGTGGGAGTTTCATCGTCCCACAAACTTCGAAAGCTTGTAACTGTTGAGTAATCTTTTCTCGAAGTTCACCTTTTCAATATACATTTTTATTTCTCAATATGAACAATACTAAGCATGCCTATTATTAGTATTATTATTATTATTATTGTTATTGTTATTGTTATTGTGAAATGTAGGTTTTTGGCCATGGTTCACTTGCTTCTTTCCTTTGGTTGCGCGCACGACGCCTCGATATTGAGAACAAGACATCCATAATAGCATTCTACATGTTTATTTGGAAGGTAAGTGAACTAACTTAATTCCATCAAATGGTTTACCTTTTCAATCGAAATCTATACAAAATTTGATTTTCTTTGTATGAAACTTCACATACTGGCAAAAACATTACAAAATCGTGAAGTTATATTGTTCTTCTAAGTTCTTAATAAGTGTTCTAGTTGTACAAGACAAAAATTTTTAAGAAAATCTTATAGAAGATTGTTACGGAAGGTGTTGGGTACCATTCATTCGCCATGTCCTTTCAATTCAAATTGTCAAATCACATCAAATGGAAAAGTAATTGTAATTGAAATATAAGAAATTATAGACTTTACTAATAATAATTGGACTTAAATATTTTGGACCAATGATTTAGGCCAAACGAATTATTAGTGCTAATGGGTTCAATCATTATAGTTGGTAGCATAGTCGAATTAATACCGGCCAAAAAAGTAAAAGCTAAGTACTATACGGGACAAAATACCACACTACAAGTTCGATAAGGGCTACTCCTCGAGTTCACAGAAGCCAAATATAAAATCTTACATCTCCTGATAATTTTGATCTATATGTGTGATTGGATTTAGATTTCACGACGACATCATGGTTTAAACAAAAAGAGTCCATATATAATGCCTCAAATAATTCCACATTAGAAGAAAAAAGGAATTATGATTATATATATATAAAAGACCATGGACCTTAACTATAATAATTACGCTTAATTATTTCGGGCTAGTGATATAAATCGAAAAGTTATTATTACTAACAGGTCGAATCGTTATAGTTCATTTGTCCTGATCCTTTCGATCCAAGCCATCAAAACCAAGTTTAATTTTTTTTGTTTTGCAATTTTCTAAAATGTCGATTTGATGGTCATGATTAAATCCAAAGCACGAGGTGAATGAAAACTACTACACTTGGAGAAGCATATCAAACACTTCATTATGTGAATCTTATTAGTGGTGAAACGAAATATTCAACTCTTAACTAACATACTAATTATTTTTTGGGATATTTTTATTTTTGCAGCTATTTTACGCCGAATATTTCATGATTCCCTTTGTGAGTTAGATTACTATGGTGAAGACCAAAGCATGGAGCAATTACATCTCTCACTTGGTTTAAGTTGTTGGTCAAAATAAACAGATTTTAAGTTTGTTTTAAATTGTACTCAAAATTGGGTGCAATTGTTTGTCTAAATTTTGTTTTATCTATTTGTAAGGTGTGATTTTGCTTAGATATTATCATTTGTATGTTTTGTTGGATGAGCAATAGTTGCTAATGAAGACATGTTAATATGAAATGGAAGTAATATAATGTTAACATATTCATGATATGGAAGTAATGTAGCATCTTAATCGTTATTGCGTCATCAGAACACAATTATATCATTTCAACGATAAACTAAAATGTTAAACGTCCCATAATTTGAGAGTCAAAAGTGTAATTCACTTTTTTTACTTTTGTTCATAGGTTGCTTTTATTTTGGTGATGGAATTGAACTTCGACTTCCGTGGTTAGGGATAGTTTGTTTCACGAAAGTTGAAGTTTAGATTAAGTAGACTTTCGGATGAATTGAAGTTCAAGTACAATTTGCTTTTCTTCTGTTGTTTTGTTTGTATAGTTATAAAAGTAAAGTTCCTTCCATTCAACTGTTTATATGACAAAAAATAAATAACATAAAAACTGAATGTGTGAGAGGTGATTTAATACTTTTTTCTCACCAGAGTTTGAATTTCTGCCGAAGGTAAAATAACGTAACGGTGAAACAAACATCGATAGTGAGTATTTATAGTCGAAAAACACTTTAAAAATAGTATTTTTATTTATCAAAGTTTTTATATAAAAATTCAAAAACTATGTAAAAAAATAATATTTTTTATAAAATTTTTTTTAAAAGAATAAGTTTTTACATTTTTTCAGAGAACAAAATATTCCTTATGTAATTAAAAGGGATAATTGCCTGTGTACCCCTGAAATATGAAGAAATATCTGATTTACCCCTCTTATTTTTTTCTTTCCAATATATCCTTCATACGTTCCACCGTTATTAAAAATACCCCTACCGTTTCCCTTTGTTAAGTTAACTAGGATTAAACTAGAGTTAAATAATAATCAGAGTTGAAAACTATTAGATATACCTATTTTGCCCGGGATTAGGGTTTAGGGTTTAGGGTTTAGAATTTTTTAGGGTTTTAGGGCTTAGGGTTTAGGATTTTTTAGGGTTCTAGTGTTTAGGGTTTAGGGTTTTAGGATTTAGGGTTTAGGGTTTTTTAGGGTTTTAGGGTTTAGGGTTTAGAGTTTAGGGTTTTAGGGTTTAGGGGTTTAGGGTTTTAGGGTATATTTGAAAGGGCAAAATAGTAATTACACACAGATAACGGCAGTTCCAAACGGTTCACTAACAGAGTTTAACTTCAGGGATATTTTGGAAAGAAGTTGGAACGTAAGAAGGGTAGTTTTAATATTAGCCTTCTAAGAGGGATAAATCTGAAAATAGAGAAATTTTTAGGGGTATATAGGAAATTGCCCCTAATTAAAATTAAGAAGGTTGTATTCTTAGAAAAATAAAGAAATAAATTATTAAGTGGTCCACGAATGATGTGGTACATGGCTATCATAATTAAATTCGGCCCACATTATTAAAAAAATTAATTTTCGACTAAATAAATAATAAAATAAAAAAAATTAGTTTCATACTCTTAATAATAAATATTTTAAAAAAATTAATTTTTACATAAACTCTAGTCCAACCAAAAAGTGCACTTAACCAAACTCGAACCCAATCGACCAACGATTCCCTCACTCTATAAATACCAACTCTCTCTCTCTCTCTTTCGCTTCCCCGCTCCTTCGCTCGTGTTCTAGGGTTTTTCGCCGCCGCTTCCGATCATGGTTCTCCTCTCTCTCATTCTCTATCTCTCTTTTAGGGTTTCGTACTCAACGAGCTAGTGTTTTGTAGCTCCGATTTTGATCGATTTTGATCAATCTGTGTATATATTTTTGTTTTGGTTACTGTTCTTGTAGCCGTCGCACAAGACGTTTAAGATCAAGAAAAAGCTCGCGAAGAAGATGCGGCAAAATCGCCCAATCCCCCACTGGATCCGCTTGAGAACCGATAACACCATCAGGTCCCATTTGTTTTTCACCCCCCCCTAAGATGTGCAAATTTTGATTTTACTATCTAAATCTTGTGATCCGATTGATTTCTAAAAAAATTTTGGAAAATTTTGAGTTTTTGCAAAATAATAATCCGTCAAAAGAGTTGATTTGATTATCTAATATTTTTAAAAAAATTATTTTACTATCAAAGTTTTCAATTACTTTTCAATTGCTTTAGTTAAAATGTTGTCATGTTAATCACCTAAAATGCTATAAATTGGCCCAATAAATTGAATGGGGAAAGAACTATCAAATAGTTCAAATCAAATAAATTGAAAATGAGTCACGTAGCTCAGCTTAATTCTTTGTTTTTCTTATTGCTGTTGATAGGATTTGTTGTTTCGTATCATTTTTGTACTCTAATGCTCTTTAATGTTTTCGAATCTTTCAGATACAACGCAAAGCGCAGGCACTGGCGCCGCACGAAGCTAGGCTTTTGAGGATTCACGCCGGAATGGTTTATCTAATCTCTTGTAGAACTTATTCATCTGTTAGTTTTTTCTGGTGTTTTGAAGACACATGAATGAGAAAGATTTGCTTTTTATGGGATTTTAAGTGTTAAATTTCCCTCTGTGTTGGCTTTGCATCTGCCACTGTTTCTCGCCATGCAATTTTGTCTTAGATTGGTGTGTGATGTGGCTAGTCCAGCGATTGCGTTCTTGGAGAAGTGCGATTCCGCTAAGTCGAGTCGAAAATCCCGTTAGACTTTGTTTACGGTTCTCGGCTCTTCCTAAGTCGCACTCGAATCTCGATTGAGTTCGATTCTCTGATTTCGGCCCTGGGTGCCACTCGGCAGCTCAGGAATTCTGTTTAGTATTTAGGATATTTTAAAAAAATTTACATTTATTCTATTTTTTATTTTGATTAATTAGTTATTTCAAATCCGGATAGATTTAGAGATATATTAGAATTAGTTATAATTGTATTTGAAAAATTATTAAATTTTAAAATATATATATATATATATATATATATATATATATATATAGAGAGAGAGAGAGAGAGAGAGAGAGAGAGAGAGAGAGAGAGAGAGAGAGAGAGACGCACGCACACATGATGTAATGAGTTTTAGGGGGAGATATAGAATTTAAGAATTAAATACTATTTTTAGTATTTGTTAAAGAACTGAGTTATTCGTTTTTTCTCCTCGTGCTTTTTCATCTAGACACCCAGTTTTATCGGCATGCGTCATTGTGCATCAATTCTGAGTCCTGAAATTATGATAGTCCATTAGTCTAATTTAAAAACATAGTAATATCTAAATCCTTTGAAAATCTTCGAATGTATTTTTGAGTTCTGTAATTTTGTTGTGACAGTAAATTGTGCCATTTGTTGCTGAAGTTATTGAAAAATTGTGCTTACTTTTTGAATTAACTTTCAATTTGAATTGCAATTGAGTCGATTTCTGAGTGTTTCATGCACTGTAATTGTAGTTTTTTCTTTCGTTCTCTCCATTCCAATTTTTCTGAAATATTACACACAAAATTTTCTCCATCTATTAACACTGCAGGAATTTAACCTGTTGATGGATTAGATCTAAAAGTATAATGCGATGAGTTGGTTATGATACATTTTCTACATTTTTACCGTTCATAGCAGTTTGATGTATTGTGTATGGGGAAGACATTTTTAGAGTGTACTCATCAGAGTGCAGGTCTCTGTGTGGTTGTTGTGAAATATGTCGCATTCGTGCGTTAGATCTGAGTAATATTTATTTGGTGAATGATGATCAGATTCAATAAATTTATTTGTTAATAATATTAAAAATCGACTGTTTTGATATTGACAATTTGATTTTGCTGATACCTGGTTCATTGGCCTGCATGTTTTTGTGGAGATTTTTTTTTTTTTTGTGGATTTTGGATGTTAAATTCGTGATTCATTCGAGAAAGTTGTAGAAGTTCCAAGGTCATCTGAATTTTCGCTTTTGGTACCAAAGTTTCTAAATCATAGAAATTTTTACTCACAATTGTATGTATTGAGATCGACAATGTGCACTTTCAGTAAGATATGGGGCAAGTTTTTTAATTTAATTTTTAGTTTTACTTAAAATATTTTTATTGGAAAAGATAAGAGCACCTGCTTTTGTTTTTTTGCGGTTTTTTCTTATGGCTCTATTCATTATCGAATCAAAAATCAATAAATTATTACTCTTTTTTATTAATTTTTTTTTAAAAAAAAATTATTTTTAACAATTTTATGCGTAACCAAATTTATTTATTTATGATATAAAATTACAAACGAAATTCACTCCATTCAAAGTAATAAAAATAGCTAACTAATTTATTAAATTTTTATATCAAGTGACTAAAATAGGTCCAAAAAAATATAATTCAAAAGCCTATTTAAAGTAATTTTTTACTCTTTTTTTTTTTCGTTCAGAAATATATAAACGGAAATTTGAATTTTTTTTTTAAAAAAAAATTAATATATATTCAGTTATTATTCTCCTCCAACGTTCCTCCGCCTAATTACTCGCCTAATTGACCGGGTTATGCAACCTCTTTTATCACACCAATCTCTTTAGTTTTCCTTGCACAATTAAACCATCCATACCACGCATATCTTAGAAGGTGATGCAATAAGCAAATGATCTAACGTGCCCTTTGTTGTTGTTTTTGTTCATCGATAGTAGTCCTTCGTTACCTACCAAAAAAAAAAAAAAAAAAAAAAAAAAAATTGAGAATGGCGGCGATCTCGTTGGAAGAGATCCGTAACGAAAACGTCGACCTCGTCGGTTCTCCATTCTCTACTACTCTCTTACTTCGTTGCGCGCATTCGCGCGTTTGCATTTGTGTACGTCGATCGACGACGCTGGATTTGAATTTTTCATGCAGGAGAGGATTCCGATCGAGGAGGTATTCGAGCAGCTGAAATGCTCGCGGGAGGGGCTCAGCACCACCGAGGGGGAGCAGCGGCTCCAGTTGTTCGGGCCCAACAAGCTCGAGGAGAAGAAGGTCTCTTTTATCTACCTACCTGAATCTGCATTATTTTTAAAAAGTTAAATTTCTAGAACACGATATTATAATATTTATATAAATGACAAAAAAATTAGGTGCAGCAAAGTGTCTATTCACATATTATGTTAAACAATAATAATAATAATATTTATATTCAATACTATCGGAACATATTTGATTACGAAATTTAATATATATTTACGTAAACAGGAGAACAAGTTCTTCAAGTTCTTGGGCTTCATGTGGAACCCGCTGTCGTGGGTCATGGAGATCGCCGCGATCATGGCTATTGCCCTCGCCAACGGGGGAGTATGTAACATAAGTTTTCTAAATTTTTCAGTCTTTTTTTTTTTTTTTTATAGAAAATAATACTTTAAATATTTTATATTCAACATTTTTTCGGTTGCAATGCATTTGCTCGTAGGGGAGGCCTCCGGATTGGCAAGACTTTGTCGGCATCGTCGTCCTCCTCGTCATCAACTCCACCATCTCCTTCATCGAGGAGAACAACGCGGGCAATGCCGCTGCCGCTCTCATGGCCGGGCTCGCCCCTAAAACTAAAGTAATTATTATGCGAAAAGATAAAATCTGATAGAACACAGCTCAGAAATATATATATATATTTTTTTGATTTGTTACGTATGAGCTTATCAAGTTTCGGGTTTGGTTACGGGACTAAGGTGTTGAGGGACGGGAGGTGGTCGGAGCAGGACGCGGCGATCCTCGTCCCCGGCGACATCATCAGCATCAAGCTCGGCGACATCATCCCGGCCGACGCGAGGTTGCTCGAGGGCGACCCCCTCAAGATCGACCAATCGGCCCTCACAGGTGAGTCGCTCCCCGTGACGAAGAATCCCGGGGACGAGATCTTCTCCGGGTCGACATGCAAGCAGGGTGAGATCGAGGCCGTCGTCATCGCCACCGGCGTTCACACCTTCTTTGGTAAGGCCGCCCACCTCGTCGACAGCACCAACAATGTTGGCCACTTTCAGAAGGTCAGTTGACCGTTGAACGTAAAATTGCAACACTCTATGAGAGTGTGTGTGCGTGTGTATAAATATGATTGTCGATTTTCAATATCACTTTAGGTGTTGACGGCAATAGGAAACTTCTGCATATGCTCTATCGCGGTGGGGATGCTGATCGAGATCGTGGTGATGTATCCGATCCAGCACCGGCGGTACAGGGAGGGCATCGACAACCTGCTGGTGCTGCTGATCGGTGGGATCCCGATCGCGATGCCGACGGTGCTGTCGGTGACGATGGCGATCGGGTCGCACCGGCTCTCAGAGCAAGGGGCGATCACGAAGCGGATGACCGCGATCGAGGAGATGGCCGGGATGGACGTGCTCTGCAGCGACAAGACCGGAACGCTCACCCTCAACAGGCTCACCGTCGACAAGACCATGATTGAGGTATGCCGTATCGTTGGTCGTGCCGTCGTCCGATATAGACAGCGCAGACTAATCCTGCTAAAATCTAGCGGCAGAATTTTTGAGTAGCAAGTTGAAACAATTTGAGACACTGATGTGCTAGCGAATGGATCCACTTATATGTATGTGGCTGATACATTAGAATTATCGCAGGTGTTTGTGAAGGACATAGATAGAGATACGGTGGTGCTCTACGCGGCGAGGGCTTCAAGAATAGAGAATCAGGACGCAATCGATGCTTCCATTGTCGGCATGCTCGCAGATCCCAAGGAGGTAAACTATTAACATAATTGTCATATTTACTAAGTAAATCTGACTAAGTTAAGTAAATTTGATGTACTACCATCGAAACATCAGCAGAAATATTATTAATTTGTCAGTATTTTTTTTATATATATCTGCAACATCGTAGATAGAGTATCTCATTCTAAAAATTGATTGTTGCAATTACTTTCTATTTTTATTGAATAATAATTTGTTTTTATAGTTTAAACTTCCTTCTTACGATCATAAATCTCTCTCCTGTCCAAACGCAGGCGCGCGCCGGGATTCAGGAGGTCCACTTCCTGCCCTTCAACCCGGTTGAAAAGCGCACCGCCATCACCTACATCGACTCCGCCGGCAAGTGGCACCGCATCAGCAAAGGCGCCCCCGAACAGGTTAATAAAAATTCCGTGGTATTCACAGGATTGAATTGGATACCAAGGATTTAGCTAGTAGCTCGGAGGCATCAGGAAAGTTGAACTATTCAATTCAACGATCGTGACCGTTGACGTCTCCGAGTCTCTCAACTTTCGCTCTCTTTCACTATTACTGTTCCATCTTTGTTTTTTTTTTTTTTTTTTTTTTATCCGATGTAATTAGTTTTGAACTCGGAAGAACGAGATCATAATGCAGGAGGAGGAACATTCATCTTTGACTTCACGAATCTCTTTTTCGGTACAGATCATTGACCTCTGCAACTTGAGAGAAGATGTGCGGAGTCGGGTCCACGCGATCATCAGCAAGTTCGCCGACCGCGGCCTCCGCGCGCTGGGCGTGGCGCGGCAGGAGGTCCCCGAGGCCGCCAGGGAGAGCGCGGGCGGGCCGTGGCAGTTCGTGGCGGTGCTGCCGCTCTTCGACCCGCCGCGGCACGACAGCGCGGAGACCATCCGGCGCGCGCTCAACCTCGGCGTCAACGTCAAGATGATCACCGGCGACCAGCTCGCCATTGCCAAGGAGACCGGGCGTCGGCTTGGCATGGGGACCAACATGTACCCATCGTCGACCCTCCTCGCCGACAAGAAGGACGACCTCACCGGCGGGCAACCGGTCGACGAGCTAATCGAAAAGGCCGACGGCTTCGCGGGAGTCTTCCCGGGTATGCTTACATTTATTATACAATAGTTTCCCGCCAAAATTCAAAAATATTTATTTCATATGCATGTAAATGCATGCATGCAGAACACAAGTACGAAATTGTGAGGCGGCTGCAGGAGCGGCGGCACATCTGCGGGATGACGGGGGACGGCGTGAACGACGCGCCGGCTCTAAAGAAGGCGGACATTGGGATAGCGGTGGCGGACGCGACGGATGCGGCGCGGGGGGCGTCGGACATCGTGCTGACGGAGCCCGGGCTGAGCGTGATCGTGAGCGCGGTGTTGACGAGCCGCGCCATCTTCCAGCGCATGAAGAACTACACCATCTACGCGGTGTCGATCACGATCCGAATAGTGCTCGGCTTCCTCCTCCTCGCCCTCATCTGGCGCTTCGACTTCTCGCCCTTCATGGTGCTCATCATCGCCATACTCAACGACGGCACCATCATGACCATCTCCAAGGACCGCGTCAAGCCCTCGCCTATGCCCGACTCCTGGAAGCTGCAGGAGATCTTCGCCACCGGGGTCGTGCTTGGCACCTACCTCGCCCTCGCCACCGTCCTCTTCTTCTGGGCCGCCTTCCAAACCGATTTTTTCTCCGTCAGTATCACTATCAAAATATCTTTCTTTCTTTCTTTCTTTCTTTCTTTGTTTTGCTTTGGCTGAAAGCATTTCAAATGCATTATTATGCCAAACAACAAGATAAGTTGACCTATTTTCTGACTTTAGAAGGGATTTCTGATTTCTCATAAAAGTGTGAAAAATTATTAATTATTTGAAAAAAACAAAAAATTTTAGACTTATTTAATTTACCTAACATTCCACTAGAACTGATCATGTCCGAATTAAAGGTCGAAAGCTTCGGGCTTTTCAATCTGCCAAACACTCTATTTGCGATGACTGCTGCAATCGAAAGCACATGTACAAGTCTGAAATAAAATTATGTTGATTTTGCTTGCGGGATTGGGGTGTCATCTCACTCTGCTTATACTAAAACTACAAATATGTCGGAAAAAAGGGGGTGCATTGTGATCAAATTTGGGCTAAAAAATAAAAAATAAAAATTGCATGCATGCATGCCCCTGCAGGACGCATTCAAGGTGAGACCGATCAGGGACAGCAATGACGAGCTGATGGCGGCCGTCTACCTGCAGGTGAGCATCGTCAGCCAGGCGCTCATCTTCGTCACGCGGTCGCGGAGTTGGTGCTTCGTCGAGCGCCCCGGTCTCCTCCTCGTCGCCGCCTTCATCGCCGCACAGCTGGTGAGATCGAACACTCTCAAATTATAAAAAAGCAAATGCTATTTTTTTTTAAATCTAAGTTAATAAAAAACACCGTTTATATATTTTATATTCTTTTTTTTCCTTTAAATGTTTTAGTTATCAGATAATAAAATGTCAATATGTCTTGTTCAATACTTACCTTGTACATCTTTTGGATCGGCCTAACATGTGGTATAGAATTAAACAGGAGAAAATATAAGAGTAGGAATATGAAAAGAATAGCTCAAATACCTTACCATGATCATCAATATCATGGTAAGGTATTTTTTGGTTAGCCCTGTGAGCTCACAAATTATATTTTGCAATGTTTTAAAAATGTTACTGGTTATACAAAACATAATACTATATGCGACCTGGAGTTACATACAATGATCATTGGTGGATCTCCTTTCATATAATCGTCGCCTTTCCTTTCGTAGGTGGCTACGATCATTGCAGTGTACGCAAACTGGGGCTTCGCGAAGATCCGCGGCATCGGATGGGGATGGGCAGGAGTCATATGGCTCTTCAGCATCGTAACCTTCTTCCCTCTCGACATTCTCAAGTTCATTATTCGCTACGCCCTCAGTGGCAAGGCCTGGGACAACGTTTTCCAAAACAAGGTAATCTTATAAAAAAAATCTCTCTTACTTACGTAATTATACACTTTGTCTCTATCAAAATTGTATCGGTGAACATCAGCCGATAAAGGTTTAAGTAGGCGATTTGTTGTTTCTGATTTATGGATGAAATAATATTGCAGACGGCATTCGCCAATACGCTGGACTACGGGAAGGGCGAGAGGGAGGCCCAGTGGGCTATAGCCCAGCGGACAATCCACGGCCTGCACCCAGCGGAGACTCAGAGCCTCTTCAATGACAAGACCAACTACAGAGAGTTGTCTGAGATCGCCGACCAGGCGAGAAGGCGCGCGGAGGTCGCAAGGTAATCGACAAATTGCAGCTCCAATACTGATGATATGTTCGCGAGAGCAAATCAAAAAATTGTGTTGAGAAACACTCATACACTTAAAAATCTCATAGATAAGATTTTTATATAATATTGTACCTTCCTTAACAGGTACCTTAGGATCTCATTCATGAGTTACTAATGTTTTACTTGCAGATCTTTCCATAAATAACCATTATGCAGAAAATACCAAACAATGCACTTGTACAATTAATGAGCTTGTTACATTTACATGTATCTTTATTCAACTATATGAGGGCAATTTAAGCAAAAAATATGTAACCATTGGAAATGCTTTTTCCATTCCACAGGCTTAGGGAGCTTCACACACTGAAGGGGCATGTGGAGTCAGTGGTGAAGCTCAAGGGACTCGACATCGATACAATCCAACAACACTACACAGTTTGAAGAACTTTCGGATCGACATCGACGACATCAAGTGTCGGAGAGGAAATATTGGTTTTTGATTAGTTTATATCGTTCAATGTTAGGGAGGATTTTGCACAGGTTCTTGAAGAAGAATAATCGAAAGAACGAAATTTTGTCATGCAGTATCATCTCTGATCATAGTTGGTTAGATGATATGCATTAATAATTTGTCGCTTTTTCTGTGTTTTTTTGCTTCAGCATTCCTTTCATTTGTATGTTTCTTCTTCCTCTTAACTATCTGTTTACATGTTGCAATGTAAAAACTTCTTTTGGCAACTATTTTTTTGTTCAGTAAAAATGGAAAATAACCAGGGGGGGGTTTATTATAGCAACAGGTGCTTTTACTTTAACAGCTACTATGTTCATTCTCTATCTGTGATAATTTGTGCCAGCTATATGTGTATGGAAACTGAAAGAGAGGAGAATTGGCATACATTCCTCAACATGACACAATATATACCTAAACAATAACTCTGTGACAAGTTATTCAGTAACAATCATTGCATTCTAAAATCCTGCAAAGTGAATTAGGAGGAGGAAAAATAATTTAGAGATCCTGTGTATTATGTGGTTGTAGAGACATCTTTATAGACAAATTCCACCAATATATACTACACATTGATATGTGCTGAAACAATTCAAAAAAGGCCCCAAATATTGTGTAGTCAGATAGTTTAGTTTGTGCCTCTCAGCTTTGGTCATACTGAAATGGGAAGAGACCAGGTGGTGTTTTAATCAATCAATTGTGATCATTTCCTGAGCCAAACATGAATATGATTATTAGATCATTGCTTCAACTTTATTCAAAACCTTGATATTCAAATTTTGAATTTGAATTAAAACTTAATATCTAAACTTGAATTGAGATTTTGAACTCTGATTATGAATTTCAACAAATTTGATTTTCCGAATCAAGGATCGAATCTAAATTTGAACTTGAAATTGGAATCACAATCTGAATCTTAGGGCATATTTCTAACCAAGGTTAAAAACTAAATTAGATTCAGAAAGTGAAGCACCCTATAGTGTTGTGGCAACCTCCATTTTCTTTTTTTTTTTCTTTTTTTTTTTTCTTTGCATAAGAATCTAATCTAGCATGTAGGAAGACTCAATTGAAAGGTGGAATGAATGAGTTTTAGAATCTCAAACTAAGAAAGTGCTTGTCCTCCCTGAAACTTTTCTGAGTTCAGCTGCTTCACAATAAAAACCAACCAAACAAATGTAGAAGATTCAAATCAAAGCTTCTGCTTCGCAAGTTCAAAAGCTCATCTAAGCTCCCCTCACATTAAAACCGCGAAATTTTTTCTTTGCCGCTCGCCTGCTCGAATTAAAGAAGCCATTCCAAATCTATAAATATTCTTTCTGAAATCAGCTGTAATCAAGTGAACAACTCACACATAGGAAGAAAGCAATCAGTAAATGTACTTTGTAGCCAAATATATTTTGCAGACATAAAATTCTGAGGATTGTTCCATCACAGAAGAAACAGCAATTAATATCGAAAAAAGTGGGCGAAACAGCATAGTTTGAAGGGCGATGAATTTCGACTACTGTTTGTATCCTAAACAGGAGGATTCAGTCCATCCTTCCCTTCAGTAATTTCTCCTGCACTTCGGTCGGTGTTCTGCAATAAAGCCAAAAAAAAGTGTCTTACAATTGCCAAGGAATTAAGGGGGAAAAAAATGATAAGAGTAGAGAGAGCAAGGTATGGGTTTAACACTTTAACTACATGCTAAACACCAAGATATTTTCAAAAGGCTAACAATCCCACCAAACGATGGACGACCCAAAAGCATAACCAGTCTCTTTTTTAAGAACATGACATTTTAGAGGTATTTAATCTGTACTAGTAGTAGTCTCGGAAATGATAAGAGTAGAGAGCACCAATTTGGCGAAACATGATATTTCATGTACCCTATTTCAATCACCAATTAGGCAGAATGATTTGCAAGGCAATTAAGTATTTATTTAGCAACGAGAAAATGCACAAGTGGTACAAACATCAAACAACTGTCAAAGAAACCGAATGAAGAACTTACACAAGAAGAACATAGGCTCCCCAGCCACTCAAGCAATCACGATCCACAGATGCTAACAGTGCTTGCGATATAGTCTCAAACAACTCATCAGGCTCCTATGTCATGTGATGGAAAAAGGTTCATGTCATGCCACGTAATAAAATCAAAACAAGAGAATCCTAGAATTCTCCCTGTCAGATTACAGTCATCAGGGAAACATAAATTCAACATTTAAAGTGGAGGTGATAAGTAGTATTATTCATGCGTCAGCTGCTAACTGTTAACAACTATATCCTGGCTTGCGTGTGTTAATTAAGAGCTTTAATTTCATATTCTCGTTCTGTTATTTTATGCTTGCATGTACGATACTGTTTAATAATCTCAGTCCTAAGACTCGCTCTGAATTTGCAAGTATGCACAAACATGACTACATAAAAGAGCTTTGTACTTAGGCAGGTAATATGCAAATAGCTTACTGGAGGCCCCAAAAACTCTTCAGCATTCGCAGATACGAAATGACATAACTTCAATCCCGAGAACTTAAGAGATATCACAACAAAGGTAACCCAAACAATGAAATGAGTCATTGGCACAAAAGAAAGATATCTTTGCATCATACCTTTATCGTTAAACCAAGTTGACTAATGACCAGAAAAAATGACCATCACCAAGAAGTAGATACTAACTATATAGGCAAGTATAACAACACAGTAACTAACCATGTTAGGCTTGTACATGGATTCGCAAGCACCATACAGGGATTCTGAGGCTGTACCAGAAACAACAAAGTCTTTGGCAAGCTCCCTGCAATAAAATAACCATTTCACAAGCTTCCAAATGAAGAGATACAAAATTTAAAGAATTCAGATATACCACAAGGGGGAAATATATAGCAATAAAATAGAGAAAGAACTCCTATCTAAGGTAAACTACCATGTTTTAGCTAGCCGGCAAGCGCCATTGGTACATGAAAAACACCCATAAACTAGCAGGCAAGACAACTTCCTTTTCTTTTCATCATCAAGCAAACATTCATATCATCGATTGCACAAATCCCAATTAGCAGGCATGAAATTCAGAGGAACTTCCCTAGGACTGGCACTGGAAGAATTAGACTGAATTGCAAGTTAGAAGGTGAAGTTTACCCATAAATTGGCCTAACAGCACCCGTGGCAAGTGCTCAACTTGTCTAAATTTTGTTTTACCCAGTATTTGAACACCTATTTTTAAGGGCTTATATCAGGTCCAAAACCAGAGGTAAATTAATTGTTCATTGTTTTAGAGCATTCCTACTTTTGAGTTTTGCTCTAGTGAACTCTATATTATCAAGTAAAGGACCAAATGAAGCCTTTAGTTTATATAGTGCTCTCTCTTTCAGCATCTATTATAGAGCATCTTCTACCAAATAAATGCAGGGCAACCCAGAACAGCTATATTTGAATAAATTTGTCCCAATATCGAGATACTTCATTAAGTCCTAGACAAGAAACAAGTAGAAATTATACATTAATCTGAAGAATGCCAAGGTACTAGAAAAATCACCTTACGCAAATAGAGAAAGCAAATAACAAGCAACAAAAGAAGTGCTTTGCAGGTGTAGGTAAATTAGGTTAGATGATAAAAAAGTTTCTTGCAGGATAAGCATTGGAAATGGATAGTTACTTGGCACCGAGGCAATCCATAGTACAAATGAATGGTACATCATCATCTCCTAACCCAGCAATTACCGGTTGGCAGAAGTATGGGCCGAATCTGCAGAATTCAAAGAATCTTTCAGCCAAAGCCACTATTATAGGGAAAGGAAAAAAGATAGAAGTGCTAGAAAACCATCTTGCAAAAACAATGCGAAAAGGTAATAACCAACAGATATCAAATGAGAAATTTAAGCCTGCTAATGGATTTAAGTTCACAAATTACAAAAAGATCTTCTGTTACATACATTTGAATATATTAAGGCATGCGTACTTCTGTCCAAAACTAAGAATTAAGGTCAAGGAATACATACCCACTCTATCTCTAGTTCTTTCTTCTCCTCTTTCTATAATCATTCTCCTTAACCCCCTTCAGAGTTCCTCCTCCTCACACATTCTGATGCCATCCAATATATCTTCATACGCCTACAGTTCCTCCAAATACTTTTTAGCTCTGCTTCCAGAACAACTTCTCTACTCGAGAACAAGATCACCGCATTTGGTAAACAAAAAGTTGGTAAACAAAAAGTTCCGAGCTGTTGGCTACAGGCTACAGCACAGATAAAATAAACTTTGAGGCTTCAAAACCAGAAGCTCCTCTATAGAGCTTCGGCATCAAGATACAACACAAATTACTAGCAGATTTTCATTAAAAAAGCTCCTAGGACTACTTCGGACAGCTCTACATACACAACACTTTGGCAAAAGCATTGGATGGGGACCAAACACTCCACTGATATACACAAACTAACCTATATCTCATATCTCCTTGATTTATCATATATCCACCTCAACAATCTCATCCTACAGGCTTTTATTGCAATGATCACGCAGATGACCTAAAATCAAAGCCATTAACTTCTTCACAGGTTTTGGAATTAAACGAAAAATAACCATTCCAATCATTCAAACAAACAATCAAGAATGAAACTTCCATTTTCCCTAAACTTTAATAAACAGAATTAAATTTAAACCTCTTCTCATATAGCAAAGCAGAGACAAGGCTAGCGAAAGTCTCCGGCTTCATGTCCCTCTCTTCTCGAAGCTGATACAGTTTATGCCGGAACACAAGCCTCTGGTACCTGAACAACACAAACCAAATAAAAATCTACTAAATGATAGGTTCGGCATAAAGCAACTATTGAAAACGAAATTTTTTAAAAAAAAACAAAACAAAAAAACGTATTTTGAACGAAAAATAAACTATGTATTTATTGGTTCAATTTTCACTTTGCAGTTCGCATTTTTTTAGCTGAAAAAAATCGAAGGTTATCCTAAAATACGTAAAATTACTTAGAATCAGTAAATATTTTAAGTAGAACAAAATCTCTTCGACCCCTTTTTCACATGCAACCAAACACCATCTAAGGAAAACCAAAACTATCAAATCAAACTAGATCAACAAAATGAGCCAAAAACAAAAATGCAACAAAAAAAACACCCGGATCTCTCTCTCTCTCTTCCTCACATGGTTTGCGCGTCGGTGGCGAGGCCAGAGAGGCCGACGTAGAGCTTGTCGTGGATCTTGTAGACCCTCTGGAAATCGGTGGCGATGGTCTGAAGCTGCACGCCGAGGCGGCGATCGCTGGCGATGGCGAAGCAGTTCTTCCCCACCATCGCCACGACGGCGCTCCCGTTGTACTCGAAGATCTGTAATCCATGGGATAAAGAGAGATCTATGAGCACACGAGAGAGATAGAAACGAAGGACTTAGGGTTAGGGTTAGGGTTAGGGTTAGGGTTTTGGGGGAGGAGGTAGGAGGATACTCACCGACATGGGCGACGAGAACGGAGACGATGTTCGGACTTGGGAGAGAACGAATGAACGAATCTACGAGCTTGTGTCGTAAGAAAAGTGAAAGGTGTATTGGAGGAGGGGTCATGTATTGGTTCGGTTCGGTTCGTTTTTTTTTAAAAAAAAAACCGAACCAACTAAACTAAAAATACAAGTTAAATTAATTAAATCGAACCGAATAATTTCATTGGTTTGGTTCGCTTGAGGCATGTTTAAGAACTCTTCTTAATTTTTTCTTCTTCTTTTTTTTTTTTATTATCAGAATATTTTTCTAAATCTCAAATTTTATGATTAGTAAACTGTAGAAATTTTAAAATATTTTAAAAAATATTTAAAAATTAATAAAAATAATTTTGGTTAATTAGAAATATATTAGATATTATCCATATATTCTAATATCTTATTACTTCATTTCAAAATATTTCGAAATTACGAAGATCTCTTTGTTTATAAGTTGTTTTCAATTATGAGACATTTAATTCGACGATCAATTTCGCTAGATTTGATCTACAATGTTAGAACTATCTAGAAGTCAAATATCATAATTTTTTGATTTCGTTTGTCTAGTGAATGAGTAGTCCTAAAATGAACGACACAAAAATAAAAATTTTATAAAAAATAATAATAAAATATTTAAATTTCAAATCGAAAGTATTAATTATATTCTTGATATTAAATAAAATTTTTTATTAAAATTTTACTTAATTTTGATTATTCTATTCCGCTGAACCTACAAACCTACAAATATATCACATCAGCTATTAAAATAGTATTTTTTGAAAAATTTTGATCATTTGGTAATTGATGCCGAAAAATTATAAAATTTAGTTTCTAAATAGTTCTAATAATATAGATCATGCGAAATAAAATCGGTCGTGAAATGGAATGTCCCGAAACCAACTTTATATATATATATATATATATATATATATATATATATATATATATATATATATATATATATATATATATATATATATATTCATTGGCATTATATTACTTTTATTTCACCAACTTGCTCTGATTTTTTTTCTTCATTTTACACCAATAATATCTCGTTTGAACTATAAACTATGCATTTTAAAACAGTGAAAAAATTATCTAAAAGGTCCTTTGTAAAAAATAATAATAATGATAATAAAATATCATGTTTTCTCCAATTACACACACTATTTTTAGAGTGTTCCCAAACAAGCCCACTCTTGCTCCCTTTGGACAGAAATTTTTTACTTTTAAATTAAAATATGTAAAACTATTTACAAATTATATAAGTATGATAATTTTATATAAATTTTTTTGTTGCATATAATAGTGGTGAAACTCTTTAATTATTTAATTATAATTTATGACTAATATATATCTTTATTTCTATTAAATTATTAATAATTTTATTTTTTTTTTAGAGAAATATAATATGCTACCCGCTTCGTTTATTTTTTAAATAAATTTAGCTGAAAATATGAACCAACTAGAATTCGAACTCGGATCACGGTATCAACCACCAAACTCTTTACCTTTATTTATATTAAATTATTAACAATTTTATTACTTCATGTATTTTGATTGTTTTATTATTTTTTAAAAAAAAATGAACCACATCAAATTATAAAATAATACCATGGATTGAAATGGATAGGGTACATAAATTCACGAAGGTGCGAATAAAAAATAATATGATCCGATAAAGGTTAAACTTTAATTAACTATTTTGTAACTTAGTATATTTTTTTCTTTATCATTCTGGTTTAAAATTTTATGTTATTATTATGTATTTTTTATCATTAAATAGGGTTTATAAAATATTACTCTATAAAACAAGGATGATTAAGTGAAATTATTGCTTATCAAAATACTCATTTTGCTATAAAATAAAACTGAAGTTTTAATTTACAAAACATAACTCAACTAAATAAACTAAAAGCTAAAAGAATCACAATTAAATAAAGTTAGTAGCCCTTTTTCAAATGACTTGTAGTTGAAGGGCCTTTATACATTTTTACCGACAAATTAGGATCAATTAATAGGAAAATATAACGAGAGCTGTGCTACATCCAAAATATAGTGTAAGATGCATATTTCATTTATTCAAAAATAAATTTATTTTACTAATCACTTCGAAATAACTAATAAAATTTATATAATTTTTAAAAAAATAAAATGTAAGTTGAACATTCCAAATAGAACGTATAAAAAGTATTTTCCAAATACTACTGGTACACCCATGCTAGGCTCTTAAATCATTTTACTTTAATTCTTCTAATAATAATACTCATTTATTGATTAGAAAAGATTACTTCCCACGTCTATGTATTGTCCACTACTTGTTGACTTTTAAATGAGCCAGCATCCTACGCTACGACGGGACGGGAGTTCAAGTTAGACCGAATAACGTTCGAAATGGTGGGATGTTGAGTTGAGTCGAGTCGTGTTCGAAGTGTCGTGAAGTTAGTTAGGTCGAATTACAATCGAGATCCATCAGTATTATATATGTACGCTTTAAGTAAATTGATTGTTTATTTCAAATCGATTGAGTTTTTAGGATTAATGGTTAGCGTCTATGATCCAATAACTGGTATTAAAGTTAGAGGTCACGAAATCCCGCATGCTGCGAATGTGTGCAGAAGATTGTCAACTTAAATGGACCAGTATCTTACCCTATGGTGAGTGCTGGAGGACGAGAGGCGGGGTAGAGGAGGTGATTGCTAACTTAAAAGGGCTCGGCAAGTTATGTTCAAAATAACATGAGACTAATTGAATCAAGTCATAATTCAGATCTTTGGGTGCTGCATTTATATATTTTTTTAAGTAGATTGATTGTGTATTTTTAATCGGTCGAGCTTTTAAAATTAATGGTAGCACAAACCATCCCACAATACTTACCAACTATATTATACATATTTAATATTTATATTTTATCATTCATTAATTTTATAATTTTTAAATAAATTATTAAATTAAATATATGAGGTATAAGGTGTCCTAATGCATAAATATACAAAAAAAAACTAAATAATTTTTTTTCTTCAAAATAAGTACTAAAGTAAAACATTTTTGAAACTTTAGGATTTAGATCTCACATAAAACATTAAAATTTGAGGATCAAAATAATATTGACTAATTAAAAGTTTAAGGACTAACACTGCAATTAACCATAAATAAAAGTCACCTTTTTGGGAGAATCAAGTGTATAGACCACAGCAATCTCATCATGCCACAAGGCAACTGTAATTAACCAAAAATGACAATTATTCAGCGTATAATTATGATTAATGCTAAGTATACATTTCAAATAGGGTGTACATCCTACCCATTAAAAAATATGGTGAATTTTATCGGTCACTTCGTCCGGTCACTTCGAAATGACCTGTGGATAAGTCTCCATCATTAGATGGAATGAAATGTATAATATACACCCGATTTGGAGTTGTATATGTAGCATCTCTCCATAATTATTTTCGGCATAAAATTATTTATGTAGAAGGCTATTTTTATAATTAAAATATTTTTTATATCTATTAATAAAAAAAAATCACAACTAACCATAAATCAAGTCCAGTTTTTGGTGAACCATGTCTATAGACCGCACCAATCTCCTCACGCCACGTGGCCAGTGTAACCACAATTAATTTTCCCGCCATTCTCCCTCCCTCCTCTCTCCTCAGCACTTCCCGCCACCTCTCCGTTCCTCTTCTCAATATAAATACTCCCCCCCTCTCTCTCTCTTTTTCTCTCTCTTTACCTCCTCTCCAATGGCGCCCGAAACCCTAACCGAGTACGAGCGCCGCCGTATGGAGAACATACGCCGCAACGGCGAGGTGATGGCCTCGCTCAAACTCCGCAGCATCGCCTCCGATCTCTCCACCTTCGCGGCCCAGTCCATGGCGACGACGAAGAAGAGACCCTCCTCCACCCCCCAATCCCCCGTCGTCCTCCGCCGATCCCTCCGCACCCGTGGCCTCCCCCCGAATCGATCCCCATCCCCCTCCTCCGACCCCCCTTCTCCCCCTCCCAAACGCCCCTCCGCCGCTCAGAAGAGGATCGGCCCCTTCCCCGCCGCCGATGCCCTCATCGGGGGCTCCGGATCGTCCGATCGGGGCCTCATCGACGCGATTTTGGGCGCTTCAAGGGCGTCGGAATCAGACCACGTGAAGGGAAGGGGTTCGGGGTTCGATCCGAGGTGTTCGATGGCTCTGAGGGAGGAGAAGGTGAGGAAGGTTCTCCCGGAGAGTATCCTGGCCGTGCAGTTCTTGCCTTTTGGGGATCGGACGGTGATCGCCGCGGGGAACAGGCTAGGGCATCTAGGGTTTTGGGATGTGGATTGTAATGGAGGGGGTGGGGATGGAGACGGGGTGTTTGTATATTTTCCTCATAGAGCTCCGATTTCAGGGATTTCGGTCCATCCGGATTCACCGTCAAAGGTTATATCTTCTTTCGTCCACAGTTTTACTTAAGCGCGCAAGACCTTGGAGCTAATTCTTTCTCAATAGTTAGTCTAATTGTTCAATTCACTTCAAACATTATTGTAGGCCATAGTTGTGTAGCTATTAAACCTTATTCTTGTTTCGGTACACGAAGATACTTTGTATTAGACATGCAGCAGGTTGAACTTGAGTACAATTGTGTTGGAGAATGGTTTAGAATTGTTGTTAGCTGAAGAGTTTTGGTGCAAAATGTAGTAGTGGCTGAATAGCTGGATGAGTGTTGGGTTTCAGAATCATCTGTAATTTGCTGCACCACACATTGATTTCTGAAACTGAAAATGTTGGAAGAAACAAATGTTTGTTCTAAACATATTCTCTATTGCCCTTTACAGCAAACATTACAAATGTTTGTTCGGTATATATTTATGTTGCTAAGCTTAAGTTTAATGACTTGAATATGACACAGATTGATCCATCTGCAATTGAGAGTGTAACTGTTTTTCTTAGTTGTAACATTTGATGATGATGTGGTTTTGTTATTGTTGTGGACTCTTTCATGCTTCTTATATGGTCATTCATCCAATATGCTTGGTTTTGTCTTATGTAGATTTTCACTAGTTGCTACGATGGGTTTATATGTTTGATGGATGCCGATTCGGAGACCTTCAATATGATATATTCGTCCGGTTATTCTATTTATTCTTTATGCCAAGCACCTAATGATAATAAATCCTTATATTTCGGAGAGGGAGGCGAGCTCAAACTTTTCGATTTGAGGGCGGGTAAAGCCTCCGGTTCCTGGGACTTGCATGAACAAAGGATAAATACAATAGATTTTCATCCAGAAAATGCTAACTTGTTTGCTACAAGTTCAACGGATGGGACGGCTTGCATATGGGACTCGAGAATATCAAAAGAGAACAAGCTGGAATGCTTGAAGACTGTTCAGCATAACAGAGCAGTTCATTCTGCATATTTTTCACCCAGCGGAAGCTGTCTTGCTACAACGAGGTATGCGATCTCCTGCATCTGCTAGATATGTAGACGGGAAAAGCGAAATTAACTCTGTTTAGTCAATCGTAGAGTGTGTTGATGTATGACTTGAATTCTTATGCGCCCTTGTGGTCAAGCAAACACTCATATTGATGTGATGGTCTCATAAGTTACACAACATACTTAAAACTCATTCATATGTGATAGTCGGTTTAGTGGACATATTCTCCTTATTAGCCTCCATGTTTCTTCACTAAAAATTTGATAGTACAAGTTACTTTCCTTATAGGGTAAGGAAGTGGTCGAGCTCTAAACTGAAGCAATTGTTTTATGGCATTTGCGTTAGAAAAACAAAAGAAAACTACTTTTATAAAGAGTTTACATATCATGTTCGACTCATTTTTTTTCTTTATTCTGTTTTGAGCTTTGATGCAGTATAGATGATCGAATTGGAATCATCAGTGGAGCCAACTTTGGGGATCTGTTTATGATAAAATATAATAATCATACTGGAACACGGCTTACATTCAGGTATGCCTTCGTAAATCCTCTTTTTTATCTAATCGGTTAGAAAGACCTTCAAATGTAGCTATTGAACTGGTTGATTACGACCGCCTACATTCTTCTGCGTCAACCAATTCCGAATGATATATCAATTCAAAAGCTCTTTTATCAAAAACAACTTATAAATACGAAGGCGAAGGCGTCAGTATTTCTCTCTCTTTATATATATATTGATTTGATTTATCCAAGCCATTCACTTCAAGCGGCCTCGAAACCCAGCATTGACAACTCCTCTATATTATGACTTTCATTCTCGCCTATAACAAATGCAAAGAACGATCAACTGATCTCAATTTGCAGAGGAATCTGGGGCTGGGACGATTCCTATCTGTATCTGGGCAATATGAGACGGGCCGTGGACGTAATCTCCGTGGCCGACAGAACCAAGACCACTTTAGAGAGTGAGCACGTGACGTCGGTCCCGTGCCGGTTCGCCGCTCACCCGTACAATGTGGGATCTCTTGCTTGTGCCACTGCTGGTGGTAAGGTGTTCCTTTGGACAAAATCTTGAGGATCTAATAGTTTTGCACTATCCAAATTGATCTATTAGTTTGCCTTGTGTAAAACTTTTGTGGTGTATTCTGTGGATCTGTTCTGCTGCATAGAAGGCTTGCTGCAGTTTTTGGAGAGCTTGTTGAGAACCAGATAATATTTGACTCTTGCCATCTTAATTTTTGATTCTCCCACATTTACTCAGGTATGCAATCGCTGTATCATGCTCTACGTTTAATGTAATTTGTCTATAGGTTTTTTTATCAAAAAATGTAAAAAAAAAAAAAAAAAAAAAAAGCCCATGGTTCAAAGTTTTGTTTTTTGAAATGGCTTGTGCATCAAATAGCTCTTCAGTTTGTGTATTTTGTTTAGTATCTTCTTTCCTGAAATATTACAGGATTATTATTGCTGTTTGTTTAAGTCCCCAAAATTGCTCTCAGCCTGAGAGCTCCTTCCGTAATTGTGAGTAGTGTTTGTTTCCTGCTCTTAAGCAAAGAAGAGTTCCACGGTAAACATAACAAAAGATGCCTCGCGACATGATACGGCAACTCTACCATTTTTGTAACGTCCATAATTCTTAATCCCAAACGGAGCCTTAGTTATCTTCTCAGTCAGGTAATAAAACAATAGGGTGTCCTGATCATCTCCAAACAACACGGTTAACATATAGCAGAATTTGCACGCTTTTTTCAGCCGCCAGATACAGCAAAAAAGCACTTTCAACGCTGCTTCTGCTTTTAAAGAATGAACAAAAGAAAAAGGAAATACCCTGGCATAAGATCGTATTAAAAATTAAAATTTATCGAACACTGCGATGAATGTCGATCACAAAAAATATATATCCCAACACATAATAATATAAAATATTTATTTTTTTTACCAATAAAATTTTTTGATTTATCTTTATCAAATTTTTTTAATTTTATTAAAATTATTTTTAGTAATTTAAAAAAAATGAAGATTTTGAAATATACCATCGAAACAGAAACTGTATCATGTCGATATATCATTCACATGGCATAGTAGATACAGGACTATTTCGATGTATACTTAAATTTTTTATTTACACATATAACACAGGGAAGTTATCTATTATCTGAGTTTTCATTCAGGCTAATCTTATACTTAAAAAAAAAAAAAAAAAAAATTAATCTCCAAACTCAGTATAAAATTGCACTCGCAAGAGCAACATGTTAAAATTTTGATTTTACGGAGGACTACAAACATGGCTCCAAAGCAACACAGATCGAATCCTTTCAGCCTTAGTCGAAAAGAAGATCAAAAGAAAAGGAAAACTAAAATAGTGGAAACCAGAAAATAGAGCTTAAAACCATACTATCTCTTGACATACACATAAAATTAAGCAAGTTACAAAATGAGGGTGAGGATTATATGCTTTACTACCGTTCAGATTGGGGCCCTGATAGTTGGGTAAGGGCTTAAAAAGGGATCACGGGAAAAATCCCATTTAGTCTACAGCCAGCATTTATTTTTGCTTGTTCTGTTTATGTTTAAGACCATATACGACTAAATCTACTGGACTTGCTTTTAAGTTTGGAAAATTATACACGACAAAGTGCTTCGTGCTTCGGAAAGAGAGTTATGGTTAAGGTAAGTAACCTTGTTGCTTGAGATACCATAAGACCCCTTCTGCGGCATGCTCTTGTGCGGCTTTCTTTTTCGGCTTCGGGTCGCTAAGGCACTCCAGCAATGTTGCAGTAGCTCCTTCGACTCGAACAGTAACCTTGTATGTGAACCTGCATATGTTTTGGACATGTTACATGATGAGCATACAATATATCGAATGTACAAAAGACAAAAATATGGCAGTTAATAAATAGATGGAGAAATCCTAAATCAAGCAAAATATAACATAGGATACATTTGGCGTTAGAAAGCACAACTGCCTTGTTAGAGGCATGTACAATTTTTAGCAGAGAAGACATCTTTATTTCCTTTCTTTTCATTTGGTAATGACTAGATGACGAAGAAGACTTGGATGATTGTCTTCGCAAGTTCTCCAACTAAGTTTTTCTTAATCAAATTTAACAGGGAAATTATTAGCTATCTAATAGAAGAAGATAGCCCAATCACAAATATTTTGTTCAGCGGCAAGTCTTGAGCTCTGGATTTCTATCAGCAAGTAAGACTATTAAATAACAACAGCAGCTTATCTAAGCTTCACCATCAGGCCTTACTTTTTCTGACTGGAAACACATATTTCACTAACTATAACAAATACACATCCAAGAAGTAGGCACAGGATATGAAGCTTACTCTCGTAAGTGGCTAGGTCCTTCATCTTGGCAACACTTAAATAAAGGAGGGTCCCAATAGTTGGCGGTGCAGATCTCAAGAAGGCGTGATCTTGCAGTTTTCCGATCCAGATCACCTGCACAGTGAAGGAAACATTGTCAACTATTACAGTCGAGAATTGCTACATCCTTGCAAGATCATCACTTACATATGTTAATATATAACTTGGCAAAATCTAAATTTTCCATATTTACGCCTTATAAGTGTAGTTTCTTGAAAACATTCCCTTTTCTTATGTTAGGAAGCTTTCTTTTTTATTTTTCCTTTTTTAAAATTTTGGTTGGAGAAGTGAGTGGGCGATGGACTTTTGTAAGAAGAAGGAATCTAAGTCCATAGTAATCAAGTATTTGAAGAGGAAATTCATATACTGCTGGAAGAGTCACTTTTTCCAAAATAGGTTTCCGGTGAATAAACCTGACGTAGTGAGAGTTTCCATATCAGAATTCTGCCATGGAGTGTTCTTCTCGGCCAATCCACCAGACACCCCATAATGCTGTATAACAGGCTCATGCTTGCATTTGGCACCGTTGTAGTTCTTATTCACGCCAGCCATACAATTTCCCTCCGTGCAGGAAGGAAGAAATGATTTATAGCCGGAAGAAGTACCAGCTGATTTTGCACCCTGGAGAGACAAGCTATTCTCTTCTGGTTCATGGGTCGATAGCTTCTCCAATTTAATGCAGATATCATTCTCTACTAGAATGGGCTCTTCATCAAAGCCTATTAGCTTTGCTTCGTCTTTCCTAGTAGTACGTAGAACCTCCTCCAGTGACTTTCTTTTAGGCTTGTAACCATGAGCCTGCATATGCACATTAAAAGATTCATAAGGAATAGCAAAAGCAGGGTATTCAAAAAGAAAGTTGAATCAGCTTAATCTGCTGGTAATTGTTTATTCCAGTTTGTCAAAAGAAAAGAAAGAACATCCACATTCATCTTTTGTTTTACGAACTAAGCCATTTCATACAGAACATAGATTACTGTAAAACACCAATCTTAGACACAAGTAGATCTGCGTACTGTGTATTTTGGCTACAATTATGTGCTAAGCACAATGTAGAACTTTTCTTTACAATAACTTAAAAAAATATATATATTTAGTCAAATGATCCTAACAAAAATTTATCTAGCAAACTAAACCTATTTTGTTCAACTCAGCACCAAAATGGAGAAAGAAGTGAAAGACGGTGAATCATTCACATTGTTCATTGAAAGTGATGAACCATTAACCGTCTTTAGAAAATAGTGAATCATTTATCCATTTCGGTTTTCAGGTTGTTACGGATGTTTGTAGGTTTTTTGTGTGGGTTGTTAGGAATTTTTATTGAGTTGTTAGGAGCTTTTGTGGGGTTGTGAGGATTTTGTAGAATTGTTAGGACTATATGTCGAAAACACTAAACTAAGAAAGAAACGATGAATCATTCATTGTTTTCTTTTTAAAGGGAAAGACGATAAATGACTCACCGTCTTTTTAACATCTATTAACAACGGTGAACGATTCACCGTCTTCCAGTTATTGCTCCACCCTAGCGTTGAGTTGGAGAAAATAGGGTTATTTGGCCAAATAAATTTTTGACAGAGTTATTTGGTCAAATATAAATGTTTTTAAGGTTATTTAAAAAAAAGTCCATCAATGAATGTACATATGTACATTTGCTTCTAAATGCAACTCAAATGTATAGTGCAATGTGAGTATGAGAGACATGAATTACATGAACACTTCCAAGTCAATTGATTCTTTTTCAGAATTTAAGAAATATATGCACAATAGTAGTCAAAGACGACCAAGTGAAAAACTATTTAACCAGGTAGTAGATGAAGCATACAATAATTACTCCCAGCCAACTTGAAAGAGTGTTATTAATGCTGTAACTGAATTTTGCTAAAAAATCAAATCAATACTTCCATAACTGAAAGAATACGATTGCCTTACCTTCAATTTAGAAAGTACTTCTTGCGCAGCCATTTTTCTAGCAGCTTTCGCGTTTTTGTTATTTGCAGTGCAAGTCAAAGTGTGATCTTTTAAACCAACTTCTACCTTGACAAAATAAAGCCCCTTCTCTTTTACTGGGTCGGGAAGGCCCAGTGGTAAATCAGAACTCTCGCAAAACTCTCGCAATTCTCTAACAGAATTAATCTGTAAGCTAGTGAAGCTCAAGACTGGTCTCAAAAGCATGAGCATTAATTTCCAAACTTGATTTAAATCGAATCCGGTGTCCAGAAGTACAGCACCAACACAAGATTCCACAATGTCCCCAAGTACCTGTGTGAGTAATACAGTTCAAAAGACTTTCAAGACTCCTAACACACCGAAGGCGAAAACCTAGAAACAACAAAATAGGGAAGAGAATAATTGATAGCATGAGATCATTCAAGAAAATTGTTTTAGAATATGGATTGCAAGCTTTATAAGCAAGGATTTAAGTATCCACCGGCACGGGTCGTATCCACCGTGCCGTATTGTGCCAACAAAATACCGGCACGATACAGCTCCCGTGCCGTATTGTGCCAACAAAATACCGGCACGATACAGCTCCCGTGCCGATGGGACAGTTCAAACTCTTTTTTTCTTTAAATTACTAAGTAATTTTCTCAATAAAGTTCAAAATATTTAATAAAAATACATAATAAGCAATTAGAAAATTTTGTTCCTTACGAAAATAAATATTTCATGCCATTATGTGTCGGCACACATATAATTTTTGTGATTGGCACTCATCAGCACAGCTCGGCAGGCACCGTACCGATAAATTTTCGGCACAACCCCGTGCCACGGCACTTAAATCCTTGTTTATAAGTCATCTAAGACTATAGTTCACTAGTAAATATCGCAAACTCAACATGCTTAGAGCTTAAAATAGAAGCAGTACAAAAAATTCAATTCCAATATTAATGCACACTTTGCAGTCATGAAAGTTGAAAGAAATGCCTAACTTCTCTAAGCAAATTGATCAATTATAGAGCTTTTTTTGAAAATAACTCTATGAAATTTTTTATTTTTGAAAATGACCCTACAAAATTTGTATTTACAAAAAAGGCCCTATGAGTGCCAACTGTGCGCCACGTGTGCCCGCCACGTGAGCGGGGGAGGTAGACGTGGAATCAGTTAAACACGGGAAACCATTCCCCATGTTTAAACACTGGGAATAGTTCCCCCGTGTTCATATTCTTCGTATAATGAAATTTTTATTTTTGAAAATATTTCTCCGTGTAATTGAAATCAAAATCTATATTTTAAATTAAAATTTGAATTCAAAAATCAAATCAAGATTTGAATTCAAAATTTCATTACTTTAATTTAAATTTAAATTCAAATTTCAAATTTAAATTTAAAATCTGATTTGATTTTTAAATTAAAATTCAAAATTTAAATATAAATTTGATTTCGAACCTAAATTAATATTTAAAATTTAGATTCAATTTCAATATTTTGAATTTAAAGTTTAAAACTAAAGTTGAAATTCAAATTAAATTCAAGATCTCAATTTGAATTTAAAACTAGTGTAGAATATGAATTTGAATTCAAAATTAAATTTGAATCCAAAATCGATTTTAAATTCAAATTTGGAATCTAAAATCAGTTTTAATTTTAAATTTTAATTTTGAAAATTTAAAATTAGAATTTAAATTTAAAATTCAAATACGAGATAAAAATATAAATTTGAAATTTGAAATTCAAATCCAAGATATAAATTAAATTTGAAATTTAAATTTAAATTTAAATTTAAATTTAAGTAATGGAATTTTGAATTCAAATCTTGATTTGATTTTTGAATTCAAATTTTAATTTAAAATATAAATTTTTATTTCAATTACAAAGGGAACCATTTTAAAAAAGAAAAATTTTATTATACGGGGAATATAAACACGGAAAACCATTCTCCGTGTTGAAATACGGGAAATGGTTTCCCGTATTTAAACATGGAAAATGGTTCCCCATGTTCAACTCATTCCACATCCGCCTCTACCGCTCACGTGGCAGGCACGCGTGGCGCACAGGTGGCACCTATAGGGTCAATTTTGCAAATAAAAATTTTGTATGGTCATTTTCAAAAATAAAAATTTTCAGAGGATCATTTTCAAAAAAAATCCTCAATTATAGCAAATAGTTACTTACAATATTTTAGAAAGTGCTATGCGGTATGTGGGCGGTCCACATACTGCATACTGTGGGTGCACATACGGGTGCATATGCGATTTAGCTATTGTAAATATTAAGAAGGGTAAATTGCACGTTTGGTCCTCAAACTATGAGGCACGTGACACTTTAGTCCTCAAACTTAAATTTGTCACAATCAAGTCCCGCAATCTATCCTACCGTACCTTCCCTATTGCGAGTATAGATTGCTTGGGATATTTCCCAATCCTATTGAGCACGTTCTGTGTGTTCTAGCAAAATAACCTCGGTCACAAGCTAAGTCTTGCCGGCAAGTTCCTAACGACACATAATTACTGCCCAAAGAATATCTAATTGAAGTCACTAGTTTCATTAGAAATAGCTATCTTAGAATAAAAACTATAACCATGGATTTACTTGCTGTGGCAAGGTACGATTTACTTGCTGTGGCAAGGTACGACAATCTTAGCCAGTGAATGTTCATCAGAGAATCAGAAAGGCAGTTGGTTATAAAATTAGTACAAAAGATTGTCAAGTCAACAAAGTTACGTGAGGAAAAGATTTTTGACATGAATATTCATGAAAAAGAAAGGTACTTTTCACATAACAGACTGGTTAGAATCATTCAGTTTCTCAATGTACTAATGATAGTACCAATAAATGCAGCTACATAGTACATACCTTTGGACATCCAGGTTCTTCCAGCATGTCCTTTTCTGGCTCAGATAGCTGGACATATTTCTCAAACTGGTTTACTGCCTCAGTAAGACTGTTAGAATCCTTTACAAGAAACTTGTGCAGCGAATGCCAGACTGCTATATGTGCAAGGGAATAATTGTTTACAGATACTGACCTTAAATCCGTTATTTGACCAGGCTTTAAATTTGGATAAGCTGAGTAGAGGTATGATGTTATCAAGTATTCCAAGACCGCATCACCCAGAAACTCCAGCTTCTGTTCGAAAGGCAATTAGTAGTACATGATGTATCAGTTCAAAGTATTTTGCCATTTGCCAACTTTTGAGGAAAACAGAGAAATGATTGGACTTACTCTCGACATTTTTCTGCAATACTAACCTGGTAGCATCCCCCAGGGTGATTACTATACGAAGCATGAACAAGTGCCTGCAGAATAAGTCCTTTGTACTTAAATGTATAGCCTATCAATTCCTCAAGCTTAGCAACAGTGATAACATCACAAAGTGACAAGTTGTTGTTGCTTGATTCGTAGACTCTATAAACATCTGGAAGATCAAAATGAACTGGTATACCGAGCCACCGAAGAAAAGCAAATGCAGCTTTAAACCCACTCTCGACAAGAAATGCTCCAACAAGAGCTTCCACAACGTCTGCGATGGTTTTCCTGTGTAGCCAATTATGGGATTTGGTGCATCTCACATTACCAGATTCTGGTCTATCTGACCCAGAATCAGTTGCCATTTGATGTATGCTCGATTCTGTATCCGCATTACAAACAACTTTACAAGGACGACCAAATGCAAAGAACTGGGTTGGGTCCAATGGCTGATCACGTATGTACACCTGTAAATTGAAGAGAGAGAAGTACTTCAGATAGATATAGCACTTTGATCTAACTGTTGAATCTTGATGTACTACAGAATATTGACGTGGGAAAATTTTAAAAAAATAGCTTCTTTGATTCAACATGCTAGAATACACTAAAAAGCAGGAAGACAACATTCTCAAAGAGCAATATACATATCTGAAACGACACTTCCAAAAGGAGAAAGCTGGCCAAAATGGTCAAGCCAAAAAGGTCGAGTCAGTGGAAATTAAGGCTAAAACCTGACTGCCCCAACCCACATACAACAGTTTAGGATAAACTAGAAATGCATCTAAGACGATGCTTAATTAGTCAAAGGCAATACTTTGATAAAAGAAAAAATTGAGATCCTCGTCATAACATGTGAAAATCCTCGCTGCTCATCCAATTTGCCACACAGCACAAAAAATACAAAATTTTGCTATATTATATTTTGCCATCATACTTTCTAAAATCATTGTGAATTTGACATTCTGATATTTGATTGGCCTGTGGAAACTCCCAAAGGAGAAATTGTACAGCATTTAATCAAAACCACCGACAACTAATCTGAAAGCCATCATAGAAATTTACGTCACAAGGTAAAGTGACTAGAGATAGTACACAATTTTTTTAAAAAAAATGGAGAAAGAAAAATACAATCATAGACAAGGAGAAGACAATCTTCTGAAGTACCGTACCTGCAAATTTTTTTTAACTGCTAGTTCGTAGAGATTTGAATTTTTTACTATGGCAGAACGCATCCTGGTCAATTGACCCTCATCTAGTCCTTGATATGAGACAAAACAATGACGGCCAACAGCATACTTCAAGAAAGCATCACCAAGCACTTCAAACCTTTCCAGAGAAAGCCTTTCCAAACATTTCTCTGTCGTGAGTGCTTCTAGAATCTGAAATGTATTTTTCTTGCTTAAAGAATGAGGATTGAAAGAGTGAAAACAACTACACATCTGTGACTACAACTGATCCTTTTATATGAACTTATGATACTTATATGGAAACTAATGACTTACGCAGTAAGCCCTAATTTCAGAAGCTTCTGGGAACGAGGATGCCAAGACTTCCTTCAACTCGATAGCTACAAGTAAATTCTCCAACCGCTGCATCAAAGAGGGCAACAGAGAAAGAGAACTGCCAATATCTTTTGAAAAACCAACTATTTTCAAGCAACACAATTCTGGGGGTAGCTCCACAAAGTGCTCCAAATACTCGTGTGACTCTGATTTTTCAGGCATACAGTTAACATAACAATTAAGATAATAACAAACATTATAAGAAGCAAATTTTCAACTAAAAACAAAGTATACATATGGCATAGGTACAACTGAAGCCCAGATGCAACTTAGGTTCATCTTCCAGTTTTCAATTACAATATATCAATTACAACATTACAAAATTCATCATTCATATGCTAAGCAAACTTCAATGCTACTACTGCTTTTTTCATTGCTAGCATATCAAATCAGGAACTGTCACATCCGAGCATCTCTTTATGATTTACACGTTGTGATTGTACAAGTAAATTGAAGTAATCCAAAGATAAGTTTTAAGATAGCGAATAAACAGTAACAAGTTGTATGGCAGTTTTAGGGGGGGGGGGGGGGGGGGGGGGGGAACAAAAAACAAAAACAAAACAAAACAAAAAACTGCATTAGTGAAGTAAAATAGCAGGGAAGATCACCTGTATTCTCTTGTAAACGGTTATGGAGCAAATTATGTAAATTAAATAGCTGCTTGGCCTTTAGAAGAGGTTGCTCTGGATGAGATAACTGAATATTAAACCTGATTTTAAGAGTGCCAATTTGTAAAATATTAAGCCACTATAAACCAAGTTACAAAAACAAAGTAGCAATTCATTCTCATGGTAAAGAATCAAATAAACAACCCAAATATGATATTGATAAGTAAAAATGCCATAAAAATTGCAAAGACAATTCATAGGCCAAGTAACATTCAAATAGGGGCTGCACAACAGTTTTTTGAAACTAGCAATCAATCAAAGTACTATCTTACTTCATTAAAGTTATACCCACTTTGTTTAAGGCTCCGTTTGGGTACAAGAACTAGGGGGGGATAAGGGGGATATACCCCCCTTTGTACCCAAATAACAAAAAGCTGCTTGGAACAGCTGTTCCACTTAATCCCGGAATTAGGGGGGAATAACTGTTCCAAGAAGCAGGTGGAACAACTCAGTTATTCCACCTGCAATTTTTTTTTTTTTTAATTAATTAATTTTATTTTAAATTATAAGTTATTTAAATTTATAAAATTTAAAATTTATTTCATTATTTTATAAAAATTAAATTTTCTCTATTCTTTTTATTCCTCTTTAATTTACCAAACACAATTTTCTTTATACCCGGTATAACTCTTATACCCACCCAAACATAAATTAACATTAGTTCCTGCTAATATCATAACTTATACCTATCCCCGGTATAACTAAATTTTTCTTATACCCGAACCAAACGCAGCCTCCAAAGTTGGTATAAGGACTCATAGGACTTCCTTAATCCACTTGATGGTGAATTTGGACTAAATCATTTGGTAAAGTCAAGCAAAAGAGTAGCTCAAAAATTAAACAAACAAATTTGTGCTCGTAAAAAAAATGTATGTCTGTTATATAATGTATCATTAATTCATTATATAAGTCCTTTTTTCTGTTTTGGTAGTAACCGTCTGAATCTCTTCATTTTATTCCTCTGATCTTTCATTTCTATATAGAGATCATTTTATGATTACTAATCAATTCTATTAGTTGATTTCTCAAGGGAAATCAAAGACAATAACACAGCACACTAAAGTAGTCGAGTCTACTTCTCCATTTTAAGTGTCACTATTTCTACACACAATGTAGCCATCAACTTCCCTTCTTGTTGAGTTATAGAAACAAGATGATAGAAGTATTCTGTAGATACTGTCCAGGAAGAAATTATTGATACACATAAACTACATAGACCAAATATTTGTATCTAATAAGTAGATTATGACAAATGCAGAAATACAGTAGATCTACAATATTTACCTGTCCTTGTAGTGTTGTGCATAGCTCCCACTCTTATACAGGCTGTTGGCATTTGTTCCATGAATAACATCGTCAATGAAGAAAAAAAGTTTGTTGTGCGGAGTGAAAACTAAACTGTTAAGGACTTTGTGTTTACTGACAGTTCCATTAAGAAGTTTAAAAGAATCACTTATCGGGTTAGGATCTTTCCAATCTAAATCTGTACTACGTCCAAAAACAGGTGATGATAAACAGTGTCTTATAGTTTCCCAATCAACAATCATCTTGTCCCCACAATTTTGCTGCTTGACTGGAAGCAATAAATAGAAAGTTGAGAAGCAATGTTCGGATGCATGGAATTTGCCCAAGGAAACATGATCGCAATAAAACTCTGCTCTGTCAAGGATAACCTTCAGGCACATTTCTTGAAAATATTGCCCGAGCACAATCTGTAGACAGTTGGAAGATAATTTTAGACTAGAAGACAAGTATCAAAATTGAACAATCTCATATTCTTATAAAATATAGTAAAAGGATTTTTTTTTTAACCTCTTCATTGCAAAATGTCAACATTCCCTTTGGTTCAATTCCTGCTTCCACAATTCTACCCTGAGCAAGATGTAAAGTAACTTCCATGTTCTCGGCTTCTTTAGGAAGAGGAGACATGACAAGGAGACCAAACATCCGATATTGTCTATCATCTGGTATTGGTACAAATCTAATATAGTAGAAATACATATTTATCTGACTATCAATATTAGACCACGACGCTTTGAGAGCAGAAGGAACTAACATCTCGTAAAGTTCTCTTAGATTTTCATCTGAAGCATAAAAACAATGAATTGATTATATGCAGCCAGACAAATAATTCACTACAAAAGTTGGAATAGCTTAAGTCCACATAAAAGTCAACCTTCATTGCTGTTGGATCCAGAATGATGTGCAGTTGATCCATTCTTTTTCCCGGAACTTAGACCAGGCAAAAGATAATCAGTTAAAGCACCCCTTTCATGAAGTTCCTTACATGCATTTAGACACGCATTTCTCCTAGCTTCATCTTTTGATGCACACGGTAGACTCTCAACTTGACGAAATGGAGCGTTTGGTGGAAGAATTATTCTGCAAATGATGCCATTACTGTCATCTATGAAAAAGAACTTTGGTGAAGGTGCGAAATATCTGCAAAGAAACATGATATTATTAGTCACATTCGGAAGTTTCAAACTGAATAATTTCTCAGAGTAAATAATGCCACCAAAATGGAAAAATGGCAGTCCTTACTTACATATCTCGAGGAAGTTTGCTGCAGTACTGATGGAGAAGTGACACACTGCAGCCAGTGCTGATGGAAGCGCCCGTACCAGTTACCTTGTAAGTAATCTCCTCCAAATTATTGAATGTGTCATCTGATGACCGATCAAGTACCTCCTTACTCATGATAGTTTCACCAATTATAAAATCTTCAAGTAATTTCTCGTCTCGCTGATTCCCCCTGTGAGATTTAGAGTACAGACAAAGAACTTTAGGATACAAATAAAAAATAAACACAGAATGCTTAAGCATGCAGACGGCATTCACAGAAAAGAAAACACCTCTCCACTAGAAATATGTATTTAGATTTCATCATTCGAGCACGGCCTCGAGACTGTATAAAGCTAGCAACAGTTTCAGGAAGATCAAACCGCACAACAAGGCAACAGGTTTGAATATCAAGCCCTTCTTCAGCTACATTAGTAGCAACCAACAGATTAACCTGCAAACTCAACAAAATTCAAGCCATCAATCAGATTATGATTAGAAATAAAGCTCCAGCATTTACACACAAACTAAAGTTCCAGCTATAAAGCTCCAGCATTTGAATTCAAACTGGTTGGTTCTAACCGAAACACACACACACACACACACACACACACACACACACACACACGCACTTGCACACACACATTTTAACTTGATGGTCGAAAACTCTCCAGGATTTGAATTCAAACTGCTTGCTTCTAAGTTCTAACTGAAATTCACACACAAACACACACATACACACATGACACATCTTAACTCGAAGGTCGAAAGCCTACTCACACACAAACTAAAAGTTCAGCTATAAAGCTCCAAGATTTGAATTCAAGCTGCTTGCTTCTAATCTAAAAACACACACACACATTTTTATGAAAAAAAAAAAAAAAAAAAAAAAAAAAAAAAAAAAAAAAAAAAACTCAAAGAAGTGTTGAAGGTTTGCTCACAAAAATATTTAAGGAGATTGCCTAGTCACACCTCTCCGAAACAAAGAAATATAGAAGGTTTGCTCGCTCAAATATTTGGATAAAGAGAATGCCTAGTCATACCTCTCCAGAACAAAATTTTTCAACAACGGCATTCATCTTTTTTCGCGACATATTCTTCAATCCAGAGTGATATCCCACAAGAAATTCACATTTCCAAAAGCTGAGAGACTTCATATTCCCAAGTATGTACGCTAATGATCTTGCAATGATAATTCTTTTCACGAATATAATACATTTCATGCCTTCCTGTAGTCTGTCAAGAAAATAAAGCCATGGTATTCACTGACTGCAAACGTAAAATTGAAGCTTGACTTTCAAATTGAGTTTTTGCCAACTGGGTAATGTGCATGGCATTAGCACAGTATCATACTCTGAGATCCTATCTAACATCTTTGCAGATAAATAGCTTCCATTTGGATTTAGTTAGGCAAGTACAAAGTTGTTAATATCATAGGCGAGTACGAGCATGCGTATACAAGCATATGTATGATATCATAAATGTGCCTCGAAAGATGAATATCTAAGGTATGATTATCACACTAGTGAAATAGATGAAAGAAAACAGCATACTTCAAAAATAACCTAACTAAATTACTACACCGACCCATTTTTTCCTTTCATGAACACGTCACTAACATGAAGTCCCGTAAGTTCTTTTCTTGGCACATGCCATGAATCTCGATGGCCCATGATACAATTTGCAAAAGAGGATCCATGTACAAAAACTAAACAAAATTTATTCTCAAATATTCATAACAGCATGGAATACAGAGCAGGAGACATCAATATAGTGGCATATTAAATGCATAAGCAAGGATAGAATGAAAAATAACATATAATTTTAAAAGATACTATAAAAAAATGAAAGCGGCATGTGAACAAACCTGTATCTCATGAGAACCTCTACAAGAACTGACAATTTCTTTGAGAAGAAAGGGTCTTCCACAGTCTCTAGAGTACTGAAATCAGTAGTAGTTTCATCTACAACACCAGTAAATCCAAACAATTCAGTTCAAACTCAAGTGTATTGCCCTCCTATCTTTAAATTCTCTTTATAAAGAGGTGCCCAAGTTAACAACACTAATCTAACAGTAAATAAAATTTAAAGGGTACCTTTCTAAGACAGTAAAAGGGAGTCTTTGCAACAAAGTAAAAGTTCAAGTGCTTGTGCTTGACTCTTCATAGTTAATGTGGCTATCTGCAAACGAGGCAAAGTGTAGGTAGGATTTGGTCTGTTGTGCGAAAAAGAAAAAAGAAAGAAAAATTCATTCTAAAACACGGTAACCAAGTTGCTCGGAGGGTAAAATTCCTAAAGTCAACCTTCTTTATTAGCCCACAGATATTTCCATGCAGAAAAGAGGGTGGAAGATGAAAAGGAAGGTGTGAGGTGAGAAGAGATAAGAGTGAGGAAAGCAGAGAATAAAGAGAAAGCTTTTCAAGTGGATTGCTCTAGTACTCATGGGTACAGGGTAGTTAAGCATCATTCTAGTAAGTAGCATCATTCAAATCTTTCTTACATATAAATAAGTACACTGAATAAATGAAAATTATAAAATGACAAAATATCAATTAGGTTCTGAATTAGTTGGAAATACAAAAATCCTTAACTTGAATAAGAAAGAGAACTAAACAGAAAACACAGAAACAATATGACTTTCCTTAAATATACTCAACCATACCATCGAAATTACAACTCAGAATTGAGATCGCCTCATTCAAGTAGTGATCTGTAAGGCACTTGTTACTGTTATTGTTCTCTGTCACCATTTCACTCAGGTCAGCACCATCAGAAGCTAAAAGCACTCGTGCAGCCTTTTAACACAAATAAAAGAGGGCAAAAAAAGAAAATTATAATTTTTATGCTTGTCGAACAAATAAAAGTTATCCAAGTTACAGCAATCTACATACCATCTATTGTTAAATATGAACAGATAATTTATACTCACATGTTGATCATCATAGGGCAAACAAAGAAATAAATCAGATAGACAATGCAAATAAAGTATAAAATACACCGTCCGGCTGACATAAGTGTACAGGAATGAAAATGTACTGGGAGAATTTTCTCAAGTATGATAGCAAGAAACACAAAAAACATGGGCATTACTGTCATACATCAGATCTAACATGCAAAAAATTGCAATTCATAGCCTATCCTCAATTGCCGTGATTTTGGAATAAAGCTTCTAGGTGGATTATGCAACCCACTTCAAGGCCTATCTAACTTGCCATTCTTTCTATTAGGGATTACCGTGCCATTGGTACAGCCCCGTGCCACTTGCCAGCGGCACGTGATGTGCCAAAGTAGGCCCGACACACCCCCCCCCCCCCCCCCCCCCCCCACCTCCCCCGCGCATGCTAGAGGCACGCTACTGACGTATTGACACACTTCAGGTTGCACTTTTTTATTAATTTTTTAAGAAAAATTGGTTTTTTAGAGTATTTTAGTGTCTTATGGATATAAAAATATTTCATGTATTTATCTTACACAATTTACTAAGAATAAAATCATAAACATCTTAAAAACTAAAAAATGTCATTTCATATATATCATAAAAAGTAAATGCATAAAACCAAAACCAAAGTCATAATTAGATAAAAATTTATAAGAAAACACTACTATGCGTAGATTCACTAGATATAAAATAATAAAAGAAATTGGAGGAAATCTTCCTTTTTTGATTTTTTTCACTAAAAGTTAGTCTTATTATGCAAGAAAACTTACTAATTGCTCCAAATGTTAGTTGATTTACATATATATATATATATATATATATATAATTGAGCTCCTATGCTTTTTAAAGTACCAAGTCATTGGTGCTTGTAGGTTTTTAGCACTTGGATGAAAGGATGTGCGGTTAGAATGATATTGGGCTCCTTAGGTTTACTAGGTGGTTGGTAGAATAGCATAATCTAAGGGTTGAAATTAATCAAACGGATAGATTTAACGGTAGAAAACTTACAAGCACCAATTGCTTGGTACTTTTAAAAGCATAGTAGCCGGACTCTCTCTCTCTCTCTCTCTCTCTCTCTCTCTCTCTCTCTCTCTCTCTCTCTCTCTCTCTCTCTCTCTCTCTCTATATATATATATATATATATATATATATATATATATATATATGTTAGCAAAAAAGGAGGGGACAGAGGGGGGGCGGAGCGGTGGGTAGGGCCGGGGAGGGGAGCTTTCCCATGGAGAGAACTATACATAGACCAAAAAAATAATTCCCATGGAACCCCCCCAAAAAAACATTGAATAGCCACATATGTACAACACCTTAAACATACGTAATTTTTACAAGCAGATATCAGCAGATAACAATTATGGACAGCACAATCATATAGAATATAAGAAAATGTTCTCCGACACAAACCAAGGTGAAGCCAAATTTGTAGTGTAGTGACTGATTTCATTACTGAAGCATGACTCATAACTGATGTTTGGTTTAACAAAAAAAAGTCAATGGTTAATTATAGGTCACAGATAAATAGGATAGTAAATTATTTTCAGAAAATCTGCAATATACTCTCACACGGCAAACAATATAATATGAGCTCTCAGGCAGCAAATATATAATAATTTCAACAAATGAAGACTCAAAAAAACAAATGAGAAAATCTAGAAAAAAAATAACAACTATAAACCTGCAATGTTTAAGTGCCTTAGGTTTTCTTCAACAGAATAAAATGCCGCCTAGCTCGGTAAAAGTGAGCAATGTTACGTATAAGAGCTTCCAAATATGAAAACAGTTGCAATATCAAATATCACTCACTTGCAGAGCCCCGCAAAGACCAACACTTTGCAAACAGAACAACAGATTGTCGTGCAACCCCAACAGGAACTTCATTTTCTTTTGTCGATCCTTGAAATCACATAAATTCTCCCTTAGCAGGGACATGCACTGCTTAGATCATAAATAAACAAATAAATATACTATTCCTGGCTGGGAAGAGAAATACAGCTCATCCTAAGACATATAAACAAGGAAACAACCTGGACTTTCAGCTTCTCAAGTTTCTCACTGAAAGTAACAATAAGACTTGAAGAAGTATGAACAACGGGGCCATAGGAGTAGACCTCAAGATCTGGAGAAGTAATTATACTTTCAAGTTCAAGATTATCGACTGTGCAGACCTACACAATGACAAGAGAATTTCACAGAACTTTAAAATACAAAACATATATAACCTCAAAATCTTCATCCCTAACCAATGTTTTCACTTATTTTCCTATTTAATTCAAACCTCAGCATGAAGCAAACTCTCAAGACTGTTGATGCATTTTGTGTAAGTCAATTGGTTGGACCCGCCTGTGAAGCATATATCACAAAAATGAATAATGGAATTAAAAAAACCCAAATTTTGAAGACAAAAAAAAAATGCAACAAAAGATAGCAAAGCAATCAGTGTCTGGACAAAACAAATATACTAGCAAAGATAATTGCAAATTTATTCTTTCAACAGATAATGCCAAAGCTATTAGAAAATCGTGTAAAAGCAAAGCTTTCAAAATTTAGATTCATCCAATTAGAAGAAAAGGGAAAATCAAGCTCGACTAATATACGAATAGTGAAATATGCAAGTTAACAGCAGTAAAGCATTAAGAGGAATACCAAACAAATAGCAGCTAAACATGCAACAAAATAAAGCAACAAAATAAAGCAACATTTTCTTCTCATCCTATGAAAGGGACTAAATCGAATTTGAAAACCTCATGACCTAGATCAACAAGGTTGACATAACTCTGGCCCCCACTTAGTTCTCTGTGTAGGAAAAGGGCCATAAGGCATAAGCACTAAGATTTAAACGAATAGGAAGGGTGAACCACAATCAACTGGTAAACCAATCAATAAGCTTTTAAGGCATGATTTAATATAAATTGTCCCATATTATATACTGAGATATAAGAGAAATGGTTAATGAATGGTATTAACTACTCAAATTGATTAATGATAAAATTTAAAAAATAAGTCAATACCTTATCAAATTCAAAACAATAGAGCATGACAGGTTATAGACAAGAAAACAGCAGACTCTCGGACAAGGAATTAGACACTGCCACAACAGTTTGGATTACCTTTTCCAATGATAGGTGATGCGGTCATACCAAATATGCGAGGAACTTTCATGCCATCGGTTTTATAAAATTCCTGAAAAGTTAATAAGAGAGAATTCTATGACAAAAATATCGCATTTCTAATATGATATCTGTCCTTCATCTAAATTTTTACAAGAAAGATATTAAGTACCGTAGGGCATCATATAAATGTCAGTTCTTTTATTTGGAATTTTTGTACAAATACCTTCATTATTTGTGCATATGGATGCCTCTTCTGTGCCTGTGCATGATGACACTCATCAAAAATAAGAAGCGCAATCAAATCCATCCTGATAAAACAATGCCTCAAATTATGTAGCAATATTTCTGGGGTCATAACAAGCACCTGTGGGGTAAAGAAACGTCAATCTGCCAACATACCAACAGAAAAGGCAATAGACTGTACTACACAAAATAGTAAGAGACAATTGGTAAATGGTAATTAATCTATAACCAATCTGCACACATATTTGAACAGACCTCTTTCACCCATCAATGTCATGAATCCATGTTAACATAAGTATCGCCATTCAAGTTACAAAGTGTATTCATCTAGTCATTCAGGTCTATCATTCAAGATGACGAGGATAATTCTTTCAAGAAAGCAGAGGAATTTCAATTCTAACTGAGTTTGAAAACCTAGGTTTGCTCACGATAATCTAAAGTCTCCAACGTACCATTCTTGTTCTATCACATTTGTTCCTTTCATGCGCACCATTTCAGGAAAAGGTAGTCAAAATTTGAATTCAGTATGTTAAACTTGTCTGGAGCAAAATTTATGCACCCATAAGCACAAATACATGGGAGGTTTTTCTAAGTATGATATGAATGTACAAAGAAAAAAATGAGGACAAACTGGCACTGGTTGAAAGAATGACCTAAGGCATCATTCAGCTCTGACACAAGGGCATATTTATTGATTGAAATTCAGGCTTAAAACTGGAGCTTATGTAAGAGCGGGAGTGCCATCTTTTGTTATGACGTAACCATGCGAGTAATATATGCAATCTCCAATAAAACATATTTTTAAAAACTGGAAATATCCACTTGCACTCCTAGTGACGCAAAGTGGAAATCTCTGGGTTTCCGGTGCTCATCGAAGCCAGGCAACAACACCCAAGCTAGTCCAACTAAACTTGTTTGAATTGGTTCAATCATGGATAATCCAGTCTAATCAAGTCAAATTAGATGAGACCTAAAGCAGTTCGTATCACCAGATCCACCTCGACCCAACCCAAATGAATTAGGACCAAAGCTAGCCAATCATTCTGTTCTAATATGCAAAAGCAACCTAAATGCCATATATCATTAAAATCCATGCCATTCAACTTCTGTTCAACTACAATGAAACAAGCACCTCATAAGATTTGGTTCAACAATTTGAAAGGGAAAAAAAAAAACAGTTTGTGAATCCGCATGTTACAGCTCTAGAATTTCCCAGACTTAGAGAGCATTATATATAACCTTTTCAATTAGACTCGAGAGCATTAAAAACTTGAAAAGCAGATCAATTTTATATTCCTCTTAGCAATCTGATTGGGGATTACGCCGGGATCAAGTGAGAACAGGATTTTTAAAAACACATTTAAAAATTCCATTTTCCTTATCAATATAACATTTTAGACACAGAAAACAATGTCATATCTTCCTCTGTCCATTCTATGATGCAACCAACTAAAGGTTACAATAGCATGCTCATTTCTCAACAAACTGCCATCTAGAGGTTGCCAAGCTTGTTCATTTTACATTCAACTGTCCTAATCTGAGTACTTTTCAACATTTCTCTTTTATGACATGATTAGTCATCATATGCTATAACTTCCTTCATTTAGACTACTTGCAAGTTGCTCTAATCAAACTGGTTATAAGTTTTCTTTTCGTCTGCATCTTATGTTTCTTCATTTTCGCTCTTTAGAATCCCTTTATCATTCATTATGCTAATTAGCCCTCTTTAGAATCCCTTTATCATTTATTATGCTGATTGCAGCTAATTTCACAATAAAACATACATTTCAAAAAAAGTCAGATAAGCTAATTGTTATTCAATAAGTAGACTGTAACGACCCGACCCATTAGCAATAATAACTCGTCGGGCCTAAACCACAGCCCAAAATGCTTAAGCCCAGTTATTATTACTAGTGTCCATGTCTCTTATATACCCAATCTCAACTTCATTCTCATCCGATGTGGGACAATTGGAATGTCACAGACTCCCCCTGTTTAGGCCTAACGCCTTCGTCAGCCCAAACACACACACAACCCAAGATCACCGGGTGATGTGAGAGTTGTCTTGCTAGTCCCGTCATCTAGATCCAGGCTCGGCCGAGACTTGTCACACAATTCCGGCTAATGATTGATTCTGATACCAAATGTAACGACCCAGCCCACTAGCAATAATAACTCATTGGGCCTAAACCATATCCTAAAATGCTTAAGCTCAGTTATTATTACTAGTGTCCATGTCTCTTATATACCCAATCACAACTCAATTACCATCCGATGTGAGACTATTAGAATGTCACATAGACACTAATAAAACATAGAGATTATAACTAAAGATCATGGGTGTTTGAAAACCTGTTTATAGGTAAGCATAAATATGGTGCTTGATGATTTGATGAGAAAAGGAGAACGGCAGTTTGCAAAAATTATTCAAGTGGAATTTTTTTCAATTCATAAATATGTTCAGTATTAATGCATAATGAAAGTAACTTTGATTTTGCGTGCCACAAATGAATAGTTATCCACAATTAATAATTTGAACGTACTTAATTTCACAAGAGTGCGGGTTATTAAACAATATTTGGCACTTGTTTATATCTAAAGCATGGCGTACCTCAGATTTTTCAATCTCTTTGTTCCAATCATCATGGTCCTTTAAATTCCTACGGGCCCCATGGTAGCACCGAACTTTGAAATCAGTAGAATTTCCAATTACCATGGCTTGCTGCAGAAATATAGGAGGTTACTTTTTCACAAAATGAGATCCAATTAACTACAATAAAGCTCTGTTATCTTGAATAATATGCAATGACCAAAATGAAATTTCAAAGAAAAATATCAAGTACTACAACCATTAAACAGAAACACTTTATTTAGAAATGCTGATTAATGAAGGATTGCCCACTTTAATTCATGACATCTACACCATCTTTCACACCAAGCTTCAATTTTTACTTTCCAGTACTCATTACGCTCGCAGAATTGCTTGCAATTTTTCTTCATCAGACATGCAAAACTAGCAAAAAGCTATTTTTTTCTGCATTATGTCGTCTACTCCAATCCCACTTTCACGCAACTAATACTGAAACCACATGAAAGCGAATGTAATCTCCCTACAATACAGTGCTCTATATAATCAAAGTAAGCCCCATAACCCTCACTACATGCTAGCTTTTAAAACAACCCCCAGAGTAACTAACACTGCACGAACATCACCATTAGCGACCTCCAAGCACAAAAAAAAAAAAAAAAATGGAGTGGGAAATCGCGTGACGCACCTGTCCAACGAGGGGGACGGTGGGAGCGAGGAAGACGCAGACCTGCTTGCTCGGCTTGCGAATGAGGTGCCCGAGCTCGTACATGAGCAGCACCGCGATGTGCGTCTTCCCACACCCCGTGCCCAGGTACACGATCGTGTTCTTCTCCACCGCCCTCTTGCATAGCTCCAACTGGTACCTTCAAACCCCCACCCCCCCCCCCCGCATCCCCGATCCAATCCGATCCAATCACGATCCAAAAACCACCCAAAAATCACCAAAATTAAACCAAGCGAGAAAATCGGAGGGGCGGAACACTCACCTCCTAGCGATCGTCCGCGGATCCTTGGCGAGGGCCGTAGCTCCTGTGCTCGAGCTCGAGCTCGAGCTCTCGCCCATGGCGGAGAGGAGGTGGACGAGGAGGAGGGAGAGGCGCGTCTATGGCGGGGAGAGATAGAGAGAGAGAGAGAGACTTCGCCTCGAAGTGGGAGACTCGACGAAGAAAAAGGTGAGCGCACGCGAAGGGCCGTACGGGTCTGAGGTCCACTTTTTTTTTTCAGAGAATTTCTTACGTAAAAAATGCATCCGAACCACCTCGCATATTTACGTTTTTGAAATCGGCTACAGTTCTGCTTCGGAACAATTGCTCATATGTCCCTATTAAGTAGGTGCGTTATATACTGGCCCCTTTATTTTTTAAAAATATATTTTAGGGAGCGTTTAGTTTACATTAACCTTTCGCGTGTAACTTTCTCACCTAGTAAAATTGCGAGTGTGAATGTTAGAAGGAGACCGGTAAACTCGGAGATTGAACGTAGAAATTGGAGAGCTACTTGAAGTGTAGAGTCTGTAAGCACCGATTCTGATTTTGTGTATGACGTGAAAGCACGAGTTCATCTTCTACTATAGTAAAATTTAGATCAAATGTACGGTTGAAACTCGCAAATATAATTTTTTCCGACTCCAGCGAAACAAATCCACCCTGAATCTTTTTATATATTTATATTTTTTTGAAATAAAATGCTATACTTTTGTCCTTCACTTTAGTATAAAAACAATACTAGAATTACAATTCATTTTGATTATCTAAAAATTATACTATTTCTACAAATCTCTTTAAAATTTTATTTTATTACCAAAAATATTAATGGGTTGGATGATTTCAAAGCCAATGAATAAATTTAGCATTTCTCTTGGCATAATTACATATATGTCTACATGTCTCTATAAATTTAGGATATTATGTACCTAGTCCTATAACCTTTAAAATAGAGCTAAATCTACGATCTAGGGTTGTAATCTTTACAACTTCTATATGTAACCGACCAAAAGAATTCAACAGGTCTACTGGTGTTTAGTTAAAAAAAAAAAAAAAAAAAAAAAAAAAAAAAAAAAAAAAATGATAGGACTTGTTCACCTTTAGATGGACCAAATTGTAAAATCACTATTTTAAAATGAAGGAAAATACTTTTTGTAAACCCCCGAATCCGAACGGAGTATAAATGAAAAGGAAAAAAGCAATACTATCCGTAATCCTGAAATATATGTACAATATACACTCCACCCATTCATGGATGGATGGGTGGGGATTTAACCACCAGTCACTTCGAAGTGACGGTTGAAATTCACCAACCCCTTAATGGGAGAGATGTATGAGGCACACCCCATTTGGGTTGTATACTTAGCATTTTCTAAAGGGAAATGCTACTTGTATATCTAAATGAGGTGTACATTTTACACTCTATTCATCTTAGGGTGAGATAAATTTTACTAGTCACATCAATATGGCTAGCGAAAAGAGCAATGCTAGTGGTACACCCCATTTGGGGTGTAAGATGCACACCCCACCCATTAAAGAGTGAAATTTTCTTCACTAACCACTTTGAAGTGATTAATAAAATTCACCCCATTTTAGAATGGATGGGATGTAAGATATACATTCCAAATGGGATGTACAAAAAGTATTTTTTAATAGAAAAAAAAAATAGTATTTCTACACTCCAAATGGGGTGTACATTTGTTGGGGCCAGAAACCGTCGACTGTGATCGGCCCCGCTGGCAAGTTGACCCTCTAAATGTGATGCATCGCGTGCTAATGGATCAAGCGATCAGGCCGAGGAGGGATCTGCTCGGCCGGGTTCTTCTCAGTTAAATTCTCGCGTCCATCTGGCTTAGATTAGCCGAGTCGGGATGTTGAGATAGAGAGATTAAGTTCGGCCTAAAGTAGCCGAATCGAGATGTAGAGACAGAGATTTGACACGGCTAAGGAGCCGATTGAAACTTATATTGCTTGAAGAATGGTTACAAATGGAACTGATAGTCAATTACAATTAACTCTACTCGTAGGAAAGTAGTAAATGTAGATATGAAAGATATGAAAAAGTATGGGCGATCACTAACTTACGAGATTGTAGGACCCTTATTTTTTCGATGGTTCGGATATTTATACACTTCCGAGCCATGCAAATAATTATTGATTTGAATAATCGGCGTGTTTTGGGGAGAATTACCGTAAAATTCTCAACTACTTCCTTTCAAGTTGAACTTTCTTAAATAGGATAGTAGTCATTTTTCCGTCCAAATTCATTCCCTGTGCCGAAGCGTGATCTTCGGCGCTTTCCAATGATGGGCGCCACTTGCCGTTCCGGAGTCAGTTACGAGATTCGCGCCCAAATCTCGCACTCCTTAATTCTAGAGTCTTTCCTTCTTCGACTCAGGCAACCGAAGGTTGACTCTGGCCTTGCCTCCTCTACCCCTCGATTGAGGCGGTCTGGTGTTCGCCCTTAGTCGGAGTCGATGGTGAGGAGATGCTCTTTTAGTTTTGGCCGTTTTTCCTGTCGACTGATGCCTTCGGCCGATGGCATGTATCGCGTGCTATACTCTTACGCGACAGAGATCGATTTTCATCGAGACGCGAGTCCCTTTTCTGTTGACTCATTCTTCTGTCGACTGATATTTTTAACCGATAGTTGACGCCACGTGTCACTCCCATAAGTGGTAAAATTTCTGGTCTTAATAATATCTTACACCCCACACATTCAGAGTTGGGGTAAATTTTATTAGTCACTTCGAAGTGACTAGAAGAGAAGTCTCCATTCTGGAATGGGTGGGGTATATATGGTACACCCTAGTTTGGGTGTACAGATAGCATTGTTATGGAAAAAGATATCTATATATTATTTTTGGGATGTATGATGTACATCTTATTTATCTAATGGGTGAAATTATTTTACTTATCACATTATGTGACAACTAAATAAATCTTACCCACTAGATGGGCTAAATGTATATCATACATATTTTTTTGAGGTATATGAATAGCATTGTTTTTTTTAAAATTGTTGCGAAAACATATAGTTATAAACTTAATAAATGGGACATCACTTCATCAACGGATGAAGTGACGGATGAAATCACTTCATCAATGGGTGAAGTGACTAATAAAGCTCATTTCACTCCAAAAGTGGATGAAATATAAGATTTATATCTCTTTGAAATTATATAAGTAGCATTGCTTAATAGCTGCAGAGATAGCAGTATTTTTTTAAATGAGCGATGCTATTTGTACACCCTAAAAAGGATGTATATTTTATACTTCATCCATTCAAAAATAAGGTGTCACTTGCCAGTAAAATATCACTCCCTACTTATATGATGTGACTAACGAGTGATACCTCGTTCTTGAATGAGTTGAATGTGTTGTACATTCATTTTGGGAGTTGAATGTGAGATATACTTTTTTTTTTTTTTTTGGAATGTATACTTTTTTTTTTTCTTTTAAAATATATGAGAAGCTCTTCGTATATTTAGTTTTTCTTTTTTAAAAAAAAAAATCATTTTTTTTAGTATGAAATTACATGGAGAACCACAAACAAAACAAATTTTTTTAAAATTTTCCTCTATTTTTAGTTTTTATTAATACTGTCAAATGTTTTTTAATATAGTGGACTTGTAAGTTGTTGATGCTTTTGATATTATAGCATGAAAAAATTTAGCAAATTTAGGCATACATTGTAAAAATATTATAGAAAATTACTAACACATTAATAAGAATAAAATATAATAATTTAGAAAATTTAAAGTATATTTTTGTATTGACCAATATTCACCTTAACTTCTAATTTCATTCCAGTAATTTAATTTAGCACTTTCATGATTAAGCACATTTTTTATAAAAATCAGTTCAAAGATGCTTCACCACTTTAAAATAAAAATCTCAAAATTATATCTCAATCATTCGTTACGACACGCAAATGATACCTTAGTTATAGGGTTAGTTAATAATTTATAATACTAATTTTAAATTAAATATAATGCATTCTTATTGTCACGCTCCAGGGTTGAAACTGTGACCCGGGCCCGCCAACAGATCCGCCGCCCATACGGGAAGCCCCGCATGGACGAAGCGTCCAACCTGCAAAAGATAATACTACAGCTATACAGATATCAGAATTGAAAAGTATACTACTGAAATAAGATAATACATCTCCAAATAGTACAAGTCTGAACATCACAATACATAAGTCTCTCGAAAATAAAAACTCTCAACAGCTACTATCTACAATAATCCAGCAGACTGTACTACAAAGCTCCAAAAAGAGGTACAGCTATACTCCAAGGATGGGTAGGGAACTAGCTCGCGACTCCCTCACCTCGAACTGTTGTCTCCGCTTGAACAGAAGCCGAAACAACTACCTCGGAAAAACCTGTCACCACAGCGGGAGTGAGAACTACACCGTCACGTAGTTCTCAGTGGGTACCGCCACCAAGCCCGACGGTCTGCCCGCTAAGTCTACTAGAGGCATAAGATAACAGAAAAACTAAAATAATGAAAAGATAAGATGAAAAGTGTTGGGTCGTATATAATACAGATCTAAATAGGGGAAGAAACACCTAGAGGGGGGTGAATAGGTGTAAACGTATAAACACTCCAAAAATCGTTGCGATAAAACCCAATGCGGAAAATAAGATAACACGCAAGATTTTTACGTGGAAAACTCCATCACCGGAGTAAAAAACCACGGGACCGATAACACGGCAGAAATCCACTAGAATTAAAACACGTACAAGGTGATTTACCGTACACACTTACGACTCAACCTTTTCCATACGCTCCTAGAGGATCTTCTCCACTCGCTCCAGACGCTTCTCGAATCCACGATCTGCGCCCAACGCCGAATCCACGGCGTCCAACGTCGAATCCATGACGTCCGACCGAATCCACGGTCTTCACCCAATAGCACCGTTCGAATCCACGAACGTGCCTCGCTCCGAATCCACGAGAGCGATTGAACCTTGAATCCACAAGGACACGCGAATCCACGCGCCGATTTTTGGGGAAAATCGTTGTTTTTTGGGTGGTGATGATCCGCCGAATACTTAGATCAAAGATAGATCGGAAATACCATCTAAGTATTCATTAGTTTGATTCAACTCAAGATGTGAGTATGAAAACCTAGAATCAAACTAATCAATATAGATGAAGAAACATAGAGTATTCTCTAATGATTTCCTTTCTTCTCTATATGTGGATCTATAGCCGTATAAGATGATACAAGAAAATGACGGCTATGTGGATTCACCCTAGAAAGAAAGACATAGGGTGTATTTATAGGTTAGAAACCCTAGGAAGGAGATAAGAATCAAAAACCAACCATTTCTGGATTTTTACGGACGGCGATCCGGATCGTGATAACTAGGATCCGGATCGTCATAACGAAACAGCCAATTCCAGAAAAACGAAGGTTCGGGATCCGGATCATGTGACTACGATCCGGATCGTTCATACAGTTCACCAAACATCAACGTTCGGGATCCGGATTGCGAAGCAAGATCCGGATCGTTCAAGGTAGATGGTAAACTCAACGTTCGGGATCCGGATCAAGAGACTACGATCCGGATTGCGACGATGTATGAACGAACCACCTTCGGGATCCGGATCGAACAAGCTGATCCGGATCCTGAACATGTCCCAAGTCCAGTTTTTGATTTTTATGCAATGAAAGATTCTTCCAAGTGTTTCTACACTACAAGAAGTATTCGGATCACACAAATTCTTTAGTTAAACATACCTGATCCTTTTGAATTCTTCTTACTTGAGATTGAGTTAAATGATCCAACTTTCTTCACCTTCAATCTTCAAGACTTGAGACTTTCACGAAACTACGCCAACTCAAATTCCGTAACAATCTCCCCCTTTGGCGGTTTCGTGACAAAACACAGATCCACTAAAGAAAATTCAAAAAGATATTTTTGTTGCTATCACCATACAACAAAAATTTACAATGGAGATCCAAAATACAATACATGAGTTAAACTCCTAAAACAGACTCTAGACTTAGACATCTGTACTCTCTGCAAAAAGAAATCATTCTTGACAAAAGAAATCGTTAGATACCTCAAGAATTTTGTATCATTCAAAAAACACAAACAGAGATGAAGTTTAAACTCATTTATACTTACCATGACATTTATATTCAGATATGTAAACAGATCATAGTTAAAAAACACCAACATATCTTCTTTGCACGTAAAAACCAAATGTCATGAACATGTTTGTGACAAATTTATATATATATAGATATGTAATTGATCAGAGTTAAGAACCAACATATCTTCTATGCAATCAAAAACCAAGTGTCACAAACTTGTTAGTGAACATCAACTTGTTAGTTATATTACATGCCCAAATAGTTAGCAAATAGTTAGTCGAGGCATGCATTCATATAGCTGAAAAACCTCAAGTTGAGATCATACTTACCTTGATATTCATCCAGTTGATTCAAACATTGTTCACTTACCTTGATGTTTCATGATTCATACCATCATTCATTGTTCATTGTTCAAATCATTGTTCTAAACTCTCTCCCCCTTTTTGTCACAAAACAAAGCCAAAAATTACAGAAGTGGAGAGAATGATTAACAGTTTAAGTTCGAGAACTAAAATCTCAAATAAAACAACACTTGCACATATGCATAAAAATATGCATAAAAATAAAACAAAACAACAGTAGGATTTAAACATATGCATAAAACCAGAAATTAGAAGGATACGGATCATTCAGACTCGTCTGAACTGATACAGCCGAGGATTTGGAAAATCTTCTTTATTCGCTTGTTCATTGCTGATTGCTTTTTATTTACCTTCTTTATTTCTTCCTTTACCTTAATCAGTTCATTTGATATACGTTCTTGCTCGTTTGAGAGCCTTTGCTGTTCTCTATAGATTGAGGTAACAGAAGCATCATCATCAGAAGTTGATTGTGGTGCTTCTTGTGCCGGAGGTGCTGGTTGAACTGGAGGAGCTGCTGCCGGTGCAGAGGTTGTTGCTTGTTGTCGTTGTTCTCGTTGCCGGTGAAGAGGTATGAATGGTTCATCTGGCTTCGTCGAAAGAGACTTTACAATTGTCGTGTCATTGATTGTTCCTAGACTGTGCAGATAGGAACTCGCATTTGTGTCAGCTTTAAATTTGCGAAGAATGCGCATGATGATCATTGGAAAAGGTAGTCTCTCTGACGGATGAGCTTGCTCCACATATCGTGCCATCCTTGACCAGATGATGTAGGGAATGTTTAAGTTAGCTCCCATTGCTGCTGCGGGGTTTCCAAGTAGATAAAGAAATATCATTCTTTCCCACCGAAGAACCTTTGTGTTCATGTTTGGAATAATATTGTAACAAACAATGAGATTTAAGATTCGGTACTCTGGTCGTAGTTCTTTCGAGAACACGGAGTTTCCTGTCGACCGAGTATTTGGAACACAGATTCCATCAACTACCACTCTCCAGGAGAAGGTGTTGAAGACTTGATTCTTCAGGTAATGAGTACCATCGGCTCGGGCGTCCATCCCTAGTACTTCACCAATTAGCTGAGGCGTTACTTTGATTCTGACATTCTTGACTAAAGTTTGAAAATCCCGACGCCCGCTTTCCTGATCAACTAGATAGCAGGCATTCTGATAAAACATCCTCACTGAGTGAAGACAATACCCAGTGGTCTCCGGGAAATCGCAAATGGGAGCAAGACCTCTCTGGTCAAACAAAGTCCCGAACGTCTGAGAACGTTGCGTTAAGGCTTTTACATCAACATGCCTTTCTCCAATGCATTCTCTGTTTTCAAAATCCTTTATTCTAGCCGAGCTGACAAAGTCTTGTGCAGGTGCTTGGCCAGCAGCTGGTTGCTCAATGGTGATTCCTCGAGCACTTCCTCTCTTGCGAGCAACACTTTTTCTTCTTGTCTTCCCAGAAGTTTCTTCCATTGGAGCTTTCCCTTTTTCAGCAGCAGTAGGTTTTGAAGCTTCAGCAGTTGCTTTCCCTTTGGAGACAATGGGAGCAGCTTGCTCAATTTCGATGTTATCCCAGTCGATCGACTCTGTCTCTGATTCAGTGTCGGAATCAACCTTAGTCTTCTTTGCTTTCTTAGCCTTCTTAGGCTTAGCAGTATCCTTGACATGTACCATGGCAGCAAGTAGGAAAATAATCCAAGTGATCACCATTTTGAGTGCTAGTGAAAAATGTATCCTGTGAAGACGAACTCAAGAACACATGAAAAATTATTAATTTTCAAAAATTGAAAAATTATACCCAAACAATCATAATCATGTAGAGAAGCCAAGAATCAAATTAGTTTTGCAAAAGGACTTTTAAAAATAGATCAATTGCATAATTTTCGAAAATCCTTATTATATGCCCTAAAACCGAAATTTTAGAAATCGAAGCCTAAAAATCCGTTAATCAGGAGAAAACCTAGCATATAATCAAAACTAAACTACCCAGAGTTCTTATTTCAAAAGAAATTTGATCAAAAAACCATCCACAAACAAAGTTGATCCAAGAAATTCGTGCGTTTGAGGAGGAAAAGAGAAAAACGGTGAAAAACCGAGATTTTGATCAATAAAACTTACTTGGAATTGAAGAACTTGAGTTTGAAAGCTTCCAAGAAGGATGAAATCTAGAGAGAAGCGCTCTGGAAACTTTTGAACAAAAGATTGGAGTAAAAGAAATCAAAACCCTTTTGTTCTTTATAAAAACCTAGCCGCGATCCGGATCCTCCCGAGCTTGCGATCCGGATCGGCTACCCGCAGTGAGAAAACTGCGTTCGGGATCCGGATCGGCAGGTCCAATCCGGATCGTCAGCCCGCAGGAGAAAACCTGCGTTCGGGATCCGGATCACCTTGCCCGATCCGGATCGGCCCCAACTTTTTCTTTAGAAAATTTCAGAGAAATTCAGGAAAATCCAGAAAAAGATTGTAAGCACAAATGTGTATCAACTTTAAACAAAAATCATCGTTTCATACAACAAGAATTAGATTATGCCAAATCTATCAATAATATCCAAAAATGAAACGAAAATTTACAAGAATTAAATCCCTTAAAGTTGAACACCTTCAATCACATCTAACTTGATCTTATGAGTAATGCCTTTATCAAATCATCAATTCAGTAAAGAAAATGAAATACAAAGATCAATAGATGTTTGAAATCCCAAATATAGTAGATAATATTTCTAGACAATCTGTTGAAGAGAGTGGATCTTTGAGCATCTTTCTTTAAGAAATCCCACCTTATACCAACCTTGAAATTTGACAGAGTCAAGTATTTCAATATGCATTTTACTTAATCAAAAAATTTGAACAACCATGCTTGGTATACATGTGGTAGCTGCACACAATACTCGGACGACCGAGGTGGTAGCTCTTTCCTCCATGTGGTGGTAGTTTTCACACTCCTCATTGGGATGTAACTCTTTCCACATCTTTTGAGCATTTTACATTATCTTTGACTCCCCCTCAATTGGCTATCAATTATTTAAGATATAAAGTATTCAACCAAAAATTGATCTCGATTTCATACTCGACTAAACAGTCAAATAAGATAATGACTATACCAAGAGATCATTGAGAGAGAAATTGACTTTGATCACTTTAGAAGATGATTTAATTAACATAAATGATCATTGCAACAGTGAAATATTATGATGGCAAAAGCATAATAAATTTCTAAATGTGTGAACAGATGCAATTAAAGTCAATTATGATCTATGCTCAATTAATGTCCTATGTACAAACATAGATATTGAATAGAACAAAACAAATACAAATACAAAACCTATCCTAAGCAAAGATTTCAAAAAGAAGATTATTTCAAGGAAAGCATCCCAATTGCTTTTCGTAAATGAATAAAACGTTTTTGATCCAAAGGTTTTGTTAGAAAGTCAGCTAATTGATCTTCAGTTGAAATATATGAAAGTTGAAGAGTATTTGATTCAACTAGCTCTCTAAGAAAATGATATCTAAGTTCAATATGTTTTGTTCTAGAGTGCAACACAGGGTTTTTAGAAATGTTAATTGCACTTGTGTTGTCACAAAGAATTGTTACCGAAGATGCTGAAATGCGGAAGTCACTCAATACGCTTTTCATCCAAATGAGTTGAGTTGAGCAACTTCCAGCTGAAATGTATTCCGCTTCGGCAGTCGAGAGTGCTATGCAATTCTGTTTTTTACTGTGCCATGCAACAAGGCAATGGCCAAGATAGAAGCATGCACCACTCGTGCTTTTCCGATCATCCACTGATCCTGCCCAATCGGCATCTGAGTATCCAACAATGTCCAGACTTGTTCCCATAGGATACCAAATTCCGAAATTAATTGATCCTTTGATGTACCGGATGATCCGTTTCACCGCTTTCAGGTGAACCTCCTTTGGTGCTGATTGATATCTCGCGCAAATCCCAACACTAAAGGATATATCCGGGCGACTAGCCGTGAGGTAAAGTAGACTTCCAATCATACTTCTATACAGTTTCTCGTCTACATTCTCACTATGTGATTCACTTCCAAGTCCCTTGTGGCTAGTTCCCATTGGAGTTGGAAAATCTTTACAATTTTCTAGATCAAACTTTTTGACCAACTCCAGTGCATACTTGGATTGACTCAAGTGAATACCTTCATCATTTTGTTTAATTTGCAATCCAAGAAAATAAGACAATTCGCCCATCATGGACATCTCAAATTCGCTTTCCATGGTCTCCGCGAATTTAGAAGCATCATTATCTTTTGTTGCACCAAATACAATGTCATCGACATAGATTTGTGCTACAATGAAATTATTTTGATAATGCTTCACAAAGAGAGTCCTGTCAGCTCCCCCTCGAGTATAGCCCTTCTCCAAAAGGTGCTTTGTTAACCTTTCGTACCATGCTCGCGGTGCTTGTTTCAGACCGTAAAGAGCCTTTTTCAAACGAAAAACATGGTTAGGTTGTTTATGATCTACAAAACCTTTCGGTTGAGCTACATAAACTTCCTCATTTAAAAACCCATTTAGAAATGCGCTCTTGACGTCCATTTGAAATAATTTGATTTTAAAATGACAAGCAATAGCAAACAATATACGAATGGACTCGAGTCTAGCTACAGGGGCGAAAGTTTCGTCAAAGTCTATACCTTCTACTTGAGAGTAGCCTTGAGCAACTAGTCGTGCCTTGTTCCTGATGATAGTACCATCTTCATCTTTCTTGTTCTTGAAGATCCATTTGGTACCTATCACATTATGTTGCTTTGGAGGCTTCGTTAATTTCCAGACTTTGTTTTCGCTCAAATTGATGGAGCTCTTCCTGCATTGCTTTAATCCAGTAGTCATCCTGAAGAGCTTCATCTATTGTCTTTGGTTCGATTAAAGATACGTAGCAAGCAAATCCGCAAACCAACTGCCTTCGAGTTCTAACTCCTTCTTGTGGATCTCCAATGATGTTCGATTCCGGATGATCCTTGGAGATTCGTAGCGTTTGTTGAAACGGAGTACTCGGAGGTACACGAGATGATTCCTGCACATCAGATAAACTAGAAGAACCATTAGATGCATCATTAATATTGGAAGTATTATTATGAGAAGATGCACTAGCAGGAGAATCATCATCTAGAGAGATATCGAGGGTAGATTTTTCAGATTCAAAATGAGAAGCTTCATCTACTTTAACATTTATAGATTCTACAATCGTCTTAGATTCAATGTTAAATACTCGATATGCTCTGCTATTCGTAGAATAACCCAAAAAGATCCCTTCATCACTTCGAGAGTCAAACTTTCCAAGATTTTCACGGTCACGTAAGATGTAACATCGACTCCCGAAGATACGAAAGTACTTGATATCCGGTTTTCTACTAAACCACAGCTCATATGGTGTATTCAAGGTTCCTGGGCGCAAATACACTCTGTTAATGACATAGACAGCGGTGTTCACAGCTTCAGCCCAAAAATGTAGCGGTAATTTCCGGCTATGAAGCATCACACGCGCCATCTCTTGAACAACCCTGTTTTTGCGCTCAACAACACCATTCTGCTGAGGTGTATGGGGTGCCGAGAATTCATGTTTAATGCCATTTGAAGTACAAAATCAATGAATTTTGAATTTATGAATTCTCCACCCCTATCACTTCTAACACGAATGATCTTTTCATTCTTTTCAATCATAATACGATGGCAAATCTCATGAAAAGAGTCAAACGTATCAGCTTTCTCTCTCAAAAATGCTACCCATGAAAACCGAGAGAAATCATCAACCAATAAAAGATGTACCATTACCTCCCAAGGATGGTTGACGGGTCGGCCAAAAGAAAAAGAAGAAAAGAAAAATAGTCTACACAAACTATACAAGATTTAATCGTAGAACGATTAAGGACAATGAGGGGTTTCACCTTTGCATACCCAAACCTTTTGAGTTTTGGAGTATGTTGGTAAAGGTTGAGAGATTCTCCTTGAAGACGACGTCTTGTATGATTGATCTTTTTCTTTTGTCATCGTCTTGTTTGAGGTGCTACCAATGTTCTTTCCTTTTGAAAAATCCTTCCTTGAATTCCGGGAAGTGAGCTTATTGGTAGCAATTGCAAGATGTGGTTGATTTGTTCTTTGAGCTCCAATCTCGCAATTTCTTTCGATGTGCCCTGCAGAATTACAACGAAAACATACCTTTGAGCTTGACGATTCCGAAGAGGATGAAGTAGGTTTGTTGTCGTTGTTTGTCTTGAATTCCGATGTCGGAGGAGGAGATACCGACTGAGGCACAAAGACTGTCCCACTCCGAACTTGGACTGTTTCCAGTTTGAGTGTACCCGAGGCCGAACCGATTTGTTTGACCGAGACCAAGATGTTTATCCAACTTACTCCTTCCTGAAAAGAATTGCTGTAAGTCATCCTTGAGTTGGAGAATGGTCTCTGTCATTTCCAGTCTTCCTGTCGCCCTCGCCATAGAGCTTCAAGAGTAGTTTGCTTTGTTCACCATATCTATATAGTTCTTCTCGAGCTGCTCATTGGACTCTTGAAGGGAAACATTTGCTTTTATCAAATATCCCTTTCCACTTCAAGATCGGTCGAGAGAGAAGTTTACCTTTTTACTTCTTCTTCGAGATCATGCATCTCCCTCTCAAACTCTGGTTTTGCTTAGCCGGTTTCCTTAAATCCCGTATAGATCTATGATAGGCTAGAGCAACAACTCTTCACCTTCCGAATCATCCGATTCGTTGTCCGTTGCAATCTTTTCAACAGTGGAGTTGGACAACGACTCGGATGTACTTGCCATTAAGCACATGAATGGTGAAGATGTGGACGCGTGGAATGCCGTGGAGCTCTTTTCTTCATCACTTGAAGACGACTCATTTGACGTTGAGTTGTCATCCCAAGTGACGACTTGCATCGCCTTCTTCTTTGCCGGATACTTGTTAGGACACTCCGTTGCAATGTGGCCGTAGCCTCGACATTTGAAGCATTGCAGTTGTCCTTCTGAACTTTTCTTATCCTTTGAGAAGTTCTCTGCTTTCTTGACTTGTGACTTGGAGTACCCTTGCCTTTGTTCCACTTTCCGAAGGATGGAGATTTGCTTGAATTACCCCTTCGAAAGTTGCGGCGAAAATTCCTTGTCAAGAGAGCGAGCTGCTTCTCAATTCCTCCATAGAAAGGTTCTCGTCATCGTCCGAGGAGGATGTATCCGCGTCTTCTTCCTTAGTTGTTTTCAACGCATAACCTGAAGACTTAGAAGTGGATGCTTTTCCAGAAGAATTGTTAGTATTAAAGTCATTTCATAAGTTTGTAATGAACCAACTAATTCTTCTACACGTATTTCGTCCGGGTGTTTAATAGTTTCAATGGCAGTAACCTTTGGGCGAAATCGTTCAGGAAGAGTTCTTAAGATTTTTCTTACAATCTTAAATTCTGGAATCTTCTCTCCCAGATTAGCACATGAGTTTACGATGTCTTGCAATCGTGTATAGTAGTCCGTGAAAGATTCATTTTCTGCCATCAAGATAGAGTCAAACTTGCTCGTAAGCATCTGCAGTTTCTGAATCTTCACGAGGTTAGTTCCCTCATGTGTAACCTGGAGAACATCCCAGATTTCTTTCGCAGTCTCACATGCCGAGACGCGAGAGAATTCAGTTTGAGATAAGGCATTAAAAATAGCATTAATTCCCTTGCCATTGTAAGAAGATAACTCAAACTCTTCCTTGGTCCATTTCGACCTAGGTTTTAAGGTGTGAACATCAGAGATAAGTTCAGTTGGATTAGTCCATCCTGATTCAATTGAATGCCACACCCTTTCGTCGATGGAAGATAAAAAGGCTTTCATCCGTACTTTCCAGTACGCATAATTGTTCCATCAAAGAAGGGGGTC
>CM055083.1:2556912-2744723 GCA_029204045.2 Tillandsia leiboldiana
TTTCATGATTAAGCACATTTTTTATAAAAATCAGGTTCAAAGATGCTTTTCACCCACATTTAAATAAAAATCTCAAAAGTATATATCAACAGTCGTTACGAACAACGAAAATTGATACATTAGTTATAGGGTAGTTAATACAATTATTAATTACTAATTTTAAATTAAATATAATGCATTCTATTTCCCGCTCCAGGGTTGGAAAATGGGACCCGGGGCCAGCCAACACGATTCCGCCGCCCATACGGGCAAGCCACGCCCATATGGACCGATTCCCAGCGTCCCCAACCTGCAAAAAGATAATACTACAGCTATACAGATATAGAAATTGAAAAGTATATTACTACTTGAAATAAGATATACACATCCCCAAATAGTACAATGTCGAACATCACAATAATAAGTCTCTCGAAATAAAAAATCTCAAACGCTACTATCTACAGAATCCAGCAGACTGTACTATACAAGCTCCAAACAAAGAGGTACAGCTATACTCCAAGGCATGGGTTCGGGGAACTAGCTCGCGGACGCCTCACCTCGAACTGTTGTCTCCGCTTGAACAGAAGCGAAACAATTTCTCGAAAAAACCTGTCACCACGGCGCGTGTGAGAACTACACCGTCACGTAGTTCTCAGGGGGGTACGCCACCAAGCCCGACGGTTATGCCCGCTAAGTTACTAGCAGGCTATAAGATAACAGAAAAACTAAAATAATGAAAGATAAGATGAAAAGTGTGGGGTCGTATATAATACGGATCTAAATAGGGGAAGAAAACCTAGGGGGGGTGAATAGGTGTAAACGTATAAACACTCCAAAAATCGTTGCGATAAAACCCAATGCGGAAATAAAATAACACGCAAGATTTTTACGTGGAAAACTCCATCACCGGAGTAAAAAACCACGGGACCGATAACACGGCAGAAATCCACTAGAATTAAAACACGTACAAGGTGATTTACCGTACACACTTACGACTCAACCTTTTCCATACGCTCCTAGAGGATCTTCTCCGCTCGCTCCAGACGCTTCTCGAATCCACGATCTGCGCCCAACGCCGAATCCACGGCGTCCAACGTCGAATCCACGACGTCCGACCGAATCCACGGTCTTCACCCAATAGCACCCTTCGAATCCACGAACGTGCCTCGCTCCGAATCCACGAGAGCGATGAACCTTGAATCCACAAGGACACGCGAATCCACGCGCCGATTTTGGGAAAATCGTTGTTTTTGGGTGGTGATGATCCGCCGAATACTTAGATCAAAGATAGATCGGAAATACCATCTAAGTATTCATTAGTTTGATTCAACTCAAGATGTGAGTATGAAAACCTAGAATCAAACTAATCATATAGATGAAGAAACATAGAGTATTCTCTAATGATTTCCTTTCTTCTCTATATGTGGATCTATAGCCGTATAAGATGATACAAGAAAATGACGGCTATGTGGATTCACCCTAGAAAAAGACATAGGGTCTATTTATAGGTTAGAAACCCTAGGAAGGAGATAAGAATCAAAAACCTGCCATTTCTGGAATTTTACGGACGGCGATCCGGATCGTGATAACAGATCGGATCGTCATAACGAAACAGCCAATTCCAGAAAAACGAAGGTTCGGGATCAGGATCATGTGACTACGATCCGGATCGTTCATACAGTTTCACCAAACATCAACGTTCGGGATCCGGATTGCGAAGCAAGATCCGGATCGTTCAAGGTAGAGATGGTAAACAACGTTCGGGATCCGGATCAAGAGACTACGATCCGGATTGCGACGATGTATGAACGAACCACCTTCGGGATCCGGATCGAACAAGCTGATCCGGATCCTGAACATGTCCCAAGTCCAGTTTTTGATTTTTATGCAATGAAAGATTCTTCCAAGTGTTTTCTACACTACAAGAAGTATCGGATCACACAAATTCTTTAGTTAACATACCTGATCCTTTTGAATTCTTCTTTCTTGAGATTGAGTTAAATGATCCAACTTTCTTCACCTTCAATCTTCAAGACTTGAGACTTTCACGAAACTACGCCAACTCAAATTCCGTAACAATCTCCCCCTTTGGCGGTTTCGTGACAAAACACAGATCCACTAAAGAAAATTCAAAAAGATATTTTTGTTGCTATCACCATACAACAAAAATTTACAATGGAGATCCAAAATACAATACATGAGTTAAACTCCTAAAACAGACTCTAGACTTAGACATCTGTACTCTCTGCAAAAAGAAATCATTCTTGACAAAAGAAATCGTTAGATACCTCAAGAATTTGTATCATTCAAAAAACACAAACAGAGATGAAGTTTAAACTCATTTATACTTACCATGACATTTATATTCAGATATGTAAACTGATCATAGTTAAAAAACACCAACATATCTTTTTGCACGTAAAAACCAAATGTCATGAACGTTTGTGACAATAGATATATATAAGATATGTAAGTCAGAGTTAAGAACCACATATCTTCTATGCAATCAAAAACAAAGTGTCACAAACTTGTTAGTGAACATCAACTTGTTAGTTATATTACATGCCCCAATAGTTAGCAATAGTTGTCGAGGATGCATTCATACAGCTGAAAAACCTCAAGTTGAGATCTACTTACCTTGATATTCATCCAGTTCATTCAAATTGTCACTTACCTTGATGTTCATGATTCATACATCTTCATTGTTCATGGTAAAATCATGTTCTAAACTCTCTCCCCCTTTTTGTCACAAAACAAAGCCAAAATTACAGAAAAGATGGAGAGAATGTTAAACAGTTTAAGTTAAAACTGAGAACTAAACTCAAATAAAAAAAAAAACCTGCAAAAAATAGGCATAAAAAAACAACAGAGGATTTAAACATATGCATAAAAACAAATTAGAAGGATACGGATCATTCAGACTCGTCTGAACTGATACAGCGAGGATTTGGAAATCTTCTTTATTCGCTTGTTCATTGCTGATTGCTTTTTATTTACCTTCTTTATTTCTTCTTTACCTCAATCAGTTCATTTGATATACGTTCTTGCTCGTTGAGAGCCTTTGCTGTTCTATAGATTGAGGTAACAGAAGCATCATCATCAGAAGTTGATTGTGGTGCTTCTTGTGCGGAGGTGCTGGGAACTGGAGGAGCTGCTGCCGGTGCAGAGGTTGTTGCTTGTTGTCGTTGTTCTCGTTGCCGGTGAAGAGGTATGAAGGGTTCATCTGGCTTCGTCGAAAGAGACTTTACAATTGTTGTGTCATGATTGTTCCTAGACTGTGCAGATAGGAACTCGCATTTGTGTCAGCTTTAAATTTGCGAAGAATGCGCATGATGATCATTGGAAAAGGTAGTCTCTCTGACGGATGAGCTTGCTCCACATATCGTGCCATCCTTGACCAGATGAGGTAGGGAATGTTTACGTTAGCTCCCATTGCTGCTGCGGGGTTTCCAAGTAGATAAAGAAATATCATTCTTTCCCACCGAAGAACCTTTGTGTTCATGTTTGGAATAATATGTAACAAACAATGAGATTTAAGATTCGGTACTCTGGTCGTAGTTCTTTCGAGAACACGGAGTTTCCTGTCGACCGAGTATTTGGAACACAGATTCCATCAACTACCACTCTCCAGGAGAAAGGTGTTGAAGACTTGATTCTTCAGGTAATGAGTACCATCGGCTCGGGCGTCCATCCCTAGTACTTCACCAATTAGCTGAGGCGTTACTTTGATTCTGACATTCTTGACTAAAGTTTGAAAATCCCGACGCCCGCTTTCCTGATCAACTAGATAGCAGGCATTCTGATAAAACATCCTCACTGAGTGAAGACAATACCCAGTGGTCTCCGGGAAATCGCAAATGGGAGCAAGACCTCTCTGGTCAAACAAAGTCCCGAACGTCTGAGAACGTTGCGTTAATGGCTTTTACATCAACATGCCTTTCTCCAATGCATTCTCTGTTTTCAAAATCCTTTATTCTAGCCGAGCTGACAAAGTCTTGTGCAGGTGCTTGGCCAGCAGCTGGTGCTCAATGGTGATTCCTCGAGCACTTCCTCTCTTGCGAGCAACACTTTTTCTTCTTGTCTTCCCAGAAGTTTCTTCCATTGGAGCTTTCCTTTTTCAGCAGCAGTAGGTTTTGAAGCTTCAGCAGTTGCTTTCCCTTTGGAGGACAATGGGAGCAGCTTGCTCAATTTCGATGTTATCCCAGTCGATCGACTCTGTCTCTGATTCAGTGTCGGAATCAACCTTAGTCTTCTTTGCTTTCTTAGCCTTCTTAGGCTTAGCAGTATCCTTGACATGTACCATGGCCAGCAAGTAGGAAAATAATCCAAGTGATCACCATTTTGAGTGCTAGTGAAAAATGTATCCTGTGAAGACGAACTCAAGAACACATGAAAATTATTAATTTTCAAAAATTGAAAATTATACCAAACAATCATAATCATGTAGAGAAGCCAAGAATCAAATTAGTTTTGCAAAAGGACTTTTAAAAATAGATCAATTGCATAATTTTCGAAAATCCTTATTATATGCCCTAAAACCGAAAATGTTAGAAATCGAAGCCTAAAAAATCCGTTAATCAGGAGAAAAACCTAGCATATAATCAAAACTAAACTCCCAGAGTTCTTATTATCAAAAGAAATTTGATCAAAAAACCATCCACAACAAGTTGATCCAAGAAATTCGTGCGTTTGAGGAGGAGGAAAGAGAAAACGGTGAAAAAACCTGAGATTTTGATCAATAAAACTTACCTTGGAATTGAAGAACTTGAGTTTGAAAGCTTCCAAGAAGGATGAAAATCTAGAGAGAAGCGCTCTGGAAACTTTTGAACAAAAGATTGGAGTAAAAGAAATCAAAACCCTTTTGTTCTTTATAAAAACCTAGCCGCGATCCGGATCCTCCCGAGCTTTGCGATCCGGATCGGCTACCCGCAGTGAGAAAACTGCGTTCGGGATCCGGATCGCAGGTCCAATCCGGATCGTCAGCCCGCAGGAGAAAACCTGCGTTCGGGATCCGGATCACCTTGCCCGATCCGGATCGGCCCCAACTTTTTCTTAGAAAATTTCAGAGAAATTCAGGAAAATCCAGAAAAAGATTGTAAGCCAAATGTGTATCAACTTTAAACAAAATCATCGTTTCATACAACAAGAATTAGATTATGCCAAATCTATCAATAATATCCAAAAATGAAACGAAATTTACAAGAATTAAATCCCTTAAAGTTGAACACCTTCAATCACATCTAACTTGATCTTATGAGTAATGCCTTTATCAAATCATCAATTCAGTAAAGAAAATGAAATACAAAGATCAATAGATGTTTGAAATCCCAAATATAGTAGATAATATTTCTAGACAATCTGTTGAAGAGAGTGGATCTTTGAGCATCTTTCTTTAAGAAATCCCACCTTATACCAACCTTGAAATTTGACAGAGTCAAGTATTTCAATATGCATTTTACTTAATCAAAAAATTTGAACAACCATGCTTGGTATACATGTGGTAGCTGCACACAATACTCGGACGACCGAGGTGGTAGCTCTTTCCTCCATGTGGTGGTAGTTTTCACACTCCTCATTGGGATGTAACTCTTTCCACATCTTTTGAGCATTTTACATTATCTTTGACTCCCCCTCAATTGGCTATCAATTATTTAAGATATAAAGTATTCAACCAAAAATTGATCTCGATTTCATACTCGACTAAACAGTCAAATAAGATAATGACTATACCAAGAGATCATTGAGAGAGAAATTGACTTTGATCACTTTAGAAGATGATTTAATTAACATAAATGATCATTGCAACAGTGAAATATTATGATGGCAAAAGCATAATAAATTTCTAAATGTGTGAACAGATGCAATTAAAGTCAATTATGATCTATGCTCAATTAATGTCCTATGTACAAACATAGATATTGAATAGAACAAAACAAATACAAATACAAAACCTATCCTAAGCAAAGATTTCAAAAAGAAGATTATTTCAAGGAAAGCATCCCAATTGCTTTTCGTAAATGAATAAAACGTTTTTGATCCAAAGGTTTTGTTAGAAAGTCAGCTAATTGATCTTCAGTTGAAATATATGAAAGTTGAAGAGTATTTGATTCAACTAGCTCTCTAAGAAAATGATATCTAAGTTCAATATGTTTTGTTCTAGAGTGCAACACAGGGTTTTTAGAAATGTTAATTGCACTTGTGTTGTCACAAAGAATTGTTACCGAAGATGCTGAAATGCGGAAGTCACTCAATACGCTTTTCATCCAAATGAGTTGAGTTGAGCAACTTCCAGCTGAAATGTATTCCGCTTCGGCAGTCGAGAGTGCTATGCAATTCTGTTTTTTACTGTGCCATGCAACAAGGCAATGGCCAAGATAGAAGCATGCACCACTCGTGCTTTTCCGATCATCCACTGATCCTGCCCAATCGGCATCTGAGTATCCAACAATGTCCAGACTTGTTCCCATAGGATACCAAATTCCGAAATTAATTGATCCTTTGATGTACCGGATGATCCGTTTCACCGCTTTCAGGTGAACCTCCTTTGGTGCTGATTGATATCTCGCGCAAATCCCAACACTAAAGGATATATCCGGGCGACTAGCCGTGAGGTAAAGTAGACTTCCAATCATACTTCTATACAGTTTCTCGTCTACATTCTCACTATGTGATTCACTTCCAAGTCCCTTGTGGCTAGTTCCCATTGGAGTTGGAAAATCTTTACAATTTTCTAGATCAAACTTTTTGACCAACTCCAGTGCATACTTGGATTGACTCAAGTGAATACCTTCATCATTTTGTTTAATTTGCAATCCAAGAAAATAAGACAATTCGCCCATCATGGACATCTCAAATTCGCTTTCCATGGTCTCCGCGAATTTAGAAGCATCATTATCTTTTGTTGCACCAAATACAATGTCATCGACATAGATTTGTGCTACAATGAAATTATTTTGATAATGCTTCACAAAGAGAGTCCTGTCAGCTCCCCCTCGAGTATAGCCCTTCTCCAAAAGGTGCTTTGTTAACCTTTCGTACCATGCTCGCGGTGCTTGTTTCAGACCGTAAAGAGCCTTTTTCAAACGAAAAACATGGTTAGGTTGTTTATGATCTACAAAACCTTTCGGTTGAGCTACATAAACTTCCTCATTTAAAAACCCATTTAGAAATGCGCTCTTGACGTCCATTTGAAATAATTTGATTTTAAAATGACAAGCAATAGCAAACAATATACGAATGGACTCGAGTCTAGCTACAGGGGCGAAAGTTTCGTCAAAGTCTATACCTTCTACTTGAGAGTAGCCTTGAGCAACTAGTCGTGCCTTGTTCCTGATGATAGTACCATCTTCATCTTTCTTGTTCTTGAAGATCCATTTGGTACCTATCACATTATGTTGCTTTGGAGGCTTCGTTAATTTCCAGACTTTGTTTCGCTCAAATTGATGGAGCTCTTCCTGCATTGCTTTAATCCAGTAGTCATCCTGAAGAGCTTCATCTATTGTCTTTGGTTCGATTAAAGATACGTAGCAAGCAAATCCGCAAACCAACTGCCTTCGAGTTCTAACTCCTTCTTGTGGATCTCCAATGATGTTCGATTCCGGATGATCCTTGGAGATTCGTAGCGTTTGTTGAAACGGAGTACTCGGAGGTACACGAGATGATTCCTGCACATCAGATAAACTAGAAGAACCATTAGATGCATCATTAATATTGGAAGTATTATTATGAGAAGATGCACTAGCAGGAGAATCATCATCTAGAGAGATATCGAGGGTAGATTTTTCAGATTCAAAATGAGAAGCTTCATCTACTTTAACATTTATAGATTCTACAATCGTCTTAGATTCAATGTTAAATACTCGATATGCTCTGCTATTCGTAGAATAACCCAAAAAGATCCCTTCATCACTTCGAGAGTCAAACTTTCCAAGATTTTCACGGTCACGTAAGATGTAACATCGACTCCCGAAGATACGAAAGTACTTGATATCCGGTTTTCTACTAAACCACAGCTCATATGGTGTATTCAAGGTTCCTGGGCGCAAATACACTCTGTTAATGACATAGACAGCGGTGTTCACAGCTTCAGCCCAAAAATGTAGCGGTAATTTCCGGCTATGAAGCATCACACGCGCCATCTCTTGAACAACCCTGTTTTTGCGCTCAACAACACCATTCTGCTGAGGTGTATGGGGTGCCGAGAATTCATGTTTAATGCCATTTGAAGTACAAAAATCAATGAATTTTGAATTTATGAATTCTCCACCCCTATCACTTCTAACACGAATGATCTTTTCATTCTTTTCAATCATAATACGATGGCAAATCTCATGAAAAGAGTCAAACGTATCAGCTTTCTCTCTCAAAAATGCTACCCATGAAAACCGAGAGAAATCATCAACCAATAAAAAGATGTACCATTTACCTCCCAAGGATGGTTGACGGGTCGGCCAAAAGAAAAAGAAGAAAAGAAAAATAGTCTACACAAACTATACAAGATTTAATCGTAGAACGATTAAGGACAATGAGGGGTTTCACCTTTGCATACCCAAACCTTTTGAGTTTTGGAGTATGTTGGTAAAGGTTGAGAGATTCTCCTTGAAGACGACGTCTTGTATGATTGATCTTTTTCTTTTGTCATCGTCTTGTTTGAGGTGCTACCAATGTTCTTTCCTTTTGAAAAATCCTTCCTTGAATTCCGGGAAGTGAGCTTATTGGTAGCAATTGCAAGATGTGGTTGATTTGTTCTTTGAGCTCCAATCTCGCAATTTCTTTCGATGTGCCCTGCAGAATTACAACGAAAACATACCTTTGAGCTTGACGATTCCGAAGAGGATGAAGTAGGTTTGTTGTCGTTGTTTGTCTTGAATTCCGATGTCGGAGGAGGAGATACCGACTGAGGCACAAAGACTGTCCCACTCGAACTTGGACTGTTTCCAGTTTGAGTGTACCCGAGGCCGAACCGATTTGTTTGACCGAGACCAAGATGTTTATCCAACTTACTCCTTCCTGAAAAGAATTGCTGTAAGTCATCCTTGAGTTGGAGAATGGTCTCCGTCATTTCCAGTCTTTCCTGTCGGCCCTCGCCATAGAGCTTCGAGAGATAGTTTGCTTTGTTCATCATATCTATATAGTTCTTCTCGAGCTGCTTATTGGACTCTTGAAGGGAAACATTTGCTTTTATCAAATTATCCCTTTCCACTTCAAGAGCGTTTGAGAGAGAAGTCGCTCTTTTTGCTTCTTCTTCGAGATCATGCAATCTCCCTCTCAAACTCTTGTTTTGCTTAGCCGGTTTCCTTAAATCCCGTATAGATCTATGATAGGCTAGAGCAAACTCTTCACCTTCCGAATCATCCGATTCGTTGTCCGTTGCAATCTTTTCAACAGTGGAGTTGGACAACGACTCGGATGTACTTGCCATTAAGCACATGAATGGTGAAGATGTGGACGCGTGGAATGCGGTGGAGCTCTTTTCTTCATCACTTGAAGACGACTCATTTGACGTTGAGTTGTCATCCCAAGTGACGACTTGCATCGCCTTCTTCTTTGCCGGATACTTGTTAGGACATTCCGTTGCAATGTGGCCGTAGCCTCGACATTTGAAGCATTGCAGTTGTCCTTCTGAACTTTTCTTATCCTTTGAGAAGTTCTCCTGCTTTCTTGACTTGTGACTTGGAGTACCCTTGCCTTTGTTCCACTTTCCGAAGGATGGAGATTTGCTTGAATTACCCCTTCGAAAGTTACGGCGAAAATTCCTCGTCAAGAGAGCGAGCTGCTTCTCAAATTCCTCCATAGAAAGGTTCTCGTCATCGTCCGAGGAGGATGTATCCGCGTCTTCTTCCTTAGTTGTTTTCAACGCATAACCTGAAGACTTAGAAGTGGATGCTTTTCCAGAAGAATTGTTAGTATTAAAAGTCATTTCATAAGTTTGTAATGAACCAACTAATTCTTCTACACGTATTTCGTCCGGGTGTTTAATAGTTTCAATGGCAGTAACCTTTGGGCGAAATCGTTCAGGAAGAGTTCTTAAGATTTTTCTTACAATCTTAAATTCTGGAATCTTCTCTCCCAGATTAGCACATGAGTTTACGATGTCTTGCAATCGTGTATAGTAGTCCGTGAAAGATTCATTTTCTGCCATCAAGATAGAGTCAAACTTGCTCGTAAGCATCTGCAGTTTCTGAATCTTCACGAGGTTAGTTCCCTCATGTGTCACCTGGAGAACATCCCAGATTTCTTTCGCAGTCTCACATGCCGAGACGCGAGAGAATTCAGTTTGAGATAAGGCATTAAAAATAGCATTAATTCCCTTGCCATTGTAAGAAGATAACTCAAACTCTTCCTTGGTCCATTTCGACCTAGGTTTTAAGGTGTGAACATCAGAGATAAGTTCAGTTGGATTAGTCCATCCTGATTCAATTGAATGCCACACCCTTTCGTCGATGGAAGATAAAAAGGCTTTCATCCGTACTTTCCAGTACGCATAATTTGTTCCATCAAAGAAAGGGGGTCGATTGATGTTTCCACCTTCAACCATTGTTCACAACCCTATTCCCGCTCTGATACCGCTTGTTGGGTCGTATATAATACGGATCTAAATAGGGGAAGAAACACCTAGAGGGGGGTGAATAGGTGTAAACGTATAAACACTCCAAAAATCGTTGCGATAAAACCCAATGCGGAAAATAAGATAACACGCAAGATTTTTACGTGGAAAACTCCATCACCGGAGTAAAAAACCACGGGACCGATAACACGGCAGAAATCCACTAGAATTAAAACACGTACAAGGTGATTTACCGTACACACTTACGACTCAACCTTTTCCATACGCTCCTAGAGGATCTTCTCCGCTCGCTCCAGACGCTTCTCGAATCCACGATCTGCGCCCAACGCCGAATCCACGGCGTCCAACGTCGAATCCATGACGTCCGACCGAATCCACGGTCTTTACCCAATAGCACCGTTCGAATCCACGAACGTGCCTCGCTCCGAATCCACGAGAGCGATTGAACCTTGAATCCACAAGGACACGCGAATCCACGCGCCGATTTTTGGGGAAAATCGTTGTTTTTTGGGTGGTGATGATCCGCCGAATACTTAGATCAAAGATAGATCGGAAATACCATCTAAGTATTCATTAGTTTGATTCAACTCAAGATGTGAGTATGAAAACCTAGAATCAAACTAATCAATATAGATGAAGAAACATAGAGTATTCTCTAATGATTTCCTTTCTTCTCTATATGTGGATCTATAGCCGTATAAGATGATACAAGAAAATGACGGCTATGTGGATTCACCCTAGAAAGAAAGACATAGGGTGTATTTATAGGTTAGAAACCCTAGGAAGGAGATAAGAATCAAAAACCAACCATTTCTGGATTTTTACGGACGGCGATCCGGATCGTGATAACTAGGATCCGGATCGTCATAACGAAACAGCCAATTCCAGAAAAACGAAGGTTCGGGATCCGGATCATGTGACTACGATCCGGATCGTTCATACAGTTCACCAAACATCAACGTTCGGGATCCGGATTGCGAAGCAAGATCCGGATCGTTCAAGGTAGATGGTAAACTCAACGTTCGGGATCCGGATCAAGAGACTACGATCCGGATTGCGACGATGTATGAACGAACCACCTTCGGGATCCGGATCGAACAAGCTGATCCGGATCCTGAACATGTCCCAAGTCCAGTTTTTGATTTTTATGCAATGAAAGATTCTTCCAAGTGTTTCTACACTACAAGAAGTATTCGGATCACACAAATTCTTTAGTTAAACATACCTGATCCTTTTGAATTCTTCTTACTTGAGATTGAGTTAAATGATCCAACTTTCTTCACCTTCAATCTTCAAGACTTGAGACTTTCACGAAACTACGCCAACTCAAATTCCGTAACAAAAAGAAATCTACAGCTATCATGCCTCTATCTGCAATGCTCAAAGGGTGATACAGATGAAAATGATGCATCGACTCTAACCCAATATACTCAATCAATCCAATCACAGTGACTGCCACATGGGGTCCAATCAAACCTGCGCCCACCTACTGTCATTACATCCACGGAGGACTGGACTTACGTAAGGCGTCCGTGACTGCCAAAACTGGCCCAGCCAGAAGGACTGCGTCGACAAGTCGCGATAGCAAAGTAACAGGCCCAGCTCCGGAGCGGCACTCGAGGGGCGCGACCTCACAGAGGAAAGTATCCGCGCATCTCTGTCGAGCTCAATATGGCTCATACAGACTATAATCCAAATCCACGATCAACAAGATCGACAATAACCAACATCACATCTCTAACTCACGGGCTGGAAATGCTCGACAGCCAGGACCGCCGTCAACCCAACGACTCCCCAAATAGGACATCAACTCAACATGCAAACTCACTAGTTGGGTATATTCCACAGCCGACAACAATGAAGGGTCCGAAAACCCCGAAAGGCTAGAACCTACAACCCAAATCAAACAAGAACAGGCTCTAGGCATAGCCTCTCGTTGTTCTCGACCCAAAGAAAATGCAGCCCTTAGAATCCAGATCACTCGAACTCTCTCGGTTGAAAAAGTTTACAGAAAAGGTGATATTTATTATCGAAAACCATTTTCACTCAAACCCAAGCGGGGTGAGGACTAAAAGTAGTTCCTTTTTGTAAAACCATCTTGATTTAAGGAAGCCCATTTTAATGAATTTTAGCTATTTTAGAAAAATCAGTTAAAAAACAAGTTTTATTCCCAAACCCCGAAGGGCTAATGCCTTCGCCCAATCAGACAAGAACAGACTCCGGCGACTCTTCGACATTTGGAAGAAAAATATTGGTTTACTGAAATTATTTGTATCCAAAAAGATTCTGGATTCAAGGTCCTGCTATCACTGGTACACCACTGCCACGAACACAGTGGCGACAAATAAACCGAAGAGCTCGACAACCCGGGACCACCGTTTACCCAAACGGCTCCCGCCACTGGTACAAGACTAGCTACATCTACCAGACTCCACTCGGCCCCCAAGCACGAGCGTAACATGCATCCTACACTAAGAGAAATTCCGACCACTCGGCCTACTACCCAGGCGAGGAAAACACAATGTCCATGGATAGAATGTAAAGTGTGGATGTCTAAAGCATAAATAAACCTAGCTCAAGTAAGAGTTTTCTACTAGTCTGGTTGAACATATATCATATGACAGGGAACATACATCATATGACAGGGTGCTAGGTCAAGTTTCAATAATAACATTTGCTAATACAACTAGGAAGCATTAGTCGACATGAACTCAGTAACAACACAAGAAAGTATCATCTCTCACTCTTACATGCTTCCTAACTCTTTCGCAATCATGCATGCAATTCTATTCAATAAAATTAGAGAAACGTCCACCGGTTTTGGAGACGAAGCAACCCACCTGAAAGTGCGCGTCGATCCAAGGTCCAAATGGGATGAAACTAAACGGGGATAATCCTCAGATTCCCACGATTCTAACGAGCCCAAAAACACCTGAAAACTCCTCCTGGGCACAAAGATACAGTCCAAACATCGCGGTAAGCAAAAATCCCCACGATCACAAATCTGCGGAAAGATCAGCCCGAAAGAATCCAAAATATCACCTACGATATGATCTCCAAAAATTCCAATAAAAATATGGCTGCGATTCTCGCGAAGCGTAGATGTCGATCCAGTCCTCACAAGTTGAAATCCGATATCCGAGCGCGGAGATAAAAATCCGACAAGCTCCGCTATCCATGAAAATCATCAGCAAGAAAGGGGTTCAAAGATGTTCCAGAAACCCCAATAAAAACCCAAAACTAAGAGGAGCGGAAACACAAAAAACAAAGATCTACCTCTCGTGAAACCGATGCCGCAAAAATCAGCTAAAAACTCCCTTCCGTCGGCCCTGGGGAGCTCACGGAAGAAGCATCGACGGAAAAACTCGGTATCAAAGGCGCGTCAAAACTCGCGATGTCAAGAAAAATGCAGATGGGACGACTCCAAAAAATCTCCAGGATCTCAAAAGTCGAAGAAGACTCGAGGTGAAACTTCCCTGTCGAAATTGGGCTCAAGAGGGCTCGGGAAAAGCCCTCAAAAGATAACACCAATGGGCTATTTATAGCCCAAGCCCACCAAAAAGGAAATCCGGATTCGGGCGCCGGATTCGGGCGCCCAAATCCGGCCCGGCCTGTCACTGTGCGCGCCCGAAACTCCCACAGCGCGCCACGTGGACCGCTCCGCGCCCCGCACACGCGCGCCCGCCAATTGCGGCGCGCCGCGTGGCAGCGCGGTCCACGGCGGAAACCCTAGTCCGCTGTTCACGGCGGGGCAGCCAGGTCGCTGTGCCCGCCAATGAGCGGGCGACACGTGGCCTGGTGGGGTCCACGGTGCGCTGTCGCGCGTGCGTTGACCGCCCAATCCGCGCGCGCCATGTGTCAAGCTTCTCCGTTGGCTGGTCCCGGTGCACGCCGAGTCCCGTGGATCGGCCTGCCCGCTGCCGCGCACGCGCCTGCCCGCGCCCGCGCCGCCGTGCTCCGCCGCTTGCCCGTCGCCGCCGGTGCTGCCCTAGCCTGCCAGAACAGTAACCTTGCCTCAAAATCCGTGTTTTGGCATCCGAAATGCAAAAAATACAAGTAAATAGTCCATTTTTATCGTTTTCGCGCGCTGAGTCCAAATCCGATGTCCGTTTTGCCAAATTCCACTTCTAAAATTTGTCGAAGGCATCCGGATAGGTATTCTTAATCTAAATTTCACGCTGGGTCCGATCTTGAGGTTCGATTTGCGCGCAACCATCTCCAACAAACATCATATGTTAGATCCGTATGCAAATTAATGCGAAATAACCCAAGAAACACATGTAAATTATCAGATAATCGTTCATCTATTTGAAAATATTATAAACGTTTACCGGAATTCATGCTTGATGAAACACGTTATCAGATTTTATCATTTCTCTAACACCGATAATAAAATCGCGTGGATTGAGTGCTTCCAAGTCTAGATTCGTCGTCTAATTAATTTTGCTCTGAATGGGGCAGGGCAAATGACGGCAGGAATCCGACTCGGGACCACAACCATTTTATATTCCTTATATACTAGTTTAATTATGGTCACATAAATCCTAATTAGACTTGTATTGGGTTTCTACACATTAATAGCCCATACCTAATAGATGTTTTCATAGCCTATATTAAATCACTTAATGGCCCTATTAAATTAGATAGCCCATAATATAATTGTAAATTTATATATTAACCTATATATAGGAAAAATTAAATCCAACAATCTCCCACTTGGGCTACATATTATATCTTGGAACAATTATATTATGATATGTGCGCACCAGAATAGATATCTTTTTCTAAAACATCTCCTTGATTACAATCTGGTCCATCTACTATATTAGTATGAGATCAAAGCGGTCTTTGTTATATAAATTCATAACTCGACCTATCAATGGTCACCATACCAACATATTCAATGATATAGATCGAGTATGGATGTGTAGCATGGAAATTACATGCAATGTGATCTTAACATGCCTATTTCCAGCTGGTCCTAATTTATTCTTGAATGAGATCATATTAAGTCATAACAGACAAAACACATTCAGAATATGAAATAAACTAAATACTTTATTCTGCAGAAAATGAACACAAAGTGTGCCTGAAATTAAAGAACATCAAAATGCAAACTCCCACTAAAACTGTACATCATCAAACAATTTAACACTCATATGAGCAGTATGCTCATAAAACACTTTGGGCGGTAAACCTTTGGTGAGCGGATCCGCAACCATAGAGTTTGTTCCAATATGTTCTATGCACATATAACCATTCTGAACTCTCTCTTTAACAACAAGAAACTTAATGTCAATGTGCTTTGACTTTGATGAGCTCATGTTGTTATTGGAATATAGTACAACCGATTTATCGTCACAGAATATTTTTAATGGCCTCTGAATGTCATTCAAAATTCGCAGCCCAGTGACAAAGTTTCGCAGCCATATCCCATGATTGAATGCCTCATAACAATCTATGAACTCAGCTGCCATAGTGGAAGAAGCTATAAGTGTCTGCTTAGCACTTTTCCAAGAAATAGCTCCTCCAGCTAAAAGATAAACATAGCCTGATGTGGATCTTCTACTGTCTTGGCATCCCCGCAAAATCTGAATCAGAATACCCGATGATCTCCAAATATTCTGATCTCCTATATGTGAGCATGTAGTTTTTTGTTCTATGTAAATAACGCATAACCCGTTTGGCTGCTCTCCAATAATTTATTCCAGGGTTACTCAAATATTTGCCTAATATCCCAACAATGTACGCTATATCCGGACGCGTACACACTTGAGCATACATTAGACTCCCTACTGCCGACGCATAAGGAATCTTTTGCATCTCATTCACCTCAAACTCATTCTTGGGGCATTGACTGAGACTGAATTTGTCTCCTTTAGCAATAGGGGTATCTCCTGGTTTGCATTCTTTCATTCCAAATCTGCTAAGAACCTTATCGATATAGCTCTTTTGTGATAACCCAAGGATACCCCGAGAGCGATCTCGATGTATCTGTATACCTAATACAAAAGAGACGTCATTAAGATCTTTCATTTCAAAATTCTTTGTCAGAAATCTCTTAGTTTCGTGCAATAAGCTTATATCGCTACTAGCAAGTAATATACCATCAACATATAGTACCAAGAAAATAAATTTACTCCCACTGAACTTATGATATACACAATCATCAACTGCATTTATCTCAAATCCAAACGAGATAATTACTTGATGAAATTTATGATACCATTGACGGGAAGCTTGGTTGAGCCCATAGATAGATTTTTTAAATTTGCAAACCATTTTCTTTGGATCGCCTGACACAAAATTTTCTGGTTGCACCATATAAATTGTCTTATCAATGTCACCATTGAGAAACGCAGTCTTTACATCCATCTGATGTAGCTCAAGGTCAAAATGAGTCACAAGTGCCATTATAATCCTGAAAGAGTCTTTCGATGAAACCGGAGAGAAAGTCTCTTTATAATCAATACATTCCTTTTGAGTACCCTTCGCAACAAAATGAGCCTTATATCTCTCGACATTGCTTTTTGAATCCTTTTTTAGTTTTAAATATCCATTTACAACCAATAGGTTTCACACCTTCAGGCAATTCGACGAGATCCCAAACATTATTGTCATCCATGGACTTTATCTCATCATTCATGGCATCAATCCACTTTTGAGAATTAGAACTCTGTATGACTTGGCGAAAGTTGATTGGATCATCTTCTTTTAGTCCTATGTCTTCCTCATGTTCTTGAAGAAAGATGATATAATCATCTGAAATGGCATTTCTTCTTTCTCTAGTGGATCTTCTTAATGGCATATGCTCTTGAGGTTGTTGAGTTTGCTCTTCATGAGCAATTTCTTGATTTTGAACGGGGAATTCATTAGCATTGTCTTGATTGTCCGGATTTGCTTCTTGAATAATGTCAGTGATAGAAACCTGATCATTGTCAATAGCAACTGTAGGAAGAGAAACAAATTCCTCTTCAAAAACAATGTTCCTTATCTTATCTTCCCCCCCAAACTCAACTTTCTCAAAAAATCTAGCATTTCCCGTCTCAAAAAATGACCGAGTCGTGGGACCATAAAACTTGTAACCCCTTGATCGTTCAGAGTATCCAACGAAATAGCAGCTAATAGTTCTTGAGTCCAGTTTCTTTTCATTTGGCCTGTATGGCCTTGCCTCAGCTGGACAACCCCAAATGTGTAAGTGCCTAATACTAGGTTTTTTTCCTGTCTAGAGTCCATAAGGGGTTTTAGCTACTGCTTTGCTTGGAACCCTGTTGAGAATGTAAGCTGCAGTTTTTAGCGCTTCTCCTCAGAGGGATTCTGATAAGGTAGAATGACTAATCATACTCCTTACCATATCCTTAAGCGTTCTGTTACGTCTCTTAACAACACCATTCATGCTAGGTTTTCCTGGCATCGTGTATTGCGGGACAATTTCGCATTCCTCTAGGAATTTAGCAAAAGGCCCTCGACGTTGTTCACCTGATCCGTCATATCTGCCATAGTACTCGCCACCACGATCAGATTTAACAGCTTTAATTCTTTTGCCAAGTTGGTTCTCAACTTCAGCTTTGAAGACCTTAAAAACGTCCAATGATTGAGACTTCTCATGAATCAAATATAAATAGCCATAACGGGAATAGTCGTCTATGAACGTAATAAAATACTGTTGACCTTTCCAGGAAGCCGTAGGGAATGGTCCACAAATATCAGTATGAATTAGTTCTAAAACGTCAGAACTTCTATTGGCATTTAATTTTCTAATATTTGTTTGCTTCCCCTTAATGCACTCAGCATAGACTTAAAAGTCTATTAAATCAAGGGGATCAAGAATTCCATCTGACACAAGTTTCTCAATTCTCTATTTACAAATATGACTCAGGCGCTTGTGCCATAACATAGCGGAATTCTCATCAGTTAATTTTTGCTTTGTACCACGAGAACTAGTATACAGGGATTCATTATATGAAGCGATTGTATCCAACAAATATAAGTTGTCATTCACAGATAAAGAACCAGTTCCAACAAGATTTGAATTTTGAAAAAGACTAAATTTATTATTTCAAAATGAACAAGAGTAATCAGATTTGTCCAAAATAGAAATAGAAATCAAATTTCGTCTAAACGACGGTACAATAAATGTCTCTTCTAAATCCAAATAAAAACCAGTCTTTAATAACAACCTAAAAGTCCCTATGGCTTCAACTGCAACTGATTTGCCGTCGCCCACAAAGATGAATCTTTCAGCATCATTTGGTTGCCGGCTCGTCAGACAGCCCTGCATAGACACACTTATATGAGTAGTAGCACCAGAATCTATCCACCAAGTGTGTCTAGGTACAGAAGTCAAATTAACTTCAGAACAAACCAAAGTGAGAAGTTTACCTTTCTTAACACGCCAAACGGCGTATTTAGGACATTCTTTCTTCATATGCCTACCCTTCTTGCAAAAGTAACAGGTGAATTCTGAATCCTGTTTCTTTTGCCATTTCTTTTGTGGTGTCCCAACCGCAACTTTCTTTCCTCTTTTTCTCTTTTTATCTTTAGAGGAGGTTGCCAAGTGAGCACTTTCTGGTTGATCTTCCTTTAGTCTTTCATCTTCTTGCACACAATGAGAAATAAGCTCGTTAAGAGACCATTTCTCCTTTTGAGTATTGTAACTCACCTTAAATTGCCTATATTGTGCAGGAAGAGAAATGAGAACCAGATGCACGAGTAAGTCTTCAGACAGCTCTAACTTTAGTGCCTTTAATTTTGAAGCAACATGAGACATCTCCATGATATACTCCCTTATGTTGCCATTTCCTTTATACCTCATTGAAACAAGTTTAGAGAGTAATGTACTTGTTTCAGCCTTTATGCTCTTGGCAAAGCGCTTTTCCAGTTCCTCAAAGAACTTCTTGGCATCATCCTCATCAGATATAACACCCTTGAAATTTTTTGGAATTGCACGTTTCATAATCATGAGACTCATGTGATTAGAACGTTCCCACTTCTCAAGGTTCCTTTTATTCTCAGCGGAACTTTAATCTGTAAGAGAAGGGGGTTGTTCCATCCGTAGCGCAAAGTCCAGATCCATATAACCGAGAACAATCACAACGTTCTATTTCCAATTCTTGAAATTTGTGCCATTCGGCACTGGGATTGAATTGATATTTGCAGATATTGAAGAAGCAAAAATATTAACTGGACAGAGAATAAAATAACAAACATTAAGCTCACAATTTTATCCATAACAAAAATATAATAAATAAATTCAAATAATAGTGAGTCCCAAAACAAGATACCTAGAACAACATTGACATTCAGTCTTTGGACAGAAATATCAATTGTAAGTGGTACTCTCAACGTAGTAATCAAATACTAACAATTAATCCTGTCAAATAATAAATCTTTTTTTGGATAGATTTATTATTTACACGGTACACTTGATAATTGTCACATATTTATTACCACAATTGTATGTGAAGTTTGGCCAAATAGTTACCTTCCTTTGGGCCGGTCACCATTCGCATAAACAACAAATACATAAATCTAATTATTTCAAATAAGCTAATCTACACAAAAGATGTTACTTTGGTAACACGTTGCTTCAATTAGTCTATCTTTAAAAATTAGACATTCCAAAAATAGGAAAATACCAAAATTTGAATTTAATTTCAAAATTATGTTTTGCATAAAGAAAACAAAAAAAAACTTTACTTTATGATCCAAAATCGTTAAACAATTGAAATTCGGAATCCAAAATATAACAGATCAAATTATAATGTGGAAAAAAACAATTCATGATAATTTTCTTAAAAAAAAACTTAATTTCTACCCTAGATAATCTTTATGGTAGAAAAAAGATTACAAATAAAAAAAAACGACATCTAACGATTTAAACATGTGAAGCTCCGATACCACTTGTTAGATCCGTATGCAAATTAGTGCGAAATAACTCAAGAAACACATGTAAATTATTAGATAATCGTTCATCTATTTAAAAATATTATAAACGTTTACCGAAATCCATGCTTGATGAAACACGTTCTCAGATTTTATCGTTTCTCTAACACCGACAATAAAATCGCCTGGATTGAGTGCTTCCAAGTCTGGATTCGTCGTCTAATTAATTTTGCGCTGAATGGAGCAGGACAAATGACGGCAGGAATCCGACTCGGGACCACAACCCTTTTATATTCCTTATTTACTAGTTTAATTAGGGTCTCATAAACTCTAATTAGACTTGTATTGGGTTTCTACACATTAATAGTCCATACACAATAGATATTTTCAGAGCTCAGAAGCCACAATTCACTCAGTAAGATCTTCGCAGAGATCCGGATCATCACACTTATAGCACACAATATAAATTGTATGAAATTCCAAACAAAATTTATTATTATTATTATTATTTTTAAGAGAAATGTAGCACGTTACCCGCTTCGTTTATTTTTGAAATAAACTTTAGCTGGAAATGTGAAGCAACTAAACTTCGAACTCGGGTCTCGGATATCAACCACCAAGTCCTTTGCCACTTGCACTAGGAATGGTTGATAACAAAATTTATTATTGGAAGTCGAAAGATTCATTTTTATACAATTCAACAAGTTAAGTATGTGTGATCTCACAATTTAAATGCCAAAATAATCACCAACGCCAGCGATTTTCTATGAATCATAAAAAAATGCACACAATAATTTCTCCCCCTGTTTCCTTTCCTTGGTGAGGAAGGTTTATGCTTTCCTTAGTGAGCAAGGAAACTATAAAAGGTGCAAAATGATTGTGTGGTTCAAAAAGTAGGAATAGCCTAGATTGTAAACTTTTATTAAATAAATTAATATATTATTTTTTAAAAAAATCTCAATGTTTATTTAATTTATAATTTAAAAGATAGATAAAAAAATCTTCTATTTTATTAATGCTATAAAATTTGAGAGTTTATTGAATAATTTTGATTAATTTAAATAATTCTACCGCATATTATGACTAATTATATTTCTCGCTTTATTTTTCGTTAAATTTTATAACTAAATTAAACAACTATTCTAAACTTTTGAACCTATTTAAAATAATAGCATGATATAGGGGTAATTGATACAGTTTTTAATATAAAGATAGATATATTTGAGATTTGAGAATGAGATTAAAGTACATGAGAAATTTTTGTAATTTATCCTTTTTTTTTTTTGACTGATAACTCATCTATTAACCTTTTAAATTTTGAATAGTAAAGACCACAAACAATTTAGTAATTTTAAATCAAAATAATATTAAAAATTTTATATATAATTTAAAATATTTAATTAGCGGGTAATATTTTTATACCAAGTAATTATTGTAGAGAAAACTTTCCAAGAGTGTGGTATAAAACAAAAGTTTAGATTTGTGAGTTTAGTCACAAAATAAATGAAAAATTAACTTTAAAGCAAGTTTGTTTAAGCAAAAATAGAGTCAAGCAAAGGTATTTGCATTCGTAAATGCATGCTTTTATTTTTTGATTCATTTATTTATATTTTTAATTTTTTAAAACACGGAACTGACTTCAGTCTGAATGGTGTCGAAATAAATTACAAATAATAATAATATAATAAATATTAATTAGAGTCCGATTATTATACTATCGGTAGCACAGCGATTTCTGTACTACTAAATTATTTTTAATGATGCAATTTTTGAATTTATGATCGATTTCGTTAGATCTGATACGTGCTATTGAAAATATTTGTAAATCAAAATTTATATTTTTTTCAACATTATTTGAGTAGCTATCAAAAAGTCTCAAAATTGATAATTTTAATAACTGATACGGCGCGTTTGTGAGTTTAATAATATATAACAGTTCAAATTTGATAAAATTTTGATAAAAAATTATCTTCACTATTTAGAGTAAAATCAGTACTTCTGATATAAAATTAAAATTTTATATATTATTATTTTTTATAAAAATTTTATTTTTAACAATTTATTTTTAAAATTATTTTTATTTAATATTCAAATAATATAAAAAAAATCATAAAAGTTGTTTTCTTACTTTTTTTTTTTTTTTTTTTTTTTTTAAATGCGTGTGTTTGTTGTTTTGCATAGACTTGGCCATGTGAATTGAGCCCCCACCCATCACATCATCTAGCAAAGTGTTGACTTATAATGCGACTGCACAATATACTACTATTTAATTAATTAAATTGATTAAATAATAATATGCATACTACTATAAAAATTAATTATAATAATATAAAAAATTTGGACGAAAAATTATAATAAAATAAAATTTAAGCAATATTATACATACACCCCCAAAGAATTGTATGGTATATATTTTACTCATCAAATATTTATTAATTATTTGATGTGATTAATGACCACACTTTGGGATATAAGATATAAATATATATATATATATATATAGGAAAATGCTACTTGTACACCCGTAAGGGGTGTACATCTCACACCCCCACCCATCTAAGGATGGGGGTGTGATGAGTGGTCACTTGATGTGACCCGTAAAAAATATCGACACCATTAAAAAAGTGGAGGTGTAGGATGTACACCCATTCGGGGTGTACATGTAGCATTACTCATATATATATATATATATATATATTAAATTTGACAACCCCTATCTAGAAGTGGAATTGGGCTGGGCTTAGGTTGGGCCACACAAAGCCCAAGCTCGGCCCAATATATCGGACTTTGGGTCGGGCTTCTACCAATTTTTTTTTTAAAAAAAATAAGACTCGGCTCAGGTCTAAGCCCAATGAATGCCTAATATCCACTGAGCTTTGTGGAGGTCTACTTTATGTATTTGTCATATAGTACATACATGTATTTTTATTGTATAAAATTAAAATAAAAAATGTATTTTTATTGTATAAAATAAAAATAAAAAATGTATTTTTATTGTACGTTCAAGAATCAAGCCTGGAGTTTGATCACATCAAAAAATTGATTTACCTCTAAAACATTATCAATATTCGATTCAATCTTGAAGTCTTATAGCATCAAAAGTTGTAATTATTATTCAAAGAAAATAATTCTATCTAACATCAAAATATAATATATATAAATACGTATAATTGTATATGGTAATACTATAATAAGATATTCTCATATGAATACTAAATTATATATATTAATATATATTCTTAATAACACTACATACTATATATAATATATTATATTATGTATTCCTTATGTATATCAGGCTTTCGGGTGGGGCCCGGGTCGAACTTCGACATGTCCAAATAGGCCCAAATATTTTTCAGGTCTAAGTTTTTAAGCCCAGCCCAAATCTAAAGTTAAAATTTTAATACCCAAAATCCGGCCCATATATGGCCCATTGGGCTGGGCTTGTTTAGACCCAGACCCGCCCCATATTTACCAAAAAAATATTAGGATTAATTTATATCGAATAACATATATATTTTTGCAAAGTTCAATTTTTTATATTTATTTAAGTCAATATCCGTTAAAAAAAAATATAGTTAATCATAAGTTAAATATTTTGCCTTGATTAGTAAGTGAGATAAATTTATCTTTTTATCCTTTCAGTCATTTTTATATTATTCTAGCCGTTAGAATTTTTAAAAGGGCATATTTGAAAGGGCAAAATTAACACTTAACTTATATTCTGTTAAAAAATAAAATCAGAAGGATACATACGAACAACTTAGAACTTTTAAAGGAATAAATATAAGAAATTAAACTTTATAGAAATATATCTGCTATTCAATATATTTACAGAAAACTATATAAAATTAACCATAATTAGATATTAATATGTGTAAACTTTGTACTTTAGAAATTATATAAATGCTTACCTTATAATTAATCTTAGTAAAATTGTTTATATTATTTATATTATTATATAAAATATTTCACATAACTTTTCTGATTCCCCTAGATACATGGCCTAACTATACCGATCTAGGGATAGTGAATATTAATAATTTAAAAGCCAAAACATTTTCTTAGAAATAATTATTACCATATCAGAATTTATAAGAAGAGGAACATCAACATTTATTGGAGACAATTATTCCAGCTACGATCAATTAATATAAACATATCAGAATTCATAATTGATAGATAAATTAATCGAATCAGTCACTATTAATTTAGTACTTAATTTGACCTAATACGATAAATATGAATTGTCATTAATAAAAGGCTTAATTGTATTCTATTACATTTAGCTTTAATTTATTGGATTTTGCAATATTATGCTATACTAGTGAAGGACGCTTACCGTCTATCCCGGTTAGAAAAATCTAGTTAACTATACGTTAAATAGTTAAACTTGGTTAGTTAGTGAGATGAATTTACTTGTTTATCTTTTTAGATATTTTTGTATTATTTTTTAGAGGAATATTTTTGAAAGAACAAAGCTATCATTTTATATATAATCTGTTAAAAAAAAAACAGTGAACTAACGATAATAAACCGGAGAGATATATATGAATAACTTAGTATTTTTGAAAGAATAAATATGAAAAGTTGAATTTTGTATAAATATATCTGCTATTCGATATGTTTATAGAAAGCCATATGCAATTAACCCTTATATTTAAGTCCAACGATGCATGCATGTTTAGTCTACAAACACAGTTGGTTGGAAAGCAAGGTCTAAAATAAGATTTTATTTTAATTTTACTCTTCAAATTTATTTGATTATGAATATAAAAATTATAGTTTTATTTTTTTACAAATAAATTGGTATAAATCTACAATTACTGTTTTATTTTTTTTTCTAGTACAAATTTAATTTAATTCAAGTAAGTATAATTTTAATTATTATATTAACTCTTTAATTAATCTAATATTTTTTTAATTATTTTATTAACTAATTATCTAACTATTAAATAATTAACTAACTGATTTATTAATTTATTAAATTATTTATAGTTAATTAAGTTATTAATTAACAAACCTTATTATTAATTATTTTATTAGTTAATAATTAGAGTTATTATCTAACAATAACAATAGTTAATTAAATAAATTAAATTATTATTTAATTTATATTTTTATATTAATTAAGTAAATAAAATATTATTATTTTAAAATTATAATTATTCATATTCTTATTATTTCAATAAAATAATTTAATTTTTATTCAAATAAAAAATCAGTATTAATTATTTTTATTTATTTTAAAAATTAAATTCAGAAATAAATCGTTTTTATTTATATTCAATCAACTCAATCATGTCACATAGTGAGTTATTTATATATATATATATATATATATATTTTGTCTTGTCTTAGGTTGCCTACCGACAAGGTTCTTCTTCTTTGACATCCCACCAACCTGCTTTGTATCTTTCCCTAGGGCGTAAGTCACGAATGCTGGCCAGTGGTTGGTTTAACCAGTGATTATTATTATTGTTATTTTTTAAAAAATAATATGTTGTTAGTTTTATTTATTTTAAAATATATTTAGTTAAAAATATAAAATAATTAGATTTCAAATTCGTAATTTTATATATTAATTACCAAATTCTTTTTTATTTGCGCTATGCACTAGGTGCCCGTTTGGATTCGGTATAGAACCGAAAATAAGAAGGATATCTCTCTTATTCTTTCAAACGCATCAGGAATCAATTGGTATAATAAGTGAGAATTACCGTTCTCACTCTTCCCAACCACCCTCTTATATTTTCCTTAAATACCCTGAGAATTACCGTTCTCACTCTTCCCAACCACCCTCTTATATTTTCCTTAAATACCCTTCCACGTCTACCGAGGCACAATCTCTCACCTCATTATTACATAATAAAATTTGAGGGCAAAAAAATAATTTACTCTAATTAAAATTCTTTATTTCTTTTATTCCTCATTCTCATATCAAACATAAAATCTCTTATCCCTAAAATCATCCCACACGTTTTTTTATACTAGTTTTGTACTTTATATTTATTACTGGAATAGCTAGTTCTGTTTTATTTCATGGAAAATGCTATGTGTACACCCCTTTCGGGGTGTACATCATACACCCCACCCATCTAAAGGTGGGGGTGTGATGATGGGTCACTTGATGTGACCCGTAAAAAGTATCGCCACCATTAAAATGGTGGAGGTGTATGATGTACACCCCTTCGGGGTGTACAGGTAGCATTGCTCTTATTTCATTACCAAACGGATCCTAGTATAGGGACGATCGATTAACCCAGTGATTGCTATTCATGTCAAGTTGTTGTCTGATTTTTATATTTTTAATCTAATGATGCTCGTGCTTTTGGCTTTCTGGGTTAAATAATTATGTGCATTCGGCTTCTTTTGTGGCAGGGACAGACAAGAAGAAGAAGAAGAAATAAAGAAATTAAGAAAATGATGGTTGCTATTTGTTTTGTATCTCAAAAGGGCAAATGTTACCGGTTTGATTCTGTTGCATGGGTTATTATATATTTTTAGGTACTTGATCTTTTGATAATATGGTATTGAAATAGGAGGCGGATTTAGTCAGACTCTTATTATTATTATTTTTCTTCTATTAATTTAAGTTTATGTTTTGAATTTATTAGGTGAGTGTTGAATATAAATATTTAAAATATTATTTTTTAATAGTTTAAATTTTTAAATATAAACGATTCTTTTATATAATTTAGCATAATATCAAAGCAGGAGGTCCCTTAGTTCCCATCCTACCACACCCTCGTATAATTAATATCCTTCTATTTAAATCAAATTCATATTACGAGTCTTCTTAAGTGTTACGTTTTAATTCTATTGCATGTGTTAATATATATTTCTATGTACGTTTCTTACCGGATAGATCTTTGGATAACAATCCGAGTAGAAAGTTCTGAGTTTGGATCTCGTCAGATTTCTATCATTATTAATTCAAGTCTACGTTTTTGACCTATTAAAATGTCTCGAGTCTAAACGTAAGAGTGAGTGTTGAGTATAAATATTAAAAATATCATTCTGTAATAGCTTAAATTTTTATATATAAACTGTTCTTTTATATAAGTTAACATAGTATCAAAACAGAATGTCCCTTAGTTTCGATCCTACTACACCATGATATAATTGATTTTCTTCCATTTAAATCAAATCCACATCACAAGTTTGGTAAAAAGTCTCAATTCAAGGAAAAATTTAATTCAAATCTATGTTACGGTTCTATCAAAACATCTCGACTCCAAACATAAGAAAGAGTATTAAATATAAAATATAAAATCATCATTTTCTACAAACTTAAGCTTTTAAAAAAAAACACACAGTATTATCGAATAAAGTACTATTTACACAATCCTATATATATATGTATATATATATATATATATATATATATATATATATATATATATATATATATATATATATATATATATATATATATATATATATATATATATATATATATATATATATATATATATATATTGAGAAAAAATATTCTCTTAGCAGCTTCTCACATTACTAATAGAAGCCACATCAATTTTGGTGCTTTTTTTTATTTTGAAGCCCTTGGTTTCTTTAGCTTCCCCTTAGCTTCAGCAATTTTTATTGGCCTTATAGTGAAAGCATGCTCAAATTATGGAAAATATGACACATTTTTTATTATATATTTAGCATAAGATCTCCAACTACAACTTTAAACATAAACAATAAGAGTCCGTTTAGTATTAAGAGTCATCTAATGTCATTTGATAAAATAAAATTTGGACGAAAATGTATAGATATAGGCTTCTTCGCTTTTCAGTGGAACAATAAAAATTATATCATAGTTGATTCATTGCGATATGTGCAATATAATATTACGTACAAAAATAAATAAAATACTTTTTCATTACTACTTTTTTACTGCGCATAACGTAATCTTTCTGTAATACCGAATAAAGCTTAAGATGAGGTTATATACTATATTATTCAATTTTTTAATGAAAGAAGAGCAATCTCCATTGGTGTGTTGGATAATCTTTGTGATAAGATGAGAGGTTTATTTCAATCACCTAATAAATATTTCACTTGCTTCTTACTAAAGAGAGGTTAGAAAGCTTAAGATGACCTTAATTTCTTACCTAAATAAACACTATTATCTATTCATCTCTTCACTTTTTAACCCTACAAAAAATATTCCCTTTTTTTTAAAAAAAAAAAAAAAAAATCTATGAAATCAAGAGATTCCATACATTAGCTAAGTTGATAGCAAAAGGTCTCCCATGGAGTATACTCTAATTGCAAATTTAGATTTAGTTTAAGAAAACATACTTGTTTTAATATACACTAACTGCAGGCAATCAAGGACTTTTTTTTTTACAAATAATCCTGTAAACTTTTATAATTGGCTAAATTACTTTAAAAAAAAAATTATTTGGCTAAATAATTATTCTTAATTTTGCCAACTCAGCGACACAATAGATAATTCTGTTAAAATCCGTAAATCGTTAATCGCCTTTAAGAAGACGGCGAAACGGTTCGGTTCACCTATTTGTAAATTTTTTGTTCACCTATTTGTAAATTTTTTATCAAATTTTATTCAAAATTATTTTGTACGTCAAATCTCGATACCTTAAAGAGCATTGGGCAAAAGATATTTGAATAAATGACCGCGAATTTTTCTAAAAAGTTAAATGAGCTACTTAAGAGAGTTGGTGCCTTATTAGGATTTGTGTAGTTTTTACTAAGACAGTAAATTATTCGTCGCTTTTTTAAAGATGGTGAACGATTCACTGCTTTGACATAATTATTTTCAGTGGTCCCGAGTTGACAAAAGGAAAGCTATTTGACAAATAAATTTTTTAGAAAGTTATATAATCAATTATAAAATTTTACATGGTAATTTTTTTTAAAAAAATGTATTTTAACTTCTTGTGATGAATGAAAAGCCTGTTCGGATGTCCAAAAGGTAACAGCTGAATAATGCTGCACATTGGAAATTTTCTCCAGTGATTTCATATAAGAACAGTAAATTCCGCCGACGAAATGATTTATCATATTTCAAAAATAAAAAGGAAGGTATTCAGATGCTACAACCACATAATTTTGATCCCCAATTTCAACAGAAATTGCTTCTTATTTCAATAATTCAACCAAACTTGTTGGCAGTGTCGTTTTTACAGTCGACGACATTAACCGAAACATCTCCAATCCATTTAAGATTATAAAGTCAAGATGCTCGAAAAACTCTTAAACTATACAATAAATTACTCATCAGGAACAAAATTGCAGAGTCATTGATTTTTACAGCACCCAGAAACTTAAGATCCATGACTTAAAACACCTGAATTTAGTTAAACACTCTGAACCATGAAAATTTTCGCACCGCTTGTCGACATTGTTGATCGAGTCACTATCGTGCCAACTCGTATTGTACTCGGTGATTAGAAGGCTTTCGGGTTCAAAGGCGATGAGTCGACAACCCTAAGTGTCCCCCCAAGCTCAGTGGGCACCAGAGGAATGAGAGAGTGAAGGACGTCGGTTATTAATGGCCGGTAACTTGGTTCGGGTTGCACACACAGCACAGCTACAGCTGCAACCTAAGAAAATGAAAATGAAACCACACATTTCCGATCAGGTTAGTTCAGGACAAGATTGTACGCAAAATGTGGGGACAACTCTCCAACTGAAAATCATGTGCACACTTTCATTTTTGAATTTTGGGCCCCTCATTTAATGCGTCGCATTATTTTGCATCAGAAGTTAATGGTTTCTGTATCTAGTTCCAGAGAAATTAATGGAGCTTGGGGGTTCAAATTTTGCATCAGGTATTCGATCCATACAATCTCCGCCAAGAGTGTAGTCACGTAAAGAAATGAGACTAATACCTGGTATAAGTGTTTCAGATCCATTTTGTTTCTGATTACGGGATCGACGATGTTAGGAAGCTTCGATCTGTCGGTTAGCTGAGGCATGGCCTACACGCATAAATAAATTCACGCATCTATCCATCAAACCGAGTTCAATTAGAAAAACAGTTCCTAGAAAAACAAAAGCATACCCATGTTACAATAGATTGCGGCAACGACGGTTCCATCTTTTCCACTGGTTTTCTTCCCACCAGTAGCTCGAGAAGAACTACTCCGAAAGCATAAACATCACTCTTCTCAGTTAACTTACCTGAGAATTTAAACGAGTCGCGAATTACCCAATTTGATATGCTCCACGTATATCATAATTTACAGCTTAGGAAAAGGAAAAGAAATGAACATGATATACCATCTAATAGATACTCGGGAGCGACATAACCAATCGTGCCCGAAAGTTTAACATTTTCTTTGCTTGGACTGACGGCATTCACTGCAAGCCCGAAATCTGAAATCTGCATCATGGACAGTATTTGATTACTTGTCGAATGTAAATTAGCCAAAACAAGATTGAAAGAGTTTGAGATAGATTCGGGACGGATTGAATTTACCTTAGCATTATAGTCGGCATCTAGAAGTATATTAGATGATTTTAGGTCTCTATGAATCACAGGTGGATTACAGTGCTCATGAAGATATTCTAGTCCTCTGCTCGAAAATTAAACAGGAAAAAAAACTAGTTAGTAGAAAATAAGTAATCAAAAGAACTTACCGGAGTTAATTAACACCAAACTCGAAAACGAAATCAGTCTCTGATGCGAACCTTGCGGTATCAAGTGCGATTTTCATGCGGAGGTGCCAACTTAAATGTGATCCATGAGATGGCCCTACGAAGATTAGTTACGCTCTTTTAGAGTCTTAAAATCACTCCAGAAAAACCAAAGGCCCAGTGATTAAATTACGCGAAGAACGATACCGTGCAATTGTGATTCCAAAGATCCATTTTGCATGAATTCGTAGACGAGCAGCCGTTTTCCTTCGTGAACAGAATAACCCAAAAGAGGAACTATATTCGGGTGCCGAATCCTTGCGAGTAAGTCGACTTCATTCTAGAAGAGAGAATTACAAATGAAAATGTGAAACTGCAGGTCGAATCGAATAATTGGATTGAGCAACTACTTATTTATGTATGAATTTCACCTCAAATTCTCTCACACACTCCTGCCCACCATGATCCAACTTCTTTACAGCCGCGAGTAGTCCCCCATCAAATGAAGCCTTATACACACAACCAAATCCCCCTTCACCCAACACATTACTCTCGGAGAAGCTGTTCGTCGCCGACTCCAGCGTCGAATACCCAACCATTGCCAAAAATCCTTTCTTGCTGGTAGTAAATGAATTCAATTTGTTCAAGATTGGTCCTAAAGTTAACCCCATAGTGGAATCTGCAGCATTTTAAATCAGCAAAATGAAAAGCTAGAAGCCCAGATCCCTACATCCGAATTGCGAAAACAACTGGGTTTAATTGGATATATATATATATGATGATGATGAAATAAACCTGAGCTTTGGATGTCTTTGGAATCAGCTGTTTGAGTAGTTCTCCTCCACAAGATCCAGGCGCAAAATGACGAAATAATTATCATAAAAATGGCAACAGAAGATAGAACTGTTGCCACCATTAGTTCTTTGTGGTAATGGTGATGTTTTTCCACAATGATCTGCATCACTACACTCAGAAAAAAACAAAAAAAGAGAGGAAAATACATGAAAATTTTGGTTTTTTAAGCTAAATTAGAGTTATGGTTTTCTTGGGCCTACCTATTTTTCCTTAAATTTCTCTAAAAATCAAATCTTGGATCAAAAAAACGAAGCAGTTGTAAAGATTAAAAGCACCAACCTTTGAATGCTAACACAAAAGTAAAGAGAAAAAAAAAAGAAGAAAAAAAAGCAATTTTTTTTTACCAAATTTCAACCTTTAAACAAAAAAATGTCCTCCAAATCTTAAATTAAGCCCCCAAAAGTCAAATCCAAGATAAAGTTGCAATGGGAATCTGAGAAACTTCTTACCTGTAGGAGGTGGTGTTGCAGATGAGGGAGATGCAGGGCTGGGTAGGTTTTGAGAGGAGGGGAGGATGTGAGTGGGTAGAGGTGATGGGAAGGGAGAATGGAGTGGAGAGGACATGGGAGGGAGTTCTCTTGCATTGGTGGGAGCTAGTAGGAGAAAGAAGAAGAAGAAGAAGTAGAAGAAGAAGAAGGTCCAAATCACAAGATTTGGCAATGTAGATGATGATGATGGATTCATGGTCTCTTCTCCTCTCTCTGATAAAATTCAAAGAGAAGCTTAAGCAAATCTACCACTCTCTCTCTCTCTCTTATGAGCAAGGGAACAAGCACACAATTTGAATCTGGGTTGGTTGATGCCTTTTGAATTGAAACTCTCTCTCTCTCTATTCTCTCTCTCTCTCTCTCTCTCTCTCTCTCTCTCTCTATCACTTTTGTGGTGGGGTCTCTGAGTTTTGAATTGGATGCATGCACCTTTTGAGGCTTTGTTATTTTGGGCTCAAAAAAAAAAAAAAAAGGAAATAAAAGAAAAAAAAGAAGGGGAAAGGACAAGGACAGTTGCAGCCTTGCAGGGACAATAAGGAAAGCACTTTCAAACTTTGTGGGGGCAGATGAAGATGAAGATGCAGATGATGGGGGAAGACTGCAGTCAGGTGGCAGCTGCCAACAAAAAGATTGGCAGGAGACAATAAAATTAGTAAGGAGCGAGACAAAACATACAAAACCCCAAAAAGAAAATAAAAGTATGAACCAACTATTAACCATGCCCTCAGCCAAATACACCATATATCTTCCCTGATTAGAAGAGTTTGTAGGCATTTTATCAGAATTATTATGAACATTTAATACATCTGCAAGCATTATTATTTTTTTTTGGAGAAATATTTTTGGGTTTCCTGTAAGTTACCAAGCTAGTTAGAATGTTGTGTCGGATCGTTGACACTAACCATTAATCTCAAAAATTATAAATATATAACTAATTCACTTAAAGCGTACAGATACAACTCCCATGGATCTGGACCGGACTCAATTCATCTGGACATTGTGTTTATTGTTGGGCCTCTTGTCGTTAGGCCTATTGGGTCCCGAGGTTTCGAGTTTGAAACTTAGTTGCTTCACATTTTTAGTTAAATTTATTTTAAAAATAAATAAAATTGATAGAATGCTATCTCTCTCTCTTAAAAAAAAAAGACTCATTCAACTCAACATGCTGGAGTGTGCATATAAACTAATTATACACTTTTATGTTATGTTTAATACATTAATAATTTGTAAAGATACTAGTTTTAGAAATATGTAATAGTATTATTATTGGCTGTGAAATTAAATAAATGAAGACCTCATCACAATGGACCACTTTATCTTCCATTTAATAGTTTTAGAAATATGTAATGATATTATTCTTTTTATCTTTCTTAAAAAGAAGTTACAAATACCATTACGTTTTGACCATAGTTTCTAAAAATTGAACTTTGGGATTCAAATATTCAATAATAAACTTCATGAACTAGTTTCAAAATCCACAAATATTGAAAAGTATTATATAATATGAAACAACTGGCTCCTCTAAAAATTTAAACTCTCAAAAAATAATACTTGTAATATTTATATTTAATATTTTTTTTAATATATTATGTTAAATTGTATGAAGTAATCGTTTTCTTCCAAAACTAAAAGCCACTAGAAAATTATTATATTTTTATATTTATATTTAATGGAGAGTCTCAATGTTTTTTTTTTTTTTTTGAATTTTTCTTTGGAGCTTGGAGCCTATTCTCTTTAATGCATTGGCTAGCAATGAGTAAGCTTCTTGCATATGATGATATCATTCAAGACATAAGATCTAACTGGGAGTGAGCATATTTAAATAGTGAGGTTGGGGATTCCATATTAGGTTTGCCATAAAAAGATATTTAAAATTTATTTTTTTGATAAAACTATTTTTGTTGAAGGCATATCAGATTGAGATTGGCTGACTCTATTCAAAATTAGATTATTAATGAACAAACTTTCGCTCTAAATTCAAATCGACACAACGGTAAGTCAACAGGGATCTCGACTCGAATTCAACCAATTTAATCTATGAGTGACGTTAAACAAATTGGGGGTCTAGGGTTAAGACTGGGTTAGGCTCGAGTTGAGCCACCTCATTCTTGAATATTATTTTTGACCAGATTGAGTGACTCTATTCAAAATTACATATGTTAATAGGCAAACCCTCAACCCAAATCCAATTTGACACAACAGTAAGTCAAAGGATCTCAACTCAAACTAGACAAATTTAATTAATCGACGAGTCATGTTGAACAAATTATGTCTAGGGCTAAGATTGAGTTCGGCTTGGGTTAAGCCACCCCGAATTTGAATATTATTTTTTACCAGATTGATCGAATTTACTCAGTGTCAAATTTTGTACAGTCGAACCAATGACTCACATCCAATTTGACTCATAGGTAAGTCAAACGGTCTCGACTGTAACTCGACCAATTTAATTGATGAGTTGCATTAAACAAATTGGGTCTATGGCTAAGATCGGGTTAGGCTTGGGTTGAGCCATCCCAAACTTGAACATTTCCCTTGATCATATTGATATGCTTTATTCAAAATCAGATATGTTATATACAAAACCCTTGACCCACATCCAATTTGACACAAAGGTAAGCCAAACGATCTCGACTCGAACTCGACCAATTTAATCGATGAGTCACATTAAACAAATCGGGTCTACAGCTAAGACCGGGGACAGACTCGGGTTGTGCCACACCAAACTTGAACATTACTCTGACCAGATTGATCGACTTTATAGACAAAACTCTCGACCAACATCCAAGTTGACACAAAGTTAAGTCAAACAATCTCGACTCGAACTAGACCAATTTAATCTATGACTCACATAAAACAAATTGGGTCTACGGCTAAGACCAGGATTGACTCGGGCTCTGAGCCACCACAAACTTGAACATTACGAGAAACAAATTTACATCCCTTGGATCAGGCTTCGGCCCAATATCTGGCCCATATCCTAAAGTGCTAAATTAGATATTGATAGATATATGATGCGTGCTTTCGAAAAATGATGTGATTTAATATAGAAAATTTCTTTATAAAAATTTATTTATTTATCTTTTTTTTTTTTTTTACTTTTAAAAATTTATATTTTTATTCTGTTATGTACCATTTGGTTCGGGGATTATGAGCTTGGGAATAAATTTTTTTATTTCTGGGATAGCTCGCTATTTCGGAATAGTCAGGAATAAAAGAAAAATAGTGTTTGGTTTGTAAAACTGTTATTCTTAAAAATATCTGAAATCGTTTTTGGTTCATTTATTAGAATAATCGAAAATAGTGAAAAAAGAAGAATAATTATAATTTTAAAATAATAATATTTTATCTAATTAATTAATATAAAATATTAATTAAATAATAATTAATATTTGTATAAATTAAAGTTTATATTTTAGTAAATAATACCGTTTAATTTTTTTAAAATTAAAGTTAAAAATTTGTATATATTTTAAAATTTATTAAATTTATAAATTTATAAATTTATTAAAAATTAATGTTATAAATTTAAAAAGTTATAAAATTTAAAATTTCTCTAAATTTAAAAATTTAAATTTTAATTATCTCGAAAAATATGTAAAAGATAATGCAAAAATTTTAGTTTTTAAATTTGTATAAATTTTTAAAAAATTTATAAAAGAATTAAAAATTTATATATACAAAATTTGTATAAATTTTAAATTTTTAAAATTTTAAATTTTTAAAAATTTTAAATTTTTTAAAATTTTTAGATTTATAAAAAATTAAATTTAAAAATTTTAAAATTTATAAAATAAAAAAAAATAAATTTAAAATTTTATAAATTTTAATTTAAATTTAAAAAAATGAAAAAAAGAAAAGAAAAGATGGAAACAAAGTTGTTCCCGGATGGGAACAATCTTGTTCCCACCAATGGGAAGAATTGTTATCCCCTTCTTAACGGGCTATTCCAGAATAACCCGTTAAGGGGGATAACAAATCCCTCCATTTTTAGCCGGTTAAGGGGATAACAAATTCCTACATTTTTTTTTTTTTTTTTTTGTGTTTTCCCCTTTATCTTCCAACCAAACATGACCTTAAAATTTCAGAAAATATTTTCAGAGAATAAAGATGTTAATGGAGAGGGTGAAATGACCAAATTATTATTATTTTTTTCTATAAAAAATAAGAATTTATTTTTAATATATTTTTATTATTTCAATAGTATTTTCGGTATAAATTATAAAAAATTGACCGAATAGTGACGAAATCTTGACGGAGGGGGGACTAAATGTATTAACTTAAATTTTTGAGAGAATAAAATATAAATTTTTGAAAGTTAAAAAGAAAAATAAAAAAATAAATATTTTCATAAAAATTTTCTATAATTTAACCAAAAAAAAAAAAAACACTTGTGAATTGTCATGAATAACAAAACCAAAAGGATTGGGCTTCTAGCCGGGCTAATTTTCTGGTCAGTGTCTATGTCTGAAACTTTATATATATATATATATATATATATATATATATATATATATATATATATATATATATATATATATATATATATAGAGAGAGAGAGAGAGAGAGAAGTGCTAGGTGTACAGTTCAAATGGGGTGTACATCCTACACCCATCTCATCTTGGAGTGGATATTCATCCACTCGTCACATCGATATGACGAGTGAAATTCACCCACCCCAGGATGGGGTGGGTGTAAGATGTACACTCCATTTGGGGTGTACATCTAGCATTTTCTATATATATATATATATATATATATATGAGTAATGCTAGGTGTAAATTTCAAATGGGATGTACATTTTATACTCATTCTATTTTGAAATGAATATCCATTCATTCTATTTTGAAATAAATATTCATTCATTCGTCACATCGATGTAACGAGTAAAATTTATTTTATTTCAAAATAAGATGGATGTAAAATGTACATTCTATTTTGAATTATACATCTAGCATTTTTTTTAAAAAGCAATACTGGGTGTATAGACTAGTTAAACTTACTGTATATAATAGTGTAGCAATAATATTTTTCTTCTTAAAATATTTTTTAAGTTGTCTACGAAAACAAGCTACTTCCCCCCTCCCCTCTCTCCCTCTCTCACTCTCTCTCTCTCTCTCTCTCTCTCTCTCTCTCTCTCTCTCTCTCTATATATATATATATATATATATATCGTTTGCTTGCGAAAGTAGCTAAAGTTGGAAGACCCATTCAAGCTCCATCATCCTCTCCATTCCCCTCCTCTCTCTCTCTCTCAACCTCTCCATCTAACTCTTCCCCCAAATTCCCCCAATCCTTTTAATTCAATCCCAATTACACAATTACTTCCAGCCTTCCACACACTCTCCCATTCAAGACCATGTCTCCCAAATCACTCCTCCTTACAACAACAACAACAACAACAACAACAACAACAAGGACAATAATCTGCATCAGTAATATCATCTTCTCCTGCTCCTTCTTCCTCCTCCTGACATCTTCCCAGGCCTTCTACCTCCCGGGCACCTACCCCCGCACCTACCGGCACGGCGACCTGCTGGCGGCGAAAGCGAATTCGATGACCTCCGTCGCCACGGAGCTCCCCTTCTCCTTCTACTCCCTCCCCTTCCTCTGCCGCCCCCCCGCCGGCGTTCGCCACTCCGCCGAGAGCCTCGGCGAGCTCCTCCTCGGCGACCGCATCGACTCCTCCCCCTATCTCTTCCGCATGCTCCTCAACTCCTCCCGCTCCTTCCTCTGCTCCTCCTCCCCTCTCTCCCCCCCCGACTTCTCCCTCCTCCGCCACCGCGTCGACGCCGACTACTCTGCCCACCTCATCCTCGACAACCTCCCCGCCATCGACGTCCGCTCCCGACATCCCGGTTTTCCTATCGGAACCCGCCGCCGCACCAGCCGCGGCAACGACGAGTACTACATTTTCAATCACCTCAAGTTCACTGTGCGAGTGCATGGCCATGATGAAGACGATGATCGGATAACCACTCTCATCCCCGGCACCGGCGACGCCGTCGAGCAGGTTATCCCAAGGAACGGCACCGACGAGGCGGAGCAGGAATTCATGGTCGTCGGATTCCAAGTCGCGCCGTGCAGCGTCCGGCACGACCCGAGACTCGCGGAGGGACTGAACATGTACGACGAATACCCGGCGCCGATCGAGTGCGACGCCAGCTCGCCGGGGATGCGCGTGATGGCCGGGGTGCGGGTGGCGTTCACGTACGACGTCGAGTTCGTCGCCAGCGACGTGCGGTGGCCGTCGCGCTGGGACGCGTACCTGCGCTCGGACGGCGGCGGCGCGAGGGTGCACTGGCTGTCGATACTCGGCTCGATGGCGATAGTTGCGGTGCTCGCCGCCGCGACGGTGGCCATCATGCTCCGGACTGTCCGACGCGACTTGGCGCGGTACGAGTCGCTCGCCGACGCAGCAGCGGAGTCGAAGGACGACGAACTCTCCGGATGGAAGCTGGTCGCGGGGGACGCCTTCCGCCCGCCGAGCTTCCCTCTCCTGCTCTGCGTGTTCGTCGGCGAGGGAGTCCAAATTCTCTCCATGGCAGCCGTCACCATCCTCTTCGCGGCCCTCGGGTTCATGTCTCCCGCCGCGCGCGGCGCCCTCGTCTCCGGAATGCTGCTCTTCTTTCTCCTACTCGGGACTGCGGGCGGGTACGCCGCCGCCCGGCTCTGGAAGACACTCAACTACGGAGACCCCTCCGGGTGGGCCGCACTGTCGTGGCGCGTCGCGTGCGCGTTCCCGGGCGTAGCGTTTTTCATTCTCGCAGTCCTCAATTGCCTTCTCTCGGCCAGCCATAGCACGGGGGCCCTCCCATTCACTCTCTTTACTTTCTTACTCTTCACTTGGTTCTGCATTTCCGTGCCGCTCACTCTCGTCGGCGGCTTCGTGGGCTCGAAAGCGCCGCACGTCGAATTCCCTACGCCCACTAACCAGATACCGCGGGAGGTCCCCCCGCGGAAGTACCCGTCGTGGCTGCTAGTGCTCGCGGCGGGGGCGCTGCCCTTCGCGACGCTCTTCGTTGAGCTGCTGTTCATTTTCTCTAGCCTTTGGATGGGTCGGGTGTATTACGTGTTCGGGTTCCTACTGCTGGTGCTGAGCCTCTTCATGGTCGTCTGCGCAGAGGTCGCGTTGGTGCAAACTTACGTGCACCTCTGCGCAGAGGACTGGCGGTGGTGGTGGAAGGCGTTCTTGGCGCCGGGGTCAGTTGCAATGTACGTGCTCGTGTATGCGGTAAAATACCTAGTTTTCGACCTCAAGAGCCTCAGTGGGCCCGTGTCGGCCGCGCTCTACCTCGGTTACTCCCTTCTGATGGTCCTTGCAGTCATGCTCGCCGCCGGCACCGTCGGCTTCGTCTCTTCGTTATGGTTTGTTCACTACCTATTCTCGTCGGTGAAGATCGATTGATCGCAAATTTTTTTTTTTTTTTTTTTTTTTTTTAAAAACAAGTACAGAAAAAGAACTTGAACGGCTAGGAGTAGAAGAAGATCATTGCAAACATAATACAAATCATTTGAGCTGTTATTATTACTTAGTGTGTAGCTTCATCTGCATCAAGCTATACTTTACACCTTTCTTTCTTTGGTTTTTTGAAGAGAAATATAGACAGTTAATTATTCACTTTTGTTTATTTTTTAAAATAAATTTAGTTGAAAATATAAAACAGTTAAATTTCAAATTTATAACTCGGATACTGGGTGAGTTCATCGCGACAATAATCCAATGTACGAGAAATGGAATTGCAAGATGCATATTGATATAGGAGGATGTAGGCCAGGTAGGTGTGGTTTAGGGCAAAGACATCAGAGTTAGGCAGCTATTGGTTTAGTCAATTTGTTAGGAGAGATAAAATAAAATCAATTTGACAGAAAAGAGGACAAAAGGAGTTGATTAATGTTTGCCAGGATCTTGTTTAGAGAGAGCACATGGAGATCATTATTAATTAAGATGTCGAGACATATATCAACACTTTTTTAAAAATAATATTTGTCTCTGCTTAAGGCTACCTAACCCCTCTTTTTTGAAACTAATAAAAAAGAGCAATGCTACATGTACATCCCGAATAGGTGTACATCATACATCTCCATCATTTTAATGGTGACGATATTTTTTACGGGTCACATCAAGTGACCCATCATCAAATCCTCACCCTTAGATGGGTGGGGGTGTGAGATGTACACCCCTTACGGATGTACACATAGCATTTTTCAATAAAAAAACACATTTTTTTTTATACTAATAACTAATGTACGTAATCTCTATGCACCGAAGAGTTACAACCATTCATCAAATTTAATTATTTAAATAATTTTCTTGCAACCAATATTATAATTTATACTTAATCGACTGAATGTGGAACTCATGATATGATGCGCTCCACTTTTTAAAAAATCATTTATTTTAGAATTATTTTATTTATGACACGTTTAAGTTTTTTAACTTTTTGAATTTAGTCACTTTTTAAAATATTATAATTAAATTAAAATATTTAGTCTTACTTATATCTCATATATATTATTATTTTAAATCTTGAGGTGTGATACATGATTTAAGAAAGTTGACGATGCCGATATTTGTTTCCATACAGAAGTCACGAAATCGCTTGATCCCCAAACAGCTCCAAATTGAGCCCAACTGATTAGCACTGTTGCCTTTGAAGGGGGACCGGCCGTGGGGTTACCGAGCACACCTCAACCCACACAGCATACGAGCGCAGTGAAAACAGAATTTTTCGTAGATGAAAGTAGACGAAAACGATTGTAGAAAACAAGAACGAGAATAACTAAAGAAATAAAACAAATAAGGAAATGCAAGGATACAAAAATTACGTGATTCGGCCAACAATGTGTCAACCTACGTTCACGGGCAAGACCACCTCAATGCGTTATTCGATTAATCCACGACACAAAAGTACAAGGAGTAAAATTGAATTACAAGAAACTTTCTCACGGAGGCTCTCCACGTTTTTCCTCTTAATTAAGATTTTTCAATGAAGCTCTAAAAAATAAAAGATGAATCGCAAGAGTTAATATAACTCTAAAAACCTAATTCTAATAAGAAACGATCTCCACCGTCCATCCGAGTTTTTAAATCACTACTAGTCGTCGTCCATATCCACTTAAGAATTATCTTTAAGATATTCCTAAATCATTCCTAATTTTTTTAGAAACAAGATTAGATCAAATCAATATGAACTCGAAACATGATTTTACGTAATCCAACCGCCTTCACCCAAATCAGATCTAGCCGTGAGCCTCTTGCATCATCACATATTTCATTTTCATTGTTGTTATTAGGTCAAATTATAATTAATAACTAAATGGAAGATGCTTTAGAATTATCAATGCAATATGTGTTTTAAGTTGTTGGCTATGTTCCATCCATCTTTTTCTTCAGGTTGCTTTCTCATTCCACACAAAGCTTCTTTTTCTTTGGCCACCAATTTAATTTGATATATTACTTATTAGAAATTTCTAAGGCATTAATTTAATTGCCCATAATTGACATATATTTGGTTGGTTGGTGGAGTTCTTTCATGTGGTGAGTTAGGTATAAGGCGTCGACCTAAGCAACATGGTTTGGTCAGTTTCTCTATTTTTTTAGTTTTATTATTATTATTATTATTATTATTATTAGTAATATTATTTTAACCAAGTAGGGTGGTGAGCATGAGGTTTCAATGAAAGGGGAGTTTGGAATATATATATATATATATATAGTTCAGTTATTATATTATCGATAGCATTAAATATTTTATACTATCAAATTTTTTACTGTTACATCTACTCCTAACTATTTTCACTTTTTAGATCATACCATTCTCCCAATCACCTACTAAATTTTTAAAAATTATTATTATTCTAACCAGGTATTTCTTCATTCAAGAATCGAAAACCTAATAACATCAAAACTTTGGTGCTATTAATATTATAATAGTCTAGTTTTATATATTACCCACACATTCCTTCATCCAACGACTAAAAGCTCACAAACACAATTGACTTAGTGCTTCAAAAAGCATAAGAGTCCAATTCTATATGTAGAATCCGGCTATGGTACTTTTAAAAGCACAAAATATTTTGTGCTAGCAAATTTTCTATCGTTAAATCTATCTCTTTGTCCATTTGTATCTCTTAGATCTAGCTATTCCACCAACCACACACTAAATTTTAAAGGATCACGATCATCCTAACCGTACATCTTTTCATTTAAGAGCTAAAATCTAATAGTACAAATAACCTGGTACTATTAATAGAGTATAATATAATAGCCTAATTTTTTTATATATAGAGAGAGCTAGGCTCCTATACTATCTATAGTATCGGATATCCGGTACTATAATCTTATTTTCGATTTTAGGGTATTCAAATCAACGATTCATATATACCGTTAAAACTGATCTAAGATATTTATAATTTATTTAAAAAAATATATTTTTTTTTGACATAGTTTATTTTATGATCAAATCATTTTAAAATTATTAATTTTTAATAACTACTATAATGAGTTTATAGTTTAACAGTATAGAAAAATCTAAATTTATTCAAATTTTAATAGAAAATATTTTACACTATTTAAATCAATATTAGCATTCTTGTTCGTGAATTCAAAAGTTCTATTCTCAAATTTAAAAAATTATTCAATTTTCACCATTCATTTTGATATGATTTACTTACTAAGTATACCATGTGGAAAAAATTAAAATTTTATTTCTAAAAACTTTATAAACCCTAAATCATATTTAACGGTGTGAATCGTTGATTTGAACATCCTAAGATCGAAAACAAGACTATAGTACCGGAGCTTCTGTACGATAGATAGTATAGGAACTTAGCGCGCGCGCTCTCTCTCTTTCTCTCTCTTTCTATATATATATATATATATATATATATATATATATATATATATATATATATATATATATATATATATATATATATATATATATATATATATATATATATATATATAGCCCGACTGGAATACTATCAATAGTACCAAGCAATTTGTGTTACCAAGTTTTCAAACCTTGGATGAAAAGATGTGGGGTTGGGATTATAGTGGTCTCCTAAGATTTTTACTGTTCAACCAACCACCCACTAAACCCTAGGGGACCACTATCATCATAACCGCACATCCCTTAATCGAAGGGCTAAAAAATTAGTAGCACCAATAACTTTATGCTATAGATAGTATTCCAGCCTAGTTCTCTCTCTCTCTCTCTTTCTCTCTCTCTCTCTCTCTCTCTCTATATATATATATATATATATATATATATATATATATATATATATATATATATATATATATATATATATATATATATATATATATCGAGGGAGAGAGGCATGAATTGTTGATTCAGAAACTCTATCATCAAAACTAATTTATAAGTATTTTGACCGTTCATTTTATGCTCACTTGATGGATTTTATTATAATTTCAAAAAATTACGAAACTTATTTTTTAAAAGTTTAAAGTGCTCGAAATTACATTTAACGGTATAGATCATCGATTTATAAGTTCTATCATCGAAAATAACTTATGAGTACGAGGGGGTTTATACTCATAAAAGTACAGTAACCCTACGCTATATATATATATATATATATATATATATATATATATATATATATATATATATATATATATATATATATATATATATATATATATATATATATATATAAAGAGATAGAGAGGGAGAGAGAGAGAGAGTTCAGCTATGGTGCTTGTAAAAGTAGTAATCACTTGAATCATACTATTCCACCAACCACCTAATAAATCTAATGGACCCACTATCATCCTAACCGTACATTCTTTCATCCAAGGCTAAAACCTATAAGCACCAATGACTTAGTACATTTAAAAGAATAGAAGCTCAATTATATATATATATATATATATATATATATATATATATATATATATATATATATATATATATATATATATATATATATATATATAGGGAGAGAGAGAGAGAGAGGGAGAGTATGGCTACTATGCTTGTACAAGCACCAAACAATTGGTGCTTGTAAGTTTTCTACTATTAGATCTATCCCTTTGACTAATTTCATTACTTAGATCATTCTATTCCACCAACCACTCACTTAACCTAAGGGGCCCACTAACATCCTAACCATAGATCTTTTCATCCAAGGCTAAAACCTACAAACACTAATGACTTGGTACTTTTACAAGCATAGGAGCTCAATTCTCTCTCTCTCTCTCTCTCTCTATCTCTCTGTGTAGAGAGAAAGAGAGAGAGAGAGAGAGAGAGAGAGAGAGAGAGAGAGAGAGAGCTAGGTTGGAATGCTATCAGTAGCAAATCGGCTCAGTTGCCACCCATTTGTTTTCGATAATGGAGTTTTCAAATCTCAATACAAATCTAATGGTAAAAAATTCACAAGCATAGTTGAGTTTATACTTTTGAAAGTATATAAGCTATATATATATATATATATACCCTAACCCCTAAACCCTATATATATAAACTAAATCTTGAACTCAAATTTTTACAAAAAATTTTGCAAAAATTCTGCACCGATTTTTCGAAAAAATACTATTATATATATATATATATATATATAGTCCGACTACTATACTATTAATAGTACCAAGTCATTGGTACTATCAAGTTTTTTACTCTTAGATCAACCCTTTTGATCATTTTCATCCGTTAGATTTTACTATTTTTCCAACCACCTATTAAACGCAAGGGGCCCACCATCATCTCAATTAACCACACATCTTTTAATTTAAGGATTAAAAATTTAATAGCACAAATAATTTGGTACTATTAATAATATTCCAGCCTAACACATACACACACACTCTCTCTCTCTCTCTTTATCTATATATATATATATATATATATATATATATATATATAGAGTAGGTCTCCTGCGCTTTCGAAAGTATATATGGGAGCCTCCGTGCTTGCAAGTTGTTTTCGATTATGGGATATTCGATTCGACAATCGGCTCCGTTCGACAAGATCTACGTTATTAGAACTATTTAGAAACTAAATTTCATAATTTTTCGATATCATTTACCACGCGATCAAAAAATCTCAAAAATAACTATTTTAACGGCTGATGTAGCACGTTTGTAAGTTCAACGGTGTAGAACAATCCAAATTAGATAAAATTTTAATAATAGATTCTACTTAACATCAAGAATAAGATTAATACTTCCGATTTGAAATTTGAATCTTTTATCACTAGTTTTTACGATATTTTTATTTTCAGTTGTTAATTTGAGGCTGCTCGTTCACTATACAAATAAAGTCAAACAGTTATAAAATTTAGTTTCTAAATAGTTCAAATATTATAAATCATATCTAACGAACCGATCGTCGAATAGAATGTCCCATCATCGAAAATAATTTACAGGTACGAAAGCCGTATTTTTGAAAACATAGGAGCGTCTCTCTCTCTTTATATATATATATATATATATATATATATAGTAAAACTTATATAATTTTAAAAGTATAAACTAATTTATGCTTATGAATTTTTTACCATTGAATTTGTATTAAAATTTGTGTTATTATAAAATCAATTAAAGAGAGAGAAAAAAAAAAGAAGTAAAAAATATAAATTCTAAAATAAATCCAATAATAAAAAAATTCAGAACTACGGATGGAGGTGTGGTTTTAAAAGCAAATAAGTTCTTTTATATATATATATATATATATATATATATATATATATTAGAAATCTATTACCGAAATATCATGCTGTATTAAAAATTAACAGTATAAAGATATACAACATCAATATTTGATTCATCTTTAAGTAGGGCAGATTTTTTTAAAAAAAAAGAGAGAGAGAGATTTCTATTACACCTGAAGATCAGAATCCGAGTAGAATTCCACATAACAATTGCAGTTGTTTATTCTAATTTCGATTTCGGTATAAACAAACGCTAAATCAAACACCTCAGCGTACCAATTGTACCAATTTATCATGTGTAGACCCCAAAATAGCTCTAGCAAAAAGGAGAAATATGGTTAAAATTACTTTACTGATAAAGAGAAGAGATTAGTATTTCTTAAATTAAGACCTTTAAAAGATTAGTATTCCTTAAATTAAGATCATATTTAAATATCAAAATAAGTTATTCAGTCATATTCTATTCAATATAAAAAAAATTTATAATAATTGAAAGTTAGAAATGAGGCTGAGTCTAGAACATAATGACATAATGTCAAAGTTTTTCACGGACCAAAAATTAAACTCCTACTTTACTATTACAAAAAAAAATAAAAAAAATCATACCAATAAATTATCATCAGATAACTTATTTGAACATCAACCCCAGGCCTAAAAGATTTTTAGTTCAACAATGAATCGGTAGCTAAAGAGAAATTTCTTACTCTAGATAAGATTAACACACACACAGAGATTGCTAAAAAGAAAAAAAAAAATGATAGGATATCATTTGTGAATTATATAATTAATTCCTTAATATTCCTTCCATTTGAGCTTGAGCTGAGTATCAGAGTTTAGATCTAATTTTCCCTCCTAATACAAGAGAAAGACCAATGAAACTAGATTGATCATACCATAATTTACAATCACGAAAATAATTAGTTATCAACCAAATAAACAACATGAACTAAGACTTGGCCCCTATGCCGCGCAACTTCGGCCGTTTAACAGCCGTCAAAGGATTGACAATCCCCTGCGCGTCCCTCCCCAAGCCCGTGCCCGGAACAAAACCCATTTTCGCCATCATCTTTGATCCAAACCCCTTCGTATGCTTCTCAAACGCTCCGATACTTCTCGCTTCTGTTGGCTTCTTGGATGTACTCGCTTCCATTTGCTTACCTTCTGAATCTGCGGCTGTAAGCTGAACACCTAATCCTAGTGATTTCGGCCGCTTGGTCGCTTCGATGGGCTGAGATATTCCCTGCCCGTCCTTGCCAAGGCCGCTGCCTTCAACGAAACCCATCTTCGCCATCATTCTCGAACCGAACCCTTTTGTGTGCATCTCGAAAGCACCAAATTCAGAAGTGCTATTCTCAACAGCTTTCGTTTGAGTCACCGTACCGTCTGAGTCCAAAAGCACTTCCTCGATCACTGAATCGACTTGCATGGCTCCACGGGACACAAAGGAAACAGGCCTTTCGGCATATGAGGACAAGCCCTGCTTTCCATCCCCTTTTTTCTTCCCACTCAAGTCCCGACTCTTTGTAAGCTTGCCGTTGGAATATGAACCATTAGGGCGTGATTTAGGTTGTTTCTTCTTGTCAAGATTTATGACAAAGTCCTCATCCTCGACGCCCACTCCTAAAAGCTGAGATTCATAAGAAAAAGCACATGAGCAACAGATACGCTCCCGTACTTCGAACATAGAAAACTACTATTGAGTTTTTGTTGAGAACTCTTGTCATGTCTTAAAGCTAATTTCGGGTAGGTGATGATTCAAAGTTCACAGCTTGCGTTTGAGTTTGACAATCCTGGTTGTCGGCTCTACATGAGATTGAGACACATGCTTCTAATTTCGACCTTAAATGTCAAAAGTAACAAAGTTGTCATCCAGTTTTCTGCAATGATACAAGAGAGAAACAAAGAACAAACGGCGTAGCAAACTTTTCAAATAGCAAACATAATAGATAATTGATTAGTATAATCATCAAAAAACTGAAATGTATAAAAATATAAGGCCTCTAAAAGAAAATTGAATACCCTGCAGGATGGGTAAATTGCATGGGAAAGGCAGAATAGAAGAAACTAAAGCAAGCTACCAGCCAAGAGAACCGTAACTACAGAACATTATCCTTCATCAAAGGCACAAATCTAAAAAAGACAACATATTATAAGGAGAGGACGATAATGCAACACAAAAGAGAAGAAGGTTACCTTATGAAGTCGAATTTGGTCAGTTGAGGATGGCAAACATGTTTGCGCAGTTCGTGTCACAGTCACAAAGCTGGAAGAAATGGTCCATGAAACTAACATTATTATAGGGAATCGAAGCTGCAATGAATGTTATTAACAGAAGAGAATTTGCAGGACATTTTGGATTACCTATTCTAAACCCAAACTCAATGTGCAAACAACCAGCATGCTAGCTGGTATAGTGCTATGCATAATATATAACCACCACAATTAATGGGAATTTGATGGATAGATAATTTTTCATAGTATCTGTGTTAGACTGGAAGAAGGGACTTTAACATCGTTCGTTACCTTTTCTTGCCTGAACCTTGGCAGCCACTTCGTAGACAATAAATTGATGCCAATCGTCGCACCTTAAGAAGTTAAAAAAAGATAGAAAGATAAGACCAGTACACCAAATGGATAGGACGCAAAAAGAATAAAAAGTTCATAGTGACATGAAAAACCTGCAAATTTGTTATATAAATACCAATCTCAAGAACCTAACAATATTCATTCGTCATTATCTAAATTTATCCAAAATCAACACTATCAACCACCTAACACCTCTATCATATTCCTACCACATAGATTAGGACTGCAGAAGATACAATATCCAACGATAATCTAGATTTGATTACGGTTACTCAAACTGAAATAATTTAATTTGCAAATCAAAGTCATCTATGCTTCTCTCAGTCATAAAAAAACAACTTCAATAATAAGTTCCTAGACATAATTAAACTTGAGGTGTTAATGCTTTAATGATTAGAGTAATAACAAGACAATAAATAGAATTTCTCAAATCTCAAAAATGCTATGCCAGGTAAAAGGCCTGAATAAAAATATGCTATTTAAATACCATTATAACTGCTATAATCAACATCTTATTTAGAATTCAAATCTTTATTATAAAAACTTCACAATATGTAGAAGAAAGAGCCATACCTGGGAACAATCACGGGAATGCATAGGTTGAAATGAGTATATATCCACTTCGCCCATAACCAACTTCCTCAGTTTCTACAGTTTAAAAAAAAAAAAGATTTCTAAGTTCGAAGTAAATTTGAACAGAGCAAACACATTAATTGGGTATACTGACATCCGACCGGTTATAACTGACAGATAAATTTTTGCCAAACCATTTTTTTAGGGAAGTTGTGGTTAAAATATTACATAAGAAGGGAAATAGTTAGATAAAACAACCGTCCCTATATTTCTCTTTCATTCTGGAAGCAGTAACTAAATATAAACTCAGAGCAAAATCCGAAAACAGATAGAAGATTTCCACAATAAAATAAGACTGACATAAAAAAGAAAAGTAAAGAAAATCAAGTTTTAACCAAGAATTTAAGTGCCGTGGTATGAGATCGTGCCAAAAACTTGCCGGCACGGTACAACACGGAGCGTGCCGGGCCATGCCGATGAGTGCCGGTCACAAAAAATACATATGTGCCGACACATAATGGCATAAAATATTTATTTTCTTTAGTAACAAAATTTTTTAATTGCTTATTATGTATTTTTATCAAATATTTTAAACTTTATTGAAAAAATTACTTAGTAACTTAAAAAAAAAAAGGATTTTGAGTTGTGCCATCAGCACGGAGCACAAGGGCTGTATCGTGCCGATATCTTGTTGGCACGATACGGCACGATGGATACATAAATCCTTAGTTTTAACCTATTATTGAAATTTAATCAAATCTAACTCAAAGTGAAAAGTAAATCAAACGTGATATTTCAAGCATAAAAGATTAGACAAAACCAACACAAAAGAAGACACTATATTTTACCACTAGAAGAGGATAGGTGTTGAAAGGAATCAATCAACTTGAAAACATTACAGAATTTTAGCTTAAAACTAAAGATATTGAACCTGATCAGATAGTAAGCATCAGTTGATGTAAGGAATATAACAAACCCATTAACACTCTAAAAAGACTAGAGTGAGACAATAACATAAGCGCAAAAAGAATGTTTTCTCCTATTTTTTAATTACATTACATAAATGAACTAGGATCTATGTTATTAAGTGTTTATGACTAAATTCAAGCAGGAACAAATTTAAGTTCTTACGGAATTAATCTGGTCCAAATCGACACCTCGATTGATCATACGCTGCCGACGCTTAATTGCAACAAGTTCTTTTCGATGTTTCTTCTTTCCACCTATAGCATATCGAAAGATTATAGAAATCCAATAACATGCAAGCATATGATTGATTTTTATGCTAATAGTGCTTCCTAGAATACACTTGTAGCCCATTCACTACCTGAATCACTCCCTTGCAATGGCAATTGGCAAGTTATGGCACAAAGACACACCCTGTATATAAATATTTACCAGTTTGATAACAAAGAGAACCGAGTGATAGTTGCTCGTACCGGGAACACTTGCATGCTTTTTACTCCTCCGAAGCTCACCAGGCCAAGATCGAGAAAGATGAGAAGAAGAAGAGGGAGGCTTCTTTCTCCTCGAGCTCGATCTAACATCCTTCGCTAGCAACACATCGTCGTTTCCCAGAAACAAACCTACAGCGGGCGATACGTACATCCCATCTTCCACCTTTCCCTTCCCCTTCCTCAATTTGGGCTTCATTCCATACTTCTCAGAAGCATTCATAAGAGCAATCCCTCCCAACTTCTCAGCCTTCGGCAATCCATCATCGTCATCCGGTTCATCTGAACTCTCGATCCCAGGCCACCTGGTACTCAGAAGCTCGGCGCTTCCCCCAATTCCTTCCAAGTAGTCCGCAGCTACCTCATCGTCAATGTCGGAGTCACCGTTAAAGGACGAATCATCCTCATCAGACGAATCCTCTTCTTCCTCCTCCTCCTCCTCCTCCTCCTCTTCCTCTTCATCCTCCTCCATTGGAACTTCTTCTTCATCTTCTTCTTCCTCATCATCACTATTGTCGTCTTCGGACGCATCAATTTCCTCCTCCGGCGAGGAGGTGTCCTCAGTGTACACTCTGAAGCCTCCGATCGACAAAAAGCCCTCATTTTTCCTCCCTCCCTTGACCTTTGGAGTCGAATACAAATCCATTCCCACGGATCCCTCTTCAACCTCCTCCTCCTCTTCCTCCTCCTCCTCCCGAGGAGAAAACCCTAACCCTACACGCCCAACATTCTCCTCCGCCACCGCCGCATCCTCCCCCAAATGAAACCCTAATCCTACACCTCCGGCCACCGCCGGATCACGCGAGCAAGGACTCGGGCCCAAATCGGCCACGCCAGCAGCGGCGCCGCCGGATCCGGCTGCTAGGGCTCCGGCGGGCTCCGCGGCGTCGGCGGAGGTATACGCGTAGGCGACTGCGTGGGAAGGGCGGGAGCCGGGCTTCTTCCCACCAGGAAATCGGGGCCTTCCAGCGTCTTGACGAGATCTCCCACCACCGCTGCCGCCGCGAGTACGGCCACCGCCGGTAGGGTTTTGGCCGGGCCGCTGCCTCCCGCCGCCCATTTGGGTGTTCAGCGAAGGTGATTGGAACGAGAGGAGGAGGGGGGAAGTGGTGTATATGTTTGGGGTACCAGAGAATGTACCAGAGGATCCGATCATCTATGCCGTGAGAGGCGGTGGGGCACACGTGACGTGCACGCGAAGCAATCAATCCCACGGACGATAAGAGATTTAGGGCACGTGTGCCCTTTTGTTCATGTAAAATTGAGTCGAACGTGAACGAGCAGACACGAACAAATAATGACCGACTCAAATTCAGCTTAAATTTTTAAAATACGAATTAATTTGAAAAAATTATGAGTCAATGTTGAGTTGTGCATTTCGAATTGAATATAAATAATTAGTACTTTTAATTTTTTTTATGGCCCGCACTTATTTGAATCTAAGCATTTGGTCTTTGAATCAAAGTGTCTCAAATGTTAACAATGTTGGCCCAAAACTAGCCCATATTATGCATCATCTAAGCCCCAAAATGTTTAATCCAAGAGCCATAAAAATTGGAAGTACTAGAGAGTTAGTTCCTCCCAAAATAATATATAGAATTCAGTTACTATGCTATTTTGAGTACCATTGCATTTGTACTCACGAGCCGTTTTCGATTATAGAGCTTCTAAATCGACAATCTATATCGTTAAATATAATTTATAATATTTATACATTCTAAAATCAAATTTTATAATTTTTGACATAATATACTGTTGGGGCCAAAATGTGGCTTGCGCGCGATCAGCCCCTGCTGGGTGACCCTCTAGAAGGTGTCGAAATGCGACGCGTGCTAACAATCAAACGATCGGACCGAAGAGAGATCCGCTCGGCCGGATTCTCCTCTGGTAACTCCTTGCAACCGCAAACGACCGGTGATTGTTAAAGCAGGTTCGCGAAGGTAAAGAGGATCGCCAGTTTCGACTTGGATGAGTCGAAACGTTTGTATATAAATGTACAGCTGATGAGCCGATTGTATCGTTGAAAAGCAAGAATGGCAAATAAAGACACGACTAAGGGGTCGGTTTACACTCTAAATACAAAAAAGCAAATAAAGACACGGCGGAGCTGGTTTACACTCTAAATGCGGAGATAAATAAACACACAACCGAAAGTCAGTTTACACTTTATATTGATAAAAAAGAAGGGGATACAAGTGGGAAAAAGGAATAGAAAGATCAATTAAGCCTACTCCTATAAAAGTACTAAAAAAAAAGAAGTTAAGTTACTCCTACTTCTAGATAAATGAAGAGTTGGGGTGGTACCGGGCTTATGAGGTTACCGAACCCCGATCTCTTCGATGGTTTGGGTATTTATACACGTCTCGAACCATATTATTATGTGTCAATTTTGAATTTCGAATTATCGGCGTGATCTGGGGGAAGTTATCGCAAAATCCTCAACTATTTTCTTTTGAGTTGATTAGCCATAGTGGGATGGTCGCAGCTTCCCGTCCAGATTTATCCCTTATTGTTGCGTCGAAACTTGATTCTCGGCACCTTCTAATCCTGGACGTCGCTTGGCATTCTGGGTTGGTTACGAGATTCGCGCCTAAATCTCGCATTCTTTCCTTCCAAGATCCTTTCCTTCTTGGTTCTAATTCCTGCACACTGACTGCACTCCCCCCCTCTCCTATTGACTGAGAAAGTCAAGTGGGTGCTGTCAGCCAAAGTTGGTCATGATTGATCCATGACCTTTTTCGTCGGTAGGCTCTTCTGTCGGTTGTTTCTCCTGTCGGCTCATGCTCTCGGCTGATGGCATGTGTCGTGCGCGGCTTTCTTTCGCGATTGAGGCCGGTTCGAATCGGGATGTAGGCCTCTCATTGGCTAACCCATCCTTCCGTCGGCTGGCGCCTCCACTCAGTGGTAAGTTGCGCGTGCGAGAAACGCCCTTACATTCGAGGCCAGTCTCAAATGAGCCATGTGTCCCTCTTTGTCGGCTCACACCATTATCGGCTAATGTCCTTCAGCCAATAATTAACGCCACATGTCGTCCCCTCTCGTAGCAGACAAATTTGGTCTCAACAATATCCCCTCGGCAATCGCCCGATGTGCCGTTCGGGTGATTGTCGAAAATGAAATATCTCTGGGCACTGACGATGTCGCCCTACGATTTTTCTCCTACCCCAGCAGGATCCCTGCTCATTGCCCGAGGGTTTTGTGAGCAAGGGCAGGTTTCTTTCTTGACTTCTCGAGTAGTCGTAGTGTCTTCTTTCGACTACTTGGCTGATGCAGAAAGACCCTTTCTTGTTCGGGAACCTCCTCCCGTACAATCAGGCTCTGACTAAGGAACCTTGCCGTTCTCGATAGACATTTCCCCGGAGTCATCCTGTTTCCCTCGGCTTCTTCAACCGGATTTTTTCCGCCGGCTTTTTGTGCCGGTTCTTACGCCCGAGGCCCGGATGTGGTTTCTGGTGCTACGACCGAATCTGTCGGCTCCTTGTGCCGGCCTGTTCCCTCAAGATCCTAATGTGGCCTTGCCTACTGGCCACCCCCATGCCAGTCGACTCAGGCTGGGGGCCGGTCGTTGTTGTTATTCAGTCGGTCTTCTTTGGTTACCCGGACGAAAGAAAATTTTGTCCGAGTCTTCGTCGACCGACGTATCATTAGTCCGCCTTTCTCCGGGCTTTGTTTCAGTCGAGGATGCGGTTATGCTTCCTTCGTCGCCCCATCTCTTGCGTAAGGTCATTTCTTCGAGGTCCCGCTCGGCTTCCTTTTCTTCGGCTTCGGTTTCGGCCGAAGACGGTGTCTGGATGTCCTTAGGAGGCCATTTCTCATGCCATGCCGCCTTGTTGCAATCTGGCATATTAAGTTCCCTAGCCTCCAATTATCTCTTTGGCCCTCATTGGCTGTGTTTCACAGCGTCCTCTAGGGCTTTCAGTCAAACTTCTAATTCTAACCAGGCAGTCTCGTCCGTTGGCTTTATGATTGTCGATCGAAGCATTGGTGCTTCATTTTGAGGCGACATAATAGGTCCTTCCACCTCATTATTGCGGTGTTTCGGTGCCTCCGGGAGTTGACACGTGGACCGCTCCCGACTCGGGTTTGGCTGCGGCCGTCCGGTTGTGACGCCGCCATTGTGGGTTTCGGCCTTTAGCCTCTCTATTTGACGCTTCTGCGTCCTTGTCACGACCGGTCCTTGCCATCGGGTCGATCTTGTGAACCGTTGCTCCACTGATATTTCTACCGGCGAGCCCCTCCTCACCCAGTGTTCGCTGGGGATCCCCTTTCTTTGCCATGGCTTTGGCCACCATTGGATCCTGAACTTTTGGGCTAGTTGAACGCCTACGTCGTCCGCCTTCCCCTCAACATGCTGGCGAACGTCGATATCCGGGCTCATGGGGACTTTACCTACTCCCGACATCCCCTGGTAAAGGGACGACGGTGGGGTTCTTCTCCTTCGATAGTTAGCAGGGTCCTCTCGTGCCCCTAGCGGCTCGGTCCTTTGCAGGAGCCTTATCCATCCCGGGCGTTGCAATGGCTCGTGTGCTGGCACTCCTTCAGCCTATAGACCCCAACGTCTCTGAGGTCTCCCTTGGCTTTGGTTTTCTTGGTAGCCGTAGCGAGAACCCCGCTGTTGCTGACGTCGCAGAGCTTGTGACCCCTCTCGGGCGGCTGAGGTCGGCCTTGGCCTTTTTCGGCTGTAAGATTCTCATAAGATCCTCTGAAAAGGATAACCTCGCTCCTCTTTGCTAGAAAAGTGCTTTCCAGAGCCTCTGGCCGAGCTTGGGCTCAGCCGGTGGCCGCGATGGGTCGCGTCGTCACTATGGTTAACGGGGGTGACCCATTTCTTCATTTCTTCTGAGACATCGAGGAAAAGGACATCCCGATCTTTCTGCGACATTTTGGTCCTACACCTAATGCAGCATCGAAACTTGTCTCGGGCTGATTCCTGCTCCGCGGGGGGCTCGGTTTCCCGGATTGCCCTTTTTCCTTTGAGGCTATTCATGTTCGCCTGCGCAAGACTAGGGGACTTGCATATGGGATGCGTCCCCGTCCCAGCCCCTGGGCCGCTGGCGTTGTAAAGAAACTTCTTTATCCGGGTATAACCATTAAGACGTCTCGTTGGAGGCAGCGGCCTGCAATGGCCAACTAAGTTCTGAGGCGGTCTATGTTGAAGGACCTGCCTATAGCTCCTGCCCCCGGTTCTTCTAGCGAGCTTTGCCGACTGCGCTAGCGAAGGTGGTAGCCTGTGTTGGGTGATTTGAGGATCTTCGGCGGGCTCGGCCCGAAGCGCCGAGACTGCCGCTCGTACCCGCACAAACGGTGGCCTGTATAGGATGCCCTGACTCTGAGGCAGCCTTCGTTGCAAGACCTGCCTGTGACTGCTGCCCTCGATCGTCTTGGCAGAAATGGCTTGGGGCGTCGGAGCCGCCGACTTAGCCGAGGGGGACGGCTGCCCTTGGTGGTCCACCTGAACCTGAGGCGGTCCCTGTGTAGGGTCCTGCCTAAAATCCCTGCCCCCAGCTGCTTCGACAGGTTGGGCCTGGGGTGTCGAAGCCGCCAGCTGCGCCGAGGAAAGCGGTGGCCAACCAGTTGTAACGTTATTGGTACTTGGCCTGGCCCCAATGGTTGGGCTATGTAGACCGATGCCGCTGGTTGTATATCCTTTCGCGGCTGTGCCGATAGCATCACCGGCGGTGTCGGGGCTGTAGCTACTAGTGATGACTGCGGCGGAGTGGACGAAGACTCCTGCAGGCCTTCGCAGCAAGGCTCCTTTCGGGCCAAGAACTGCTCAAAGCGAGCGAGGTTTTCATCCGTGGCCACCGCGTTGGCATCCCAAGCCAGAGCCCTCCTTTCGAGGGACTTCACTATACGAGCTAACTGCCCATATAACTTCGTCAGGGATGGCTCAGGTAGAACCAATTCTCCATACAATTCTAGGAACTGTGACATGCTTGCGGCAGAATTAGGTAGAAATTACCTGAGGGTCCCACCGGGTGTGCCAAGAAGGTTGTTGGGGCCAAAATATGGCTTGCGCGCAATCGGCCCCTGCTAGGTGACCCTCCAGAAGGTGTCGAAATGCGTCGCGTGCCAACAATCAAGAGATCGGGCCGATAAAGGATCCGCTCGGCCGGGTTCTCCTCTGGTAACTCCTCGCAACCGCAAACGACCAGTGACTGCCGAAGCAGGTTTGTGGAGGTAGAGAGGGATCGCCAGTTTCGACTTGGATGAGTCGAAACGTTTGTATATAAATGTACGGCTGATGAGCCGATTGTATCGTTAAAGCGCAAGAAGGGCAAATAAAAACACGAGCAAGGGGTCGATTTACACTCTAAATGTAAAAAAAAATAATAAAGATACGGCGGAGCCGGTTTCCACTCTAAATGCGAAAAAAAAATAAACACACGATCGAAAGGCCGGTTTACACTTTATATTGATAAAGAAGAAGGGAATACAAGTGGGGAAAAGGGATAGAAAGATTAATTAAGCCTACACCTAGAAAAGTAGTAAAAAAAAAAAGAAAAAAAAAGTTAAATAATCCTACTCCTAGATAAATGAAGAGCTGGGGTGATACCGGGTTTACGAGATTGTCGAACCCCGATCTCTTTGATGGTTTGGGTATTTATACACGTCCCGAACAATATTATTAGGCGCTTATTTTGAATTTCAAATTATCGGCGTGATCTGGGAGAAGTTATTGGAAAATCCTCAACCATTTTCTTTTGAGTTGATTAGCCGCAGCGGGATGGTCGCAGCTTCCCGTCTAGGTTCATCCCTTGATTGTTGTGCCGGAACGGGATTCTCGGCACCTTCTAATCCTGGACGCCGCTTGGCATTCTGGGTTGGTTACGAGATTCGCGCTTAAATCTCGCATTCTTTCCTTCCAAGATCCTTCCCTTCTTGGTTCTAATTCCCGCACACTGACTGCACTTCCTGCCTCTCCTATTGACTGGGAAAGTCAAGTGGGTGCTGTCAGCCGAAGTTGGTCATGATTGATCCGTGACCTCTTTCGTCGGTTGGCTTTTATGTCGGTTGTTTCTCCTATCGGCTGATGCTCTCGACTGATGGCATGTGTCGTGCGCGGCTTTCTTTCGCGACTGAGGCTGGTCCGAATCGGGATGTAGGCCTCTCCTTGCCTAACCCATCCTTCCGTCGACTGGTGCCTCCACTCAATGGTAAGTTGCGCGCGCGCGGGACGCCTTTACATTCGAGACCAGTCTCAAATAAGCCGTGCGTCCCTCTTTGCCGGCTCACACCCTTATCAGCTAGTATCCTTCAACCGATAATTAACACGACGTGTTGTCCCCTCTCGTGGCAGAAAAATCTAGTCTCAACATATACCTTAGGATCAAAAGGCCACAAAATTGATATTTTTAACGGCCGGTATAAAACATTTCTGAATTAATAGTAAAGAGAATCAGAATTGGTTGATTTTTTAATAGAAAATTTTATTCACGGTATAAATCATGATTAATAATTATGATCTTAAATTTAAAAACTATATTCTTTAGTTTTTAGAAAATTATTCGATTTTGATCGTTCATTTATATCCACTTGATGGAGTTTATTATAAATTTAAAAAATTACGAAATTTAATTTTTAGATACTTTAAATAATTTATGTTTTATAATATGAATCGTAAATTTAGAAGTTTCACTAGCATAAACGATATATGAGTACGAAGGCATTTATACTCGTAAGAATATAGCAACTCTTCTCTCTATATATAATATATATACAAAAATAGAAATATATAATATATATTAAATATATATATGTATAAGATTTATGTATCTAAGCAATTCAAATCGAACATGAGATTGACTCCAACTTATGTCCAACTCGCTTATTAAACAAACGATTTAATGTGAATTCTATTTTTAATAGAACACAAGTTGGTTCGTGAACAACGAGCTTGATCGCTAGCCCTAATTACTATAGATTGTAGTGCTAGGGTTAGGTGACCGTGCACTCTATTATTTTGATAAATGTTATAAGCATAGTTGGTGCATCCTTGTGCTCGAGAAGAAAAAGAAGAAAACAAAGGGGAGATTAGAAAAAGAAGGAAAAGTCAACTTGCACTACTTGATCTTGTGTTATACTCTTTAGAATAAAAGTTATATTATTTTTGCCGAGTAATACACTACTTGGTAAGAATATTACACTTATAAATAGTGATTGCACTATGCATAATTTGTTTGGCATATTGTAAACATTTATTTATAAATATCTCCTATAGAGTTTTTTAAAAGAAAAATGCTACTTGTACACCCGTAAGGGGTGTACATCTCACACCCCCACCTATTTAAGGGTGGGGGTGTGATGAGTGGTCACTTGATGTGACCCGTAAAAAACATCGACACTATTAAAAAGGTGGAGGTGTAAAATGTACACCCCTTCGGAATGTACATGTAATATTACTCTTTTTAAAAATAAAATTCGAACGCAAAACAACGAAAATGACCAATAATCCATTTGGGTCACGTTACAATGAAAATAATGATGTGGCTTTCGATATTTATTATCAGTGACAGTGATATTTATCTTATTTTTCACATTTCGCAGAAAAAAAAGAGGGAAAAAGTCATTTTTATTTGAGTGCAAATAAATTCAAATTAAATATGTAAATTTGAAAAATGTGGTTTATTTTTACAAAATTTCAAAATAAGTAATTTTTTTTATACAAATTTATCTTTATTAAAAGGTAATAAGTTTTTTTTTCAAATTTTTATTCAAAATAAAAAAATTATATTTTTTTAAAATAAATTTTTTTTAAAGAAATAATTGTTTACACTTTTTGGTGGAAACAAAAATAGTGCTTTTTCTGGGATTAATATTTTCACAAGCAGCACAATTTTAAAGATTTTTTTAAAAAATAGTTCTATAAAAATTTTTATTTTTAAAAATAATTCTATAAAATTTGCATTTGTAAAAATAGCCCTATGGGTGCCGATGTGCGCCACGTGAGCGAAAAGATGGATGCAGAATGAGCTGAACATGGGAAACCATGAAAATTTTCGTGTTTAAATACGGGGAATAATTCCCGTATAATAAAATTTTTATTTTTGAAAATAATTCCCGTGTAATTGAAATCAAAATCTATATTTTAAATTAAAATTTAAATTCAAATCAAGATTTGAATTCAAAATTCTATTATTTTAATTTAAATTTAAATTAAAATTTTAAATTTAATTTATATCTTGGATTTAAATTTCAAATTTCAAATTTTCATTTTTATCTCGCATTTAAATTTTAAATTTAAATTCTAATTTAAAATTTTTAAAATTTAAATTTAAAATTAAAACTGATTTTAGACTTCAAATTTGAATTTAAAAATTGATTTTGGATTCAAATTTCAAGTTCAAATTTAATTTTGAATTCAAATTCATATTTTATACTAGTTTTAAATTCAAATTGAGATCTTGAATTTAATTTGAATTTTAACTTTAGTTTTAAGCTTTAAGTTCAAAATATTGAAATTGATTCTAAATTTTAAATATTAATTTAGGTTCGAAATCAAATTTCAAATTTATATTTAAAATTTGAATTTAAATTTAAAAATCAAATCAGAGTTTAAATTAAAATTAAAATTTAAAAACTAAATTTAAACTTAAATTAAAATAATAAAATTTTGAATTCAAATCTTGATTTGATTTTTAAATTTTAATTTTAATTTAAAATATAAATTTTGATTTTAATTAATGAGAATCATTTTAAATAATAAAAATTTCATTATACGAAGTATATGAACAGGCAAATCATTCTCCGTGTTTGAATTCGAAATATAATTTTTCGTGTTTAAATACAGAAAATAATTTTTCATGTTCAATTTATTCTACATCCGTCTTCCTGCTCACGTGATGGGCACACGTTGCGTATATTTGTCACCCATAAAATTATTTTTATAAATATAAATTTTATAAAATTATTTTTAAAAATAAAAAAATTTATAGAATCATTTTCAAAAAAAAAAACCTCAATCTCGAATACACATTCACAAGTAAAGAGCAGCAGTATCTATGGAATGTGCATTATAATGTCGGAATCGAGTACTTTACGTGAATCTCAAGGCATTAATAACAGAAAGTACATTATAACTTAGCAGATGTGGGACATTACATATTTTATAATTAATGAAGGGATTAATTAGTAAGAGATAAGCTGGAATGCTTTTCCTAGCAAAGGCTTTGTCTTCTAAGCTTTCAAATCAACTATTGATATAGTTAAATATGATTTAGATCACTAAAAATATTTAAAATTAAATTTTAAATTTTTTAAATATTATTAATATAATGATTAAAATTTATAAAATTTATAATTTTAATATTAGATAAGAATATTTTACTCGTTTAAGGTATACAAAAATTTAAATTAATTAATTTTTTTAAAAATTATTTAAAATAAAATTTACTCTCAATTTTGATTATAATATTACTATTAATATCGTTTGAAGAATATTATTTTCAGCCGTTCATTTTTGTGTCCACTTATGGACAAGAGAAGAATATGTTAGGATTTTCATGTGAACTAATTAATTATATTTAAATTTGAATTTACTATAGATAAGTATCAATTCTAAAAGATATAAAATTACTTGATATGGTATATCTTATTGTTTTTCTATCTATTTAAATTAAAATAGAATCCTAATCAGATTTTGATGGAAAGTCAATCTGAAATTTATATAAAGGGGTACTGGTCGTATCAACTACTCACGTGCATTCTGGTAAATTATTAAATTCACACCATAGGAAAGAGTGTCTGACAGAGGAGGAAAAATTATGTACCGTTCGTATTACAATCAGATTTCTTGCTTCCGTTGTTTTATAAAAAATTTCTTTTTTATGACGCTCTGTAAATTATTTTACAATTTTATTTATGATCCTAAATATTAATATGTATTCGATTTTATTTTATTATCATACCATATTAATTCTATCAATTAGTGTCACAGCCTAAATAAATAGAATTAATATTATATGTATGATTAATTGGATCGTTTTCTTTTGACAATTTTCTTTTGAATAAATACTAAATTTCAAACCATTATCGTTAATTTATTTATTATTATATGAATAAGAAATATTTATTCATTTTTTGTTTTTTAACTATGCATACAGTTGTATGTTTTGAACATGACGATAAAGGCTCCAAATTTAATTTAAATTTTTTTATTATTGGGTTATAAAAAAATATTAATTAAAATTATTTTTCATACGAATCTTTTAAACCCAAATTGATGTCTAATTGCGAAGTTTTTTTTTTTTTTTTTTTTTTTTGAGCATTGCCACATCATATTGGTCATGGCCAGCAGACTAATTTTTGTTATACCATACACTTTTCATTCCTGATGCGGCGGCCTATTTTTTACTAATTACTCATTAATTTATCTGAATTCCATCAATTAGAGCTTTTATGTTTACTAAGAATTGGTTTCCATAAGCATTGTGAGCATAAAAAATCGGTTTCCATAAGAATTTGATTTTATATATAATATTAATTTATCATAAATTTATTTATTTGATGCTTATGGTGAAATAAGGATATATATAAAGTTTGTATTATGATTGTAATATTATATTTTAAATTATTATATTTATACTCTTGTATATCATAAAGTGTTATTTTGATCTGACATAATATAAATATTAAATAATCATAATTATTGTTAAATTATTTAAGTTTAGACACTAAGTTAAATTATTTTATTATTTTGATTGGTTAGGTGCAAGTCAAAACGATCCTAACTAAAAAATAATAACTTAATTTATTTTAAAGTAGCGTTCTTTTAGATAATTTTCATATTATTTATACGGCACTAAATCAAATTAATTTATTGTTTCAACTATTCGGATGCAAGTCAAAACGGCCTCGTTCAGAAAAAATAGTGAATTAATCGCTTTAAAGAAGTGCATGTAGAAATTGTATTCTATTATTTTGTTTAGTCTGAGTCTAGACATAAAAATATATGGGTGATGTAGGATGGTAATTTTTTTGTAACTCATTTGGAGAAAAAGGTCTAAATTAATTTTTGATAAAGAAATTTTATATTTATACTGGTGACTCTGCTCCCAAAGGGGAGGTTATGATGTTATATAAGGTATATGCATAAAGAAAGAAAAATACTTATGCTTATAATTCAAATCCCCCAAAGGAGGTGTTGTGATGTCATATAATGTGACACCCTAATAATCCCACATTAGATGGGATTGGAGTTGTGATTGGGTATATAAGAGGCATGGACACTAGTAATAATAACCGGATATAAGCATTTTGGAATGCGGTTTGGGCCCAACGAGTTATTATTGCTAGTGGGTCGGACTGTTACAGTTGGTATCAGAGCCAATCACCAGCCGAAAATGTGAGATGAGTCTCGGTTGAGCCAGAATTATATATAACGGGTAGAGGGCGGCTCCCCGGCTAATGACCGTTGTGGGTGGAGTGCAGCTCCTCACAAGGTCGGTTAAGGCTAGCAAGACGAGTCTCACATCGCCTGGTACTTCTGAATGTGCCTGAGCCTGACGAGGACGTTAGGGCTTAAAGGGGGGAGGAATGTGATACCCCCGAATTTGAAATAGTCATATATATAAATGATATAATAGGACTAAATTTCTTAACCCGGCTATAGCATTTTGGGTGGTAGCAAGACCCAAGAGGTTAAGAGAGTTAAGCGTGCTAGAGCTAGAGTAGTTCTAGGATGGGTAATCCCCTGGAAAGTTGGGGCGTCACAGTTGGTATCAGCCCAAATACACACACATCCGATTGGATTGGAGTTGTAATTGGGTATATAAGCGACATGGACACTAGTAATAATAATCGGGCTTAAATATTTTGGGATGTGGTTTGGGCCCAACGAGTTATTATTGCTAGTGGGTTGGGCCGTTACATTTGGTATCAGAGCCAATAACCAGCCGGAAGTGTGTGACGAGTTTCGGCTGAATCTGGGTCTAGATGAAATGGCTAGCGAGACAAGTCTCACATCGTCTGCTGACCTTGGGCTGTTGTGTGTGCGTTTGGGCCGACGAGGACGTCAGGCCTAAACAAAGGAGTCTGTGACACCTCAATAATCCCACATCGGATAGGAGTGTGGATGTGTTTGGGTATATATAATACATGGACATTAGTAATAATAACCGGGCTTAAGCATTTTGGGATGCGGTTTGGGCCCAACGAGTTATTATTGCTAGTGGGCTGGGTCGCTACATATCAAGTGTATTTTTTCTAATTTTGGTATGGAATATTTTAATATGGTATTTTATTAATAAAACATGCATTTTATTTTTCAGCTCTGTTCCTATGCTTAATGGTTCTAATTACTCGGAATGGGAAGAGCAGATTATGCTTGCATTAGGTGTATGGATCTCAATTTGGCTCTAAGAGAGAAAAAACCTGCTATTCTTACAGATAAAAGTACGCCAGTCCAAACAATATTTTCTGAAAAGTGGGAGCGCTCTAATCGACTTAGTTTAATATTGATGAAGGCACGTGTCGGTAAAAACATTCAAAATTTAATTCCTGAATGTAAGGCAGCCCGCGATTTTTTAAATAATGTGGAGCAACAGTTTGTAAGCTCCAGTAAAATTTTGGCGAGCACCCTAATGTCTTCCATGAAGTACTCCGAAAAAGGCTCGATTTGCGAGCACATTATGAAAATGCGAGATATTGCAGCGTAGCTCACTGCACTTTAAGTAACCATCTCTGATTCATTCTTAGTGCACTTTATTTTGAACTCATTACCGTCTGAATATGGACCATTTCAGATCTCTTATAACACACATAAAGATACATGGTCAATTAATGAATTATTGACTATGTGTGTGCAAGAGGAAGGCAGATTGATGCAAGAGAAACAAAATACAGTTGACTTTGTTTCTCATAAGGGACAAATAAAGCGCGCTAAGAATGGTAAAGGTAAGAATGGCTAAAAAAAAAAGAATATGGAAGTCTTGTCTGGTTCACAAGGTCAATCAAGTAATTGGACTCCCAAGTACTTCTTTTGCAAGAAAAATGGTCATATGAAGAAAAACTGCCAAAAGTATCAGAAATGGTTCCGGAAGAAGAATAAGTTTTTGGTTTTGATACATGAGTTGCATTTAGTTTCTGTTCCATCTAATACTTGGTGGATTGACTCTGGTACCACATGCTATGTGGCAAATTTCGTGCAGAAATTTCTAAACCGCAGGAAACCGAATAAAGAAAAGCCACTATCTACACTGCTGAAGAAAATCCAACTAAAGTTAAATTTGTAGAAACATTTTGATTAGTTTCTTTCTAGTGGTTATATTTTGGATTTAAGCGATACATTTTATGTTCCAATTTTTTTTAAGAATTTAATTTCCATTTCGAAACTTGTTGATTTGGGATATAGTTTCAGTTTTAACAAAAAGGTTTTTTCAATCATTCATATAGTGAAATTCATGCACGGAAATGTTGGATCAAAACATGGCATTAATGAAAAGTCATCCATGTTATGGCATAGGAGGGACACATATCGAAATAGATAATTCAAAGGTTAATTAGAGAAGAAATTTTGGATGATCTTGACTTCTCTAACTTTGGAACATGTGTGGACTACATAAAGGGAAAACCAAAACCTCCTCCAAATGTGCTAGAATGTGTGATGGAACATTAGAGCTGATTCATACGGATATATGCAGATCTCTTCCTCTTTCGTTTACTGGCCATAAATATTTTATCACATTTACTGATGATTACTCTCGATATGGCTATCTTTACTTGCTTAAAGAGAAATCTGAAGCATTAGATGTCTTTAAGGCATATAAGGCTGAAGTAGAGAATCAACTCGAGAGAAAGATAAAAGTGGTTAGATCAGATAGGGGTGGTGAATATTTTGGTAGACAGATAAATAAAGGCCAAGTTTCCGGGTCTTTCGCTAAGTTTCTAGAGCAGTGTGGGATTGTTCCACAGTACACCATGCCAGGCACACATGATCAGAATGGTGTTGCTGAAAGGAGGAATCGCACATTAATTGATATGCTCGGAAGTATGATCAGTAATTCTACCATTCCGATATCATTGTGGGGTGAGGCGCTCAAAACTGCCCTATATATTCTTAATCGGGTCCCTACTAAGGTTGTCACTAAGATTCCTTTTGAGCTTCTGATATGTAAGAAACCTAGTTTAAGACATTTTCATACATGGGGTTGCCAAGCTGAGACCAAATTATATGACCCACAAATAAAGAAATGGGACTCTCGAACCATTTAAGGATATTTTATTGGTTATTCAGAAATGTCCAAATGGTATAAGTTTTATTGTCCATCACTTCCTATAAAGATTGTTGAAATTAAAACGACACGGTTTATTGAGGATGAAACAGTTAGTGGGAGCTCTGAACCTCGATTCGTTGAATTTGATGAAATTCAAGAGCATTTAGATTCTGTACAGAATATACCCATTATTGTTTCTAATAATTTGATGGTTCCAGTTCCAGTAGAACAACAAGTTATTTTGGAACCACAAAGTGAAGGTTAACCTATCATTGATAATCTACATCAAGATCTACAAGTGGATGATCAGATAGATTTAAGAAGATTCTCAAGACAGAGAAGACCGGCTATGTCTAGCGATTATATTTTCTATCTTTATAAGAATGGTCAGAACTTAGATGATCCTCTCAGTTTTTCGAAGCCATAAATAGCAGTAATGCAATAGAATTGTAAAATGCCATGAAAGATGAGATTGAATCCATGAATCACAATAAGGTATGGGATCTTGTTGAGTTACCTATAGGAGTTAAACCTGTAGGATGCAAGTGGGTTAATAAAACCAAATGGGACTTCAAAAGTAACATAGAGAGATACAAGGCCCGTCTTGTGGCAAAAGGATTTACTCAGAAAGAAGGCATTGACTACAAAGAGGCTTTCTCTCTGGTATTTAGAAATGAATCTTTCCGTGTTGTTATGGCTTTGGTTGCTCATTACGATCTCGAGCTATAGCAAATGATGTAAAAACTATTTTTTTAAATAGGGATCTTTATGAAGATGTATATATGAGTCAGTCTGAAGGATTCTCGCAAAAGGAAAATGAGCACTTGGTATGTAAATTAAAAAAATCAATATATGGACTAAAATAGGCCTCCCGATAATGGTACTTAAAGTTTAAACAAACCATTTTAACATTTGGTCTTAAAGAAAATATTGGTGATCAATGTATATATCTAAAGGTTAGTGGGAGTAAAATAATTTTTTTAATCTTTTATGTTGATGATATTTTGCTTGCCAGTAATGATCTTGCACTATTGCATGACACTAAAGAATTTTTTTTTCAAAATTTTGAAATGAAAGATTTAGGTGAGGCCTCATATGTTTTGGTATTGAAATTAAAAGAGATAGATATAAAGATTTACTCAGTCTATCTCAAAATGTCTACATAAAGAAAGTTTTGAAAAATTTTGAAATGTATAATTATAAGTCGAGTGTTGCCCCCATTCAGAACGGGGATAAGCTTAATGCTTTTCAGTGTCCCAAGAACCAATTAAAAATTGAACACATGAAAAATATACCATATGCCTCTGCAGTTGGTAGTCTTATGTATGCACAGACGTGCACACGTCCGGTGTTGCTTTTATCGTTGGATTGCTTGGCAGGTATCAAAGTAATCCAGTTATGGAGCGTTGGAAGGTTGCTAAGAAAGTTATGAGGTATTTGAAGGGTACTTTGGATCATATGCTGATGTACAGGAGATCAGATCATTTGGAGCTGATCGGATACTCGGACTCTGATTGTGATGACACGGATCCACACGGTAGTTTTGCAGCGTGTTCAGTGACTTCTGGAGGCCTATGATGTGTGATGAGATGGTTGCGCGCAAATCAGACCTCAGAATTGAACCCAGTGCGAAATTTGAATTAGGAATACCTGTCCGAATGCCTTCGACAAATTTTAGAAGTGGAATTTGGCTAAACGAATATCGGATTTGGACTCAGAGTGCGAAAATGATGAAAAACGGCTATTTACTTGTATTTTTTCGGAGCCCGGATGCCAAAAAACGAATTTTGAGGCATGTGTTACTGTTTCGGCAGGCCAGGGCAGCACTGGCGGCGGCGAGCAGACGGCGGAGCACAGCGGCGCGGTCGCGGGCAGGCGCGGGCCGGCCGGTTCACGGGACTTGGCGTGCACCGGGACCAGCGGACGCAGCGAGTGGAACACGTGGCACGCGAGGAGTGGCCGGTCAACGCACGCGAGGCAGCGCGTGATTGGCGCCGGGCGCAGCACACTGTGGACTGCGCCAGGCCACGTGTCGCCCGCTCATTGGCGGGCGCAGCGACCCGGCTGGCCCGGCGCGGACCGCGGCGCGTGCACCCCGCCGTGGACCGCGCCGCCACGCGGTGCGCCGTGATTGGAAGGCGGCATGCGCGGGGCGCGGTGCGGGACACGTGGCGCGCCCCAGTGAATCCGGGCGCGCACAGTGCTGGGCCGGGCCGGATTCGGGCGCCTAAATCCTGCGCCCGAATCCGGATCTCCCTATTATGTGGGCTTGGGCTATAAATAGCCCATTTGGGCTTCGTTTTTGGGCTCTTCTTCCGAGTTTTCTGAGCCCATCTTCGATAGGGAGGTTCTTCATCGGGTTTTCTTTGATTTTCAGCATCTCGAGAATTTTTGGAAGGCGTTTCATTAGCTTCCTACTCGACATCGCGAGCTTCGACGTGTCTTCGTTATCTATCTTCTCCATCGACGTTTCTTCCGCGAGCTCCCATGGACTTACGGGAGGGAGTTTTTGGTCGATTCTACGGCATCGGTTTTACGAGAGGTAGATCTTCGTTTTCCGTGTTTACCGTTCCTCTCAGTTTTTGGTTTTTATTGGGGTATTCGGAGCATCTTTGAACCCCTTTCTTGCTGCTGGTTTTCCTAGACAGTGGAACTTGTTTGATTTTTATCTCTGCGTTCAGTTATCGGATTTCGGCCTGTGAGGACTCGATCAACATCTACACTTCGCGAGGATCGCATCCATATTTTTATTGGAATTTTTGAAGCTCATCTCGCAGGTTATATTTCAGCTTCTTTCGGACTGATTTTGCCACAGAATTGTAACCTTGGGAATTTTTGCTTACCGCAGTGTTTGGACTGTATCTTTGTGCCCGGGAGGAATTTTCAAGCATTTTTGGGCCCGTTGGAATCGTGGGAACTTGAGGATTATCCACGTTCAGTTTGGACCTTGGATTGATGCACGCTTTCAGGTGGATTGTTTCGTCTCCAAAACCAGTGGACGGTTCTCTAATTCTATGAAATAGTAAGCATGCATGATTGTGAGATTTGTTAGGAAGCATGTTAGAAAGAGAGATGATGTTTTTCTTGTGTTGTTATTGAGATCATATCGGTTAATGCTTCCTCTTTGTGTTAATAAATGCTAGTATTGAAACTTGGACCTAGCACCCCGCCATATGTTTGCATGTGTAAACCAGACTCTCGTGGGGATTCGGGTCCTCACATCCTCCCCCACTAAAAGAAAGTTTCGTCCTCGAAACTAACACAACTCAAAGGGAGTCTCAAACATGAAAAGTAGGTATCCATCAACACCGTCTCTAGCTCCCAAGTCGCCACTCACTCCCCATGATTACTCCTCAACAACCATAGCTACTAGTACGGCATGGCCCAGTTGCGCAATCCTCTCATCTCATGAGCCAGAATTCGTAACGGGCGTTCCTCGTACTCCAAATACACACAGATCTCAAATGGAGCGAGTCAATCACAGGCGAGGGATCTATAAGCATAACACCTATGAGCTGAGATGTAGGAAACCCCCGGGGACTCCAAAAAGACGAGAAACGATAGAACAACCAGTGCACACGCACCAACACCACACCCTAGTGTCAACTCAACCAGGGTGACCCGAAACACACCCACATGATCATCCAAGAATGAAGGAGCCCAACAAGCCGGGGTCCTCACTCAGTCATTCTCGGATTCTGTCCATCCGAGGGGGCTGCACAACCGCAGGCTACAATCAAAAAGGGACCCTCAGGGACACAACCTCAAGCCCTATTCGCCACAACAATTCCACACAGCATCAGCTGTGGAATCATCAAACTCAACCCCAGACAGCTCTCTTGCTCTAGGTATCCGCCACCACAGTGGCCCTGTCGGGGGGATACTGGATGCCCATCAATAATCCAACGGTAACCCACAACCACTATGGGAGGCAACACTATAACTCGCTAATCCAACTCCCCTCACTGGCAATGCAAAAATTGGCGCTGGTGTCAGTCTCATCATCCGCTCATCAAGCTCTGCTGGCACCGTCCAGTCCAAGAAGTTCTTCACCTCAACAACATGGCGCACAGCTTCTTCCACCCAGACATTGTATCACTATCCACAAGTGCTCCACAAGCTCCAAGTCACACTAAGAGTAAATCAAAATATCTATGCAGGATATCACTACCAATCTGTCCAAGTACAGCTGGAACACCCAATTCATCAAATCATAAAGACGGCAGGGCATTAGTCAATCCAATTGGCCTCACTGTAAGCTCATAATGCACATACCGTGTCCTGAACGTCGTCTTGGCAAAATCCTCGGCTGTAAGATTCCAAATAGATATATGCCTCATAGAAGAACAACTGCCAGAGTATAACTTAATCAAATGGTCCTAAATAAAACCCGGACCTGCTAGTGCTCAAACCACAAAAGAACCCTCACCGTCGTGTATCAACTACGTCGCATTGGGTCAAATAGACCCCTCGATCCATCAGATCCTGCAACTGCGCTATCAGCTCTCTCAGCTTTACTGGTGCCGTTCAACAAGGTGCCTTCCACATCGGCGTGGTTCCCAGAACCACGTCACTCGCAATCTCAATCTCCCTAACCGGCGGCATCATCATCAGCTCAGGTGGACTCACACCCGGGATCTCACAGGCAATAGGGATATCCTTGAGTCCCGGTGACGCCATAGGCACCTCTCACACTATCGCTATAACCTGTGTGCTCTAATGGTTTCTACAAAGAAGCTTCCTCTTGTCTGCTTCGCAGAAGGTCATAGTCCTCTCTCTCCAAAGTCAAACATCATGTGGTACTGTGCCAACCAATCCCAAGCACTAGGTCAAAACACCGAACTGCCACAAATACCAATAAGTCTGCTGGTATAACTCATGGTCTTAACTGCACTGGACATGATCCACAAGCCTCCTCCACATGCACAACACTGACAGGAACCTGTACCTCTAGTACACGTGGTAACGACTCTGCCTCTAGTCCATGTAAGAATGCACAATGCTCTAACTCAGACTGTTGTAATGAAATCACACCTGCGACAATCCGATCCACTGTCGTGGCGCCCTCAAACCAGGCAGCACAAACTCATCCGCTTGATGCAAGTGGTCGTCGCTCAGTCTGCCTCGTCATCAAAGTCTAGTCTGCCAGAAAATATCTATACCAATCACATAGGGAGTATGACCTCTGCCTCTGCTCACACTGAGGCGACGAATATGGTCCTCCGCAGATAACACATCCACGCTACCGCCGCTGCTGATACTAATGCTGATACTGCTATCAGGGTCTACCCGACCTCTGGCGTCTCAGAAATCCACAACCTTGGGAGGGAAATCAGGAATGCCTCTGCCGGCCGATCTGTCCTCCATCACCTAGCGCCAAGGGCCTCTATCCAGAACTCGCCTCTGGCGGCAGATCCCTATCCAAAGGAACTGCAGCGCCACGCTCCATACTCAACGCCTACTCCATCGAGGCGTCCCAAACCTATAATGGAGGAACCGAATGAGCTAAAAGGTATCATGGCGCAATCCACTCCCAGACACACATATCCTATGCGCCTCATCCGTCTAAGCAGGGAGCGGGCAGTTCAGCAACTGCGTAATTCTTTGGCACAGGGAGGCTCTCAAATCGTCTCTCCATCACCACCAACCACGACTCTGCCTCAAAAGGCTCCAGACTCAATCCTAAGAATCGGGGTGGTTCATCTGCCCAAAACTGGCTCAACCGATCGATAATGTCCCACAACTCATCAACTGTCAACTATCCACCCTGCCTCGGTGCCTCGGCACTAATTGTCGGCACGGAGGGGGTTACTCGCTCCATCGGCACCACTGAAATGCTGCCACTGAGGATACTGCAATCGGGTGGTCTCAAGAGGAAAACACTGTCGGGTTGCCCGCTGCTCCGACAACTGTGTCACCCTAACCAACAGCCCACTCCGCCGCTGATATATCTCAGACTGTCACGCCCCGGGTGTAAACCGGAACCCGGGCTTGCCAACAGATCCGCCGTGCACACGGAATTTCCCATGTACACGAAGCGCTGGTAACCTGCTCAAATATAATATGAACAATAAAAGAGCATAATACAGAGCTGAACTAAAAAGAACTACATAGTAATCTCAGACTGGAAATAAGATACAAGCTGAAATAAGTACAACAATCTCCCAGCTCACCAAAATAATACAACCAGCTGGCTCAAGCCAGACCCAAAATACCACAGTCTGAGTGAAGGGTACAACATCTGTCTAACAGCAACTCTCAGTCTCACAGGAGATCTATCTACTCAGCGATCCCCTTACCTCGATCAGCTCCCGCAGACGACTCTGCAAAATAAAGGAGAAGAAAGAGAGGAACAACAATGGGGGTGAGAACCACTAGTAAACCAGTAGCCTCCCCCTGTGGGTAAAGCCTCAACTCTGACGCACCCACTAGGACTACTAGAGGTAAGAAAGGAATAGGTGGTAAAGCTGTAAACAGAACTGCTGAATAAAGGGGAAACCACCACTAGCATGCCTCTAAATGCAGTGCCAAAAGGAATGACTGTATGTATGCATCAGTATCTAACATGCCTGCCTGAATAAACCCAATCTAGTGCCACCAGTAAAACTGGTAGTGCCTGCTGTGCCTTGCCGTATCGGGTATGCCGGCCGACGCATAACACCGACGAAAAGAAGGAGTCTCAAGGACTCAAAGCCTGCCTGTCGCACACTCCGGAGCGGCACTCGAGGGGAGCGACCCACACGAGTAGAGTATCTCAGTGATAAGTATCATAAGTGCCATAAAACAGCAGGACTGGATCACGACTCTAATCAAAGTGGGAAAATCATCCACTAGAAAAAGCCCGATCCTCAATCTGATGCAAAGATCGACAAGACTCAACCTCAATCTGATGCACAGATAAACATTCGGTCAACCGCCTAATGTCTGCGGTTACCGCAATACCCCACAAGTCCACAATCTAGTACAATCTCGACTACACTATCCCAAACCCCTGCTCATACTCGAGCAACAAGCATCTGAATGCAAAGGAGAGCAATAAAACATGTCAAGCCCCAATATGATAGTGTAGCAATAAATAGTGGCTAACTAGATGTCCAAGCAAGCATGCAATTATACTGTTTAAAAGCTGTAGAAAGGTGTCAAATATTTATTTTAAAAAGATTGATTTACTGTACTGATATAAAAGTTATTTGCATGCGAGATTATACCCTTTGTCCCAACCACAGTGTCCCAAGGTAAGTTATCCGTGGGGTCAAATGTATGGTTCTCATCAATTGTTACATTTAATTTTAGGGGAATTCGTCCCAACCATAGTGTCCCAAAATAAGTTATATGTGGGGTCATATGTATGGTTCTCATCAATTGTCACATTTAATTTTAGGGAAGTTCGTCACAACCACAATGTCCCAAAATAAGCTGTCTGTGGGGTCATATGTGTAGTTCTCATCAATTGTCATATTAGTTCGTCCCAATGGTTCTCATCAATTGTCATATTAGTTCGTCCCAATGGTTCTTATCAATTAAATTTTAGGGGAGTTCTAATAATCCCAGTGAGCTTGTCAAAAATGAGGTAAGCAACAACCGCCCACCTCGAACAGCTCAAATCACACCCAGATAGTCTCCTGGCTGTCCACAGTCCCCTAAAACTGCTGTCTGCCGAAAACGGTGCCCTACAGCAACACACATTGCACAGGGTGTAACTATATTATTCATAAAAATACCGCTTTTGCTATTTTTCAAATAGCACGAAAAGAGAGGAGTTTTTCACCTCTGTATAGTGCTCAGAAAAATCTAGAAAAATTACGGTTGCGTTCCTTGCGACGAGTAGATCGAAATCGACTCTTTAAACGCCTCGATCCGATGCTCCTAGCTTAAGATAAAAATTGGAGAAGTCGATGCTGTCCAAAAATTACCACAGCAAAAAGGGGGGTCAAAGAGGCCTCGGGAACCGTGCCAAAAGTGCGAAATGGAGCAAAGTGATCAACATAAAAATCGAAGCCTTACCTCTTAGGAACGCGCTGCCCCAAAAACCGTTCAAAAATTCCTCCTGGTTAGCCCACAGGGATTTTTCGACTGAACTGCGACGGGAAAATGGGCCGAAAAAGGAAATCGTCGCAGTGCACTGCGTCACAGATAACTCGCTAAGGGGAACTCCAAAAATTCTGAAATTTTTAGGAGAGAGAGAGAAGAGAGAGAGAAAGAATTTTCCTAAAGGGCCCAAGCTCAGTTTCTCTCTCTACGGCTCGAAAACCGAGGTGAGAAAGGGAGGGGGGAGAGATCCTATATATAATGGGCCAAGGAATATTCTTGGGCTCCACACAGGATCGGACAAAACAGGAAACACCGAAACGGACCAACCATGACGCGCCACGTGTCCACAAAACAGGAAACATCCATGCAAGGGCCACTCAGAATCCGCCACGTGTCCACATGGTGCACATGCCCGGTCCCCGCGCCGGGTCTTCCGGAAAATGTCGGCCAATGGGGTGATGCCACGTGTCATAGACAACGCAACCGTCCAGCCAATCAGAAGACGCCACGTGGCAAATGGAATCTTCGGTGCTCCCGGTGCACGCGCCTGTCCGTGGACCGACCAGCATGCGCGTCTGCCCGCGCCGCGCTCCACCGTGCTCTGCCGCGCTCCGCCGCTGCGCCGCCGCCCGCCGGTTGCCGCCGCTTGCCGGAACAGTAATTCCGGCCTGCCGGAGTTATTGTTCCGGTGAACAGTAATTTTTGGCGAAAAAATAAAGTAAATATACCATTTTGATCGTTTTCGCGCGCTGAGTCCGATTCCGCTGTCTGTTTTGCCAAATTCTCATCCGAAATTTTGCCGAAAATCCCCGAAAAAGCCCACTTGCTCCGTTTTTCGTGCCGGATCCATTTTAAAAATCCATTTTCGACACTACTAGCTCCAATACACTGTGTGAGCTTCCTGTAGTCACTGTAATCACTGCAACAGTCTCTATAGAAGTCCGGATCATCACACAGACAATCCTGTCATCTGGGTCCGAAGCTCTCTGACCTCAATTCGGGTATCCGGCCCAAATCTAACTGCTCGGGCTCCACAGTTATGACAGGGTGCACACGGGTCAAAACCCAGCGTCGGGGAGACACCGCTCACCACGACAAAAACTACAACAGCACACAATAAGCACTCGACCCAATCTAGCGAAAGTCTAGAGCATGTCACCCATTCCACAGCATTATGTTGTCTACAGCCAACATAATCACTTAGGAGAATAAACATGCCGATCACTCATTCCATCCCTTGGGAGAGGTATAAAACTCAATCAAGACTCTCGCTAAAAATCACGACTCTCAAGAAGTCATCCTAGGGTCCAACCACAAACCTAGGGTTTCTAAATCCACAATGACCTACATTCTAGGCTCTGATACCACTCTAATCTGTCACGCCCCGGGGTTGAAACTGCGACCCGGGCTCGCCAACAGATCCGCCACCTATACGAAAACCCCGCATAGACGAAGCGTCCAACCTGCAAAGAAAAACTACTACAGCTAACAGATATCAGAGCTAAAAAGAAAACTGCTAAATAACTAAAATCCAACCATCTGTACAACTGGAAAAAAAAATACAATATCCATCTCCCAAAAAGATCATCATACAATAACCTCTGATATAGCATCCAAGAACCCAAACGGGAAAATAAACTAAAATAATAATACACTAGTGTATAGGCTCTCAGTACAAGTCAGATCATCACAATACAACAATCTCTCAAAAGTGGAAATAAAATAATCTACTGACTGTACTACAGATCTCCAATGTGGGGGTACAACTACTCTCCAAAGACAGGTAGGGATCTAGCTCGCGACTCCCTCGCCTCGAACAGCAACAGCAGAATCAGTATCTCCCATAGATGACTCTACAAAACAAAGGAGAGGGAAGAAAAAGGAGGGGGAGAACCCTCAACGGGTGTGAGAACTACATCAACACGTAGTTCTCAATGGGTACCGCCACCAAGCTCGACGGTCAGCCCACTAAGTCTACTAGAGGCATAAGATAACAATGCAGTAAAAATTGAACAAGAAAAGCCGGAGATACTCTACAGCTACCATGCCTCCATCTAAATGCTCAAAGGGTGATACAGATGAAAGATATGCAACCACACGCACCCAAGGTGCTCAATCGACCCAATCGAACTGACTGCCTCATAGGGTCCAGTCAAGCCTGCGCCCACCTACTGCCACACATCCACAAGAGGACGGGACTTACGTAGGGCGTCCCACACGGACTAACTCACCCCTCGCGAAAAACTGCCTCAACTGGCCCATCATCACATCCACTGCGGAAAACTGCCTCAATAGGCCAAACATCGCATCCACTGCGAGAAACTGTCTCAACAGGCCAAACAGGCCAAACATCGCATCCACTGCGAAAATTGCCTCAATAGGCCAACCATCGCATCCACTGTAGCATCTCAGGGGGCGTGACCCCAACTGAGAAAAACGACGCGACATAGAGTATAGAACATTGGCACATGCAGGCTATAGTCAAAATCCACGCTCACTCTCAAAACGGAAGGACTCAAGATCCCCAAATATCTCGCACAACAGTCAGAGTACTCTCAATGACTCAGCTAACAAGCTCTCACGAATCTCGAGACACTAGCGAACACCACCAACTCGTGGCACTAAACACACAGGCTGGAGATACTCCACAGCCGGGATCGACCCACAACTCAGGGCTAACAAAATGGGTCGGACGACACTCAACGACCCGGGACCACTGTCAACCCAAACGGTTCCCAACAATACCGACCGGAAGATACTCGACGGCCCGGGACCACCGTCTACCCAAACGGTTCCCAACAACACCGACCGGAAGATACTCGACGGCCCGGGACCACCGTCTACCCAAACGGCTCCCAACAACACTAGCACAGGTCTAAACTCAGCTACCAGACTCCACTCAGCCCCCAGGCACGAGTGCAACAATGCTCCACAATAACCTGACTACTTGGCCCACTACCCGGGCGAGGAAAAACTAAGTCCAGGAAATATACAAGGTGTGGAATGTCTAAAGCACAAAAGAACCTAGCCCAAGTGAAGGTTCTCTACTAGTCTGGTTAAACATGCAACATATGACGGGGTGCTAGGTCAAGTTTCAACAATAGCATTTAAATAAACCGAATCATAAGTAGGGAACATTAACAGATATGATCACCAAAATCAAACAAAATAAGCTTCATCTCCCTAAACATGCTCTCAACTAGCATAGGTGAATACAACCATTTAAATATGTAAATATGTATAAGATCTCAAAGGTACCCAACATGTATAATAAACCATGTAAGCCTAAATCCACATGAACTACCGTCCCTTTTTGCCTATAAAGGGACGGTTTGGGGGACACTTTCCTCCCACAAACCCCCAACTGAGGAGCGCCCGAAACTCCCTTGTCCCGCCATGTCACCCCGCACAGCAGACAGCGAAACGGGCCACCCACGCTGTGCCGCGTGGCGCGCGCCCACCGTGCGGGTGGCCAACCACGCGCCGACGCGTGGCGCGCCCACGCGTTGCCCACCTGCCCGCGGTACGTCCACCTGCCCCGCGCCACTCCGCACACGACGCGCACAGTGGCCGACCCAATCCGCAGCCGCCACGCGTCCACCGTCTTCGCTCACTGTGCCCAGTGCACGCGCCAGCCATGGACCGCGCCGCGTGAGCCGGCCACTCCCGTGCCGCCACGAATCCCCGCGCCGGTCTATGCACCCGGCCGCGCGACTCCATGGACAGCGCGCGCTGCGCCGGCCAATCCGGCTCCGCCACGTGGCACCCGGCGGTCCACGGCTCCTCCCGTGCACCCGAAAATATTGAAAACTTTCGGGTGTCCGTTCTCGGACGTCCGGACTCAGAAAAATACATCCAAATAGCTGATTTCCATCGTTTTTTCACGCTGAATCCAAAAACGGCCTCCGTTTTATCCGAAACGCATTCCAATTTTTGACGGAGGCATCCGAAGGCAACCTTGATCTATTTTCGTGCGGAGTCCTTTTCTTGAGTCCGCTTCGCGCACAAACTCCTCCAACACACAGCCTAGGCCTCCAAAAGCCGCTAGTCCAACAGTAATCCTCTCGTGGGGATTCGGGTTCTCACAATAGTCATGATCCAGTCCTGCTATATTGTGATACTTGTGAGACATTGGTTACTTTACTCGTGTGGGTCGCTCCCCTCGAGTGCCACTCCGGATGTAGGCTTATGACCGAGCCATGTGTGCTGGTCTGTTACTTATTAGGATTCAAGCCATGTGTGCCGATCCCGCTACTGTGGTACCAGATAGGTGCCGGATAGTTACTGGGTTCTTGAGTTCGACAGCAGAGCAGGCAGTACCGGTTTTTACTGATGGTTAGATTGGGTTTACTTGGACAGATACTGTTTACTGATGCATGCATACAGTCATTTTAGTCGGTACTGTATTTAGAGGCATACTAGTGGTGGTTTTCCAGTTTCAGCAGTTTATTTACCTTACCACTTTACCTTTTCTTTTGCCTCGGGTAGACTTAGTGGGTACGTCGGAGTTTGAGGCTTTACCCACTGGGGGAGGCTACTGGTTTACTAGTGGTTCTCACCCCCCATTGTTGTTTTTCTCTTTTTCTTCCCCTTTGTTTTGCAGAGTATTCTGCGGGAGCTACTGGGCCATCGGCGGCTAATCGAGGTAATGGGATCGCTGAGTAGATAGATCTCCTGTGAGGCTGAGAGACTGGTTAGACTAATGATGTACCCTCCACTCAGACTGATGTATTTTTTCTTTTATTTTGGGTCTGGATTTAGCCAGCTGGTTGTACTATTTTGGTGAGCTGGGAGTTTATTGTATCTTTATGTTTGTATCTTATTTCCAATCTGAGATATTATGTTGTTCCTTTTAGTTCAGCTCTGTACTTTAAGCTTTTTTATTATACATCTTATATCTGAGCAGGTTACCGACGCTTCGTGTACATGGAAAAATTCCGTGTGCACGGCGGATCTGTTGACGAGCCCCGGGTTCTGGTTTAAACGGGTCTACTATTTAATAGTATCGATAGTTTAAATAATGTAAATCATATTTCATGGTGTCGATTGTCATTTTGTAAGCTCCATCATCGAAAATAAATGAGTGATAGTAGATCCGTTTGTTACTTATTGTATTCCAGCCTAGCTTTAATTACTAATACACTTTTATAAAAATTTTAAAATAATTTTATATATTTTTACTAATCTTATACGTATTGTAAAAACACTACATTTTTTATTTAATTGTGCCAACCATTAATTAATTAAATTCCTGTGGCATTACAAAAATACCATTATCCATTATCTCATTTTCTTGTACAATGTTTTATTAGTATCCAAACCAGGGTGAAATCAAAATTTAGGTTCGAGAGGGACCAAAAAAATATAATTTATTTATCTTAAAAAAATTATTATAAAGTTTTGTAAAAAAAAAAATTAATTTAATCCCCTAAAGACTAAAATTTATAATATTTTAATATGCAATATGCTTAATTAATTAGGGATAAAAAATATATAATATATTTATTTTTAAAATATTATTATAAAGTTTTGTAAGGAAAAATTTTAAAATTCGTAATAAGATGATCTTTATAATTGTTTTATCTTTAAATTAGGTATATTGTATTTTTTTCACATTGATTTATGAATTTCATTTATGTTGCTTTTTTATATCTTTATTGTTTGGTATATATATATATATATATATATATATATATATATATATATATATATATATCAAAACCATTAATTATTGTAATTGTAACAAAGCTCTACTTCAATAAAATTTATATAGATTTTTCTCTAAAAAAAGTTATAATCTAATTAATAAAATTATAAAACTAACAATTTCATCTCACTTATTATTATTTTTTTTGTCAGTAAATAGCACTTTTCATTTCCGGTTGAGTTAAACATTTGGATGTTTGGCCTAACTTTTGAAAAATGATTTTGAGTTCAAAAATAATTTTCAGCTCACTAGAGCGTTTGACAATTAAGTTTTAAACTATAATTCTAATTTTCAGAATTACTTTTCTGATTTTCGAGACTAAAAATCAGAAATAATTAAAATTTGTTTTTTGAAAAGTGATTTTGATTTTGGACTATACTTTTAAATTTTTATTTTTATTTTAGATTTAAAATTTAAAGTTATATTTAATTTTAAAATTTAAAATTTGAATTTGAATATTTAAAATTTAAATATTAACTTTAAACTTTTAAATTTTAATTTTTAAATTTCAAATTTTAAAATTTAAATTTAGATATTTAATTTCAATTTAAAATTTATGATAAAAATTTAAAATATAAAATTTTAGAATTTTAAAATTTAAAATTATAAGTTTTAATTTTCAAATTACAAATTATAAATTTTTAAATATTATTTTTGAATTTTAAATCTTAAATTTTAAATTTATATTTAAATTTAATTTTTAAAATTTTTAATTTTAAATTTTAATTATAATTTTAAATGTAAATTTAAATTTAATTTTAAATTTTAAATTTTAAATTAAAATTTTAAATTTTTATTTAAAATTTTAAAATTTTAAAATTCCAAATTTATATTTTAAATTAGAATATCAAAATTTAAAATTTTTGTGCAAATTTAAATTTAAATTATTTTAAAATAAAATTTTAAAAAAATATTATGTACAAATAGAGTAAAATTTTTTCCAATAAATTTTAAAAGATTATTTTAAAAAAAATCATTTTTTCTATTTATATTAATTCAAACGCATTAAAATTAAAATTTTAAATCAAAGTTAGTTTTGTAAAAAAAAAATTTTCAGAATCTAGGCGAACCGGGTTCATTAACTATGACAATACATTTGAATAAATTAATCCGAAAAATATTTGTACCAAACTTACAGTACAAATTGTTCTCCCCAAGATCTAGCACGCCTTTCACACAATGCTACATCGTTTCTTGTCTTGGTCTTTAAAAAAATTTTGTTTGGAATATTATAATATAGTACTTGATTTCTGCGCTTGTTTATTTCATCAAATATAAAGTTCAGATTAATTTAGATTTTTAGATAAATTAAAATTTATGTAAAAATTTATATGATTCCAAAATTATAATTTTTAAATTTTATTATTTATTTGAAAGAAAACGAATAATATAAAAGTTCAAATGTGTGAGAGATGAATATTTTTTTTTCTCAGTAATTAACTTGGGCTCATTTTTTAAAAAATTACTTGAATTAATCAAAGGTGGATATTAACTTTGAGAGAAGGGTGAGAGAGGTTCAGAAAGAAGATTCGGATTTAATTTATTATGTGTAGTAAAATAGTTAGATATAATTTTTTTTTTGTTTAATGAATTTTTTTTATATGTCAGTTCTAAATTTTATTGAGGAGATGTTATGATAAAAGTTTAATTTGATGTTTCTATTGTGGAATCCCAACAATCGATATCGGAGCAAGTACTGGATTAATAACAGTCGATATCAAAACGGATTGCGAATTTATAAAATCTTATATTAGGGCGAGTATCATATTCTTAACAATCGGTATTAAGGTTAAATGTTATCTATTTTTGAGAGAGATCGACGGAGATGGTCACGAAATTTGAAATCGAGAAGTTCGACGGTAAAAACAATTTCGGTTTATGGCAAATTAAAGTTCGACGTGCTTTAGTACAATAGGATTTGGACCCGATGTTGAACGGGAAAGAGAAAAAGCCGGCAAAGATCACGGATAAGGTATGGAAGAAGATAGAGTGGAAAGCGTTGAGTACGCTTCACCTATTATCAGCAGATGATACTCTTTACAATATAGTCAGCAAGTCGACACCGGCGAAATTGTGGAATAAATTGAAAAATTTGTATATGATTAAGTCCCCAACGAAACAGATTGTATCTGAAACAACAACTATTCATATTGCGGATGTAAGAAGCGGCTAGTCTATATAAGCATCTAAACGAGTTTAACAGGATGGTGGTGGTACGATATAGCCACATCAATATATTATGTCTAAGGTGTTCAACAGGATGGTGGTGGTACGACATAGCCACATCTATATATTATGTCTAAGGTGTTCAAGAGGGTGGTAGTGGTACGACATAGCCACATCTATATGTTATGTGTAAGGTGTTCATAATTATGGATAATTATGGATGTACCTAGTGCACGAATACGTTCAAAGAAATTTTTTTTTTGGCTTTATAGAAGACGAGAGAATGATGAGAGAGATTCAGAAAGAGGGTTGGAGTTGAAGCTACTCGGTGTACAAGATGAGTCAGAAGTATTTTTCTTCTTGGTTAATAAATATTATTATTTCACCCGTATTTTTTGCTTTATATTTTTTTCTTTTTTTGTGACTGTGTCGATTCTAATTTTTATTAAGAAGACGAATTTATAGTAAAAAATTGATTTAACGATTGTGGAATCACAAGAAAGGATACCGAAATAAGTACCGGATCAAGCAATCGGTATCAAAACAGGTTACGGATTCACAAAATTTAATACCAATAAAAAAAACATAACCTAAAATAAATTTTTTTATTTTACTACTACTGCATATTGTTAGTGAGATAAATACATTATATTCGCATAGGACAAATTAAACTTTGCAGAGAGACACAAAACAACTGTAAAATATCTGGTAAAATATTTCATAAATAAAATGTCTGATCAGATGAGTTATAAATAATTCAATAAATTGGATATATTTTATTTTTGTTTTTGGTTTTGGTGAGAGATTAATGTGAGTGAAGTTTTGAACCACCTAAACCAATTAATTCTTCTTCTTCTAATAATAATAATAATAATAATAATTAAAACATAATAATAATAATAATTAAAACAAATATTCTAATTATTCAAACATGGTCTCAACCCAAACCTAAACTCAAACCTGACCCAACAAGCTCAACGAACCCACCTCACGTGCCTAAAAATATTTAATACTTTTCTGTGAATTAACAAAATACCCCACTAACAATACAAAAGTTACATACGACTCCTCCACAGCTTAACAGTCGCACGGAAACCTATGCACACTCCCCCCACCACCCGCGCCCCTCTTCCTTATCTTGCGTACTACGCCTCTCAAATGACGAAAAAGCCCTTCCGAAATCACCCTCTCCCACTCACAAACCCCCAGGGGCAAAACCATATTTTCGACGTCCCGGGGGTGAGGAAACGGCCCCACTGGGGAGCCCTCATTACAAATATAACGGTTATGTACCACGGTTGTGGAACTGATGTGTGGGGCCTACTTGCGGGGCCCACGCGTGAGTGAAATAGGATGGTTATATGTAACGGTTACGCTGTAGAGTTGCGGACTAAAAGGAGTGGGTCGGAGTCGGAGGAGGAGTCCGAGTCCGAGTCCCCTGTTCTTCTTAATATATTTATTCCCATTTATTCCACCCTTTATAAGACCCACGCCACGCCGAGGTTTTTCTTTTTTTTTATTTTTGTGTCCTCCTCCTCCACCACGCCTCTCTCTCTCTCTCTCTCTCTCTCTCTCTCTCTCTCTCTCCCCTTTAGGGTTTCGCCGAGCCCTAGCGCGAGCTCTCTCTCCTACGCTCCTTCGTTCTCGCTCGCTTCCTCGATCGATCGAGCCATGGCGGAGGCGGAGGAGGCGGCGCGGGCGATCTGCGCGCTACGGTTCGCTGACTTCGGCGGGAGGCCGCCGGCGTGGCGTAAGCCCCACACGGACCCGGATCCGCCCCCGGAGGCACTCGACGCCGCGGCGGCGCCGATGCGGGAGGTGCCACGGTGGCCCCGCGACGCGCGGGGGAAGCGCTCTTCGAGGTCGTCCACGGACGCGATCCGCCGCGCGCTGAGGGACCTGTCTTCGTCGTCGGCGGCAGCGGCGGCTGCGGCGGCGCGGGTGAAGCGGATGCGCGCGAGCCCCGCGTCGCCGCTAGACTACAGCGGCGGCTCCGCCGCGTCGACGAGCGGCTGCGGCGGCGGCGGCGCCGACGAGGGTTCCATGTCGTCGGCGGAGGGACGCGTCGGCCCCACCACCGCAACCAACAACAAGGTACGATTCTCTCTCGCTCTCTCTCATCTCTCGCTCTATTTATTTTTATTTTATTTTTCTCTTCTCTTTTGACCAAATTACCCTCACCAAGACTCCATAATTACGTTTCCTACCTACCCGCGCCTCTTCTTTTCCTCGCTCCATTCATTGCACACCGCCTCGTCATCTCATGTTCGGATCCCACCATTATTTTTTTTTAGCCCTATTTTTCTTTTCTTTTTTTTTTTGCAATTTATATCTCGTTTTAGAATTTATTATTATTTATTTAATCGAGAATATTATCTCGAGTTGACTACTTTCGCACCGGGGGCATTTCCGTAATTACGCCGCGAGAGGCCCTTGGGTGTGGTGGGGTTTTCCCCGCTTCCCACGAGCCCGATTTCTCCTCGCCCCCGATTTTCCGCAAATACCCCTCGATCAGTTCGCGCAGCGGGGAATTCAATTGGGGTGTTTTCGTCATTACAGCTTTCTTTATCGCCCGGTGCGGTTTCGCGTGAGCATAGCGGGTCGATGGGGGCGGGGCGAGGGGGGAGGTGGGGAGTGTCTCCCTGGGCCCCACCATCAAATAATTTTAAAAAATTAAAATAAGTTGGTATTTCCACGCTGGAATTTTTATTATTACGCCGCGCTGAGTTTCTCCGCCCCACGGTCAAACCGCCCATGGAAGTTATAAAAGCTGGGTGAAAATAACAATATATTATTATATTATACATATTATATATATATTTTTTATAAAAAATAAATTTTAATGATAAATAAGGGGGTTGGGGGTTTTGGTTTGGTACTTTTGGCGTTAGGTCGGGGTTTGGTTCGCGGTCGTAAAATTCCCATCTCTTTATCCGATGAAGCGAATCGCGGAATCGATCGTCCACGTGGCGAGCCGTGGTTGGCCGGATTTATAAGATCCTGGGTGCGCCCCTCCCAGCCAATGGGCGGCCGCCACGTACGGAGTGTAGTCGGAACGAAAGAAGTCCGCATACGTTGAATTGTACGGGTACGTGGCAACTCCTCACGCAGCCCCCGCATGATGATGGGGATGCCGCCCCTCTTCTCCGCAGTTTTAGTTTTTTTTTTTTTTTTTTAGTTTTTAGTTTTTTTTTTTTTAAAATTTTGTTTTGTGAATTATTATAAATTGTTTATAAGCCATTATAATTATCTCGAATCCAAACTTTGAACGGTCGTGATTTGGGCGAGTGGGTTGGGGACACGTGGCGATCGCTGACGCGCTTTCTACGCATGCGATTGTGTTTCAGGTGAGGATGATCGGACCGCAGCCGTTGATTCGGAGATTCCAGACGCCGCCGGCGAAAAACCCGCGGCCGGGGAAGAAGAAGAAGGTGATCTTCTATCTCTCTCTCTAACCCTCTCAGAGAGGATAAAATTGCCTGGACCCGGTGCACCACGTCAGCCGTGGACCGCCATGTTCTTCATCCTCCTCCGTTGATGCTCCCTCTTTTGGAGTACTACCTTTGCGGTCCACGACTGGTGTGATTGAACCTGGTCCACCAGGCAACACGATCCCCCAATAAAACCCCATTTGCCCAAGTTTTCTCAAATTATTGCCTGGACCTGGTCCACCACCGCCGCTACTCTGACATAAGTGATTAATTAATAATAATATAAAACATATTGCTATTTTTTATATTTAAAGAGGGATTTTGTGAAATTATTTTAAAGCAACTAAGATAGTTTTAGAAAAATACAACTCATATTATGTCAATTTATATATGGTGTAAATCTTACTCTCTATAATTTTAAATTTTAACTTTTTAATATTTTAGTATTAATTTTTTTTTTAATAAAAATATAAATTTTATATTATATCTAAGCGGCCCTCATAATTTTTACGCACTCTTTTTCAAACCCAAGCCGTGGACGCTGGACCGTGGACCTAAGTATTTTGCTGCAAGTGCAACTTTTACAGCTGTTCCCTGATTTGGAAGAAAAAAAAAAAAGGAAAAAAAGATAAAAGGCTCGGTACAGTCACGTGGATACCTGGTCCAGTTAATAATTTGTAGCTTGAAAAAGCATCGAGACCCCTCAACTGCACTAATTAAATAATTAGTAATATCCAATTGATCTTTTTTTATTTTAACCTACTATAAATTTTAATTTCAAAAATTAAAAATTAAAAATGAGAAAAAAAAAAAGGCGTCAATAAAAGAAAATAAAGTTGAACATTTTTTTACCCAGTTTTGTGTATGGGCCTGCTGCAGCAGCAGCAGAGCTGCGCAAACAGATGTTGCGTCCCGCTCGGAAAAGAAGCCGTTTAATATTTTGTGGAACTGATCCACCACGTTATCCTTGGACCGGAATGCGTTTTTTTTTTTTTTTTTCCTTTTCCTTGTTATAGTTTATATATATACCCGTTTCTCTCCACTATAATTAGTACATGGGATTTGGGATTAACTAACGGTGGTGTGTATTTATGTGGTGAGCAGGCGCTTCCCGAGCTGCAGAAGGAGGTGAGATCTCTGCTCGAAGAAAACGAGCTGCTTCGGAAGGTAATTTTTTTTTTTTCTTTTTAATCTGTAAATTTAAATATATCCCAATATTGTTTATTTCAGTTTTACTTGTTTGAGTTATTGTGACTCTTAATTATTTTTTAACACTTATCTTGTTTAACGAAACAGGAAGCTGAGGATTTGCATAGAGCTTGCGCGGCAGCGTCGACAGAGAACCGCACTCTACAGGTGACCGCCCCCCCCCCCCTCTCTCTCTCTCTCTCTCTCATCCATACTCATCATAATTGGAAATACAATAATTTACATTTTATTTGGTTGAATACAGAAAAAAGCGCAGCTACCATATATATATATATATATTAAGTCGTCTCAACTATCACTCTAACATTTTAAAATTTTGTTATTACTATTTGGCTTTTTAATTTATTTTATTTAAGTTCGGTAGTGACTTTTTAACTAATTTTAATACATTGTTTATTATTACGGATTTAATTTTTATAACTATAAATTTATTATAATAAGTTAGTATAAATTTTATATCTGAAGAGTCATCGGATTAAAAGATTAGGTAGTTGAATCAAAATGGTATATAATTTAGATGAGTTTTATATATTTTAACCTTATAAACAATCTGTTTAGTGGTATGTTGTTGAGAAGTGTATTTTTAAAATTTTATTACTTTAATGAAGAAAAAAAAAATTTGTTTAAAAAATGATAAAGAAATTAAGCTTATTTTTTATTGAAAATTATGCAGTTGGACCTGTGATCAGTTTAGGTGTAATTATAGCTACTGTAGTTGAACTTATATGCATCCAATCCAACATTAGATTTGTATCTATATGTAGCTATAATTATGGTACAATTACAATTGCATACAATCAAACAGTTCACGAAGAACTCTCCAATGATGCGGAGGTACTTTGTGATTCGCATAAATTACAATCAGATAGTTTACACCCATCCAATTTTCGTAAAATTTTGTTCTCGTTGCATAATTGGTCACACTACAGCACTAGGGATTGGAGGTTGACCTAATAAAGTCTCGAACACGATACCTTATCTGCAAATTGAGCAACATAAACCATGCACGTGTCACTTTCATTAGGGCCTACACGTGGGCCCTACACGTGCGGCCCATGAATGCGGGCATGTGAGGGAGTTGTTCCCTCGATTGTGTCTTGTTAATTTCTCGGTCGTTGGTTTTGGCTAATTGCTGAGTGGCACCTCCTCGACCTCTCTCTATTGAGCTCGCTGAGAATATGTTTTCATGTATTATCAGAGAAATATTGCCTTGTTGTTGTTAGAGAGTTTTTATTTAGTCTTAAGTTCATGTAAACCTATCATATACTATAGGCTAGTTACACTTTTGGTCCTTAAAATATGAGACTCATGATACTTTTGTTCTTACAATTTTAATTTATTATAATTTTCGATTCGAACTCTTTGAATTATTATAATTAAATCTATTATTATAATTTAGTTGATTATATATTAATGTATTATTAAAGTTTAAAAAATATTACAGTGTTGTGATTGATGACGTGGCAATAATTAAAATGTAACATTACTTTTCTATCAATGATACATTAATATTCAGTCAACTAAGTTGGATTGTGTAACTTGATAAAATTATAATAAAGGTTGATGACCAAAGTATAACTCGGCTTATAGTTTGAGAGCCAAAAGTGTCATTTAGCCTATAGTATATTTATAGGAATTCATTCAACCCAGAGATTTTGGTTCAATTATTATTTCTATTAATTTTCTTTTTTTTTTTTTTTTTTTCATATTGAACTATTTAATATGAACTTATAACAGTAGTACCAAAGTAGTTTATCTACACCTCAATCCATAATCATAAATATTTCTTATATGATACTGTTTGAATAGTATTATTAGAATAAATATTATATGGTAATTTAATAGTTGGTATTCAAGATTCGAGTTCGAAATCTAGTTATTTAAAAAAAAAATAAGAGAACGAAATGAAAGCATACTATAACTAAGTCGTGAGGTCATCTGATCCATACAATTTACCTATTCCATCTTTAGTCATGGTCACGGGTTGATAAACAGTTTATTTCATGCTTTCAACGACTTTTGTCCTTCGGAAACCTTGTGATGTCGATAGATGGTCTGTGGTCAGGTATCCATCAGTGTCTATCCGCATTAACAGTTTCCTTTTGTGCAAAGCAATTAGTTTCATGATCTAAGTTTTGTAAATTAAGTAACAATTTTGCACTTCTTTAGAACGTTGCACGTACGTAGTATTAATAAATTTACGTATGTAATTTAATGATCTCTCGGCGGTTGATGCATGTAGTTGGAAGTTATTGATAGGTTTGCATACAAAAAGTAATACATCAAAAGACATGTAGGAGAACATTTGCCCGAAATGTTAGTTGTTTTAACGTCTATGAAATAATTGTTTATTTTTAATAATTTAAGTTGGAGTTCAAGACTTTTTAATAGGCCAATGATGCTCGCTCGAATTAAATAAGAGAATAAATTATGCTAGAAGTTTGGCGTGTTTCGAACTCTTAGGATTTTCTGTTTTGATATCATATTAAATTATATGAAATAACTGTTTATCTCCAATAGTTTTACCAAGTAAAAAATGAGCAATACTACATGTACACCCCGAAGGGGTGTACATCATACATCTCCACCATTTTAATGGTGGCGATATTTTTTACGGGTCACATCAAGTGATCCATCATCACACCCCCATCCTTAGATGGGTGGGGGTGTGAGATGTACACCCCTTACGGATGTACACATAGCATTTTCCGTAAAAAATAATATTTATATATTTTTATATTTCAGATATCAGACTATATATATATATATATATATATATATATATATGAGATGAATAGTTTTAATTAGTTTATACTCAAAGCATTATATGATTTTGTTAATATAGTAATAGTCTATAAAGTATATCCTTTGGGGGGACACAAAGCATTTCCTTGTGGAATTGGTCCTTAAGTGCTTGGCCGGTAGGTGAGCTCACTATTTTTTTATTTTTTTATTTTTTTCCTCTTTTCAATTAGTTAAACACTTAAACTCTACAAGGGGGTCCCTAGTAGTTCTATCTCGGTAATTAATTTATTTTCTTTACTAAGATGAGTTAATGATCGAAAGAGGCGCATGAGATAGAATGGAGGGTCCATAGCTGAATTGGTAAGCTAGGTCCGGGCAAAAAAATTCTCTACTGGCTCATGACCAAGAAAAATTCTTTTAAGTTGAATGCCTTATGCTGTATATATTGCTTTGATTTACTCAAGAAGTATGTCGTATTTGATAGATAAGAAGCATAATTAAATGTCTGGAATGGATAGCATATTCATCCTTCATATTATTTTTTTATAATAAGATAAATTATTTTGTAGGTGAAATATGGTATCCTGCAATATTAAAGTTGTCATATAGATATCAAATATCTGATATCTTATTTAATTACTAGATAAAATTTTTTATATCGAATAGAACTAGTAGGGACTCCTTTGTAAGAAAAAAAAAAAAGAGGCTCACAAATTTTAAATTGCACTACCCTACCCAGTTAAGCTGCTTGTATCTTACGTTCCTACCTAACCCTTTTGGTTGGTGCGAGACAGTTGCAACCAACAGCTTTGACTCATGACTGCTTAGTTTCCTTTTTCCTATTCTATTCTTTTTAGTTCCCCCTCTTTTTCCCTCTTTTTAGAAGGGGTGATTAGATTTTCTCTTCTTTTAACTTGGTCCATATCTTAGTCACCTTACGTATTCTCCTTTTAAGATCCTAGTGACTTCTATGTTTGATTTTGTCTTGCGGAAATAGACCCTCCTTGCCATTAAGTCGTAGTGACTTTTGAGCCGACCCGCCAATAAAAATTTTGTAATCTTAAGATATTTCCAGGGACATATAGTGTAGACATGTAGCAGATAGCTTTATTCTGGATGCGGCAGATTAAGACAATTAGCACAGCTGGTTAGATTTAGTTCTAACATATTATTTTGAATTATTTTTACACTAATTTCCTCCATTTTCATCCCACAAATTACTGAACCAGTCTCCTATCTCCTTGAAATTAATGCATGAATGAATAAACTACTGCTTGTGCTCGGACTATTCTTTCTGTTGGATGTTGGGTTTTAGAGGACAGCGAAAATTTATAAACTGAATAGCCAACTTATTCAGAAATCGAAATCGGATTTAGTTGGATAGAGTTGCTTGTTTTACTAGTTTTCTCGGAGATCGTTTTTGTCTTAATATTTCTAAATCTTCTACGTATTTTGTCTTTTCTCACGTGTTACGGATCGGATACGAAGAGGGCTACAAAAATTCTTTTCTATGTTCACACTTTAAAATTTTGAAAACATAGGTAAAAAATTCAAAGAGTGGACATAAGAGGACTCTAATAACTCTTTTCACATCCGATCCGCAACGCGTGGAAGAAGACGAGATATGTGGATGATCCAGAAGCATCAAGACAATAACAATTCAAGAAAGTTAGTAAAATAAGTAATCCAATTTAATTTCGATTTCTAAATACGTTGGCTATTTAGCATGTAAATTTTTGCTGTTATCTAAATCTAACACTTTCTAAATTTCTTTGCTACTTTTCATGCTTCCTTCTCGGTTTCCCCAGCGACGGGCTTTTTGCTAATGTGCACTTTGCTTGTTCCGTGCAGCTGAGGTTGAACCAGTGGAACGCACCGACCAGAACCGATATGCTGACGCCTCGAGCGAAGCAGGAGCCGGATGCGGCTTCCCGCGCTACTCCGCCCCCTCTCGTACAATGCGACGGCGGGGAAGGAGGTGGCTTCAGAATACCTGACCTCAATCTCCCCGTGCCCGACGATCTCTGACCGACGCTGCTGCGATGAACCGTCTTGCTAACACTTTTCTGGTCCTCACGAAAAATATAAAGAAAAAACCAAACGAAATAACCCTAACTTCCAAGTGTACATAGAAAAAAGGCGAGGCGGGCCGGGCCGCGGAGATCATCAAAGAATATTGAATGTTTGTTGTTGTTGTTGTTGTTGTTGCCGCCCCCGTTTAACCAAAACTAAACTTCTAAAACGGAGAAAAATGAAGGTCCACAGCTGATGATTAAGCAGAGGTTAACAAAATGGCGGCATATGAATGGACGGCTCAGAATCATCGTCGATATGTCGATTAATGCTTAATTAACTATTAAGTAATAGTTATATCTGTGCATCTTATCTCGTGCTCAATTCTTTAACTTGGGCGCGCCAATTGTAATTATTTTATCGTGGACACGGATTCGTTAGAATGATGGGATTATATTAATTTCAATTTTATGCATATTGCAAGCCTCTTGATGCATTCTCAAATTTGCTATTTTTAGAAAATTGAGTTTACTTGTGGAATTCTTTTATATATTTTTTAGGTAGAAAATCTTTTTCGCACGCCACAGTTTGAATTATCTAATAAATATTTAGAAACGGTATGGTTGCATATAGTTGTAACTTTATTGCCCAATAAATTTACTTTTTTAATTATTTTTGAAATACACAAATATATTTTTTTTTATATTGAAGATATTCTCATCATTACAAATATAAAATAATAAAAATTTTAAATACACTTCTCAACTGTATATAATTAAATAAATATTTTATTATGAAGACCCGAATTTCTGTGGAGGGGTTACGATTTGTTCAGCAGCTTGTAGAGGTCCTTGTTGTTTGCTAGAGTTGATTGCGCGTAAATCGAATCCAAAAAATGAACTCAGCGCGAAAAATGGATCAACAATACCTATGGAGGCTCTTGCTGTTTGTCAGAGTTAGTTGCGCGCAAATCGGACCCAAGAAATGGACTCAGCGCGAAAAATAGATCAACAATACCTATTCGGGCGTTTTCATCGAGTGATAGAAGTGGTTTTATGCAAAACGGACACTGAATTTGGATTCAATACGAAAAAACGTTCAAAATTGACTATTTAGATGTATTTTTTCATAAACGGACGTGAAAAACAGACTCAGCGCATGAAAATATTGAAAATAGGCTTACTGGGCTTTACGGGCTGTTTCTGCGAATGGGCCAGTCCACGACCCACTGGGCGTGCACCGGGAACAGCGAGCCACGACGCAGGATGCATGGCGCACGGGGATTGGACAGCGCACTGTGCAGGGTGCGGCGTGGCAGGCGGGGGCTGGCGGGGCAGGTGGCGTGGCAGCACGGCAGGCGGCAGGGCAGGCACGTGGGCGCCAACCACCCGCGCACGCGGGTGGGCCGCGTGGCGCGGCTCGGTTGGCCAGGTCCCGCTGCTACATGTTGTGGGACGCGTGGCGCGCCCGGATCAATCCGGGCGCAGTGCACGATGTCCCATGTTCGGCGCTCGAATTTTTCGGGCGCCCGAAAGTGTACCTCAAACCCGTTTTGAATTTTTCTTTAGATTTCGCCTATAAATAAACCTTTGAAGCCCCATTTCGAGACTTTTGGGATTTTTTCTGGAGCTCCCCTTTGGCTGAGATCTTTCTCTTCAAGTCCACCACATTTTGAAGGAGTCTTGGCATTTTTGGAGGCCGCGACATCGATGTTTTTCCCGACACGGCGCACGTCGACGCTCCTTCAATTGTGGCCCTTTCCGTGGACGTTTCGTCCGCGGGCTCTCCCGGGCTGACCCTTGGGAAATTTTTGCCATTTTTTGGTCCGGTGCGTTCATGAGAGGTAAGCCTTCATTTTTCGTTTTCATCGTTCCTCTCCGTTTTGGGTTCTTACTGGGTTTTTCGGAGCATCTTTAGACACTCATTTTCTGCGGCATTTTCTGGACAGCGGGGGAGTAATCTTGTATTTTTTCAGCCTACGGTTGTCGAAACTAGGAGTTTAAGGACTCGATTGATATCTACACTTCAAGAGAAACGCAATCATATTTTTCTTGGATTTTTCTGAGGTATCTTTGCAGGTGAGAATTTTCGTTTTTGAGGACTGTTGCACTGAACAGTAAAATGCAGATTTTGTGATTGTAATTTGTGCGACTTTCGGCTTTTGTTACGGTTTCCGTGGACTGTTCGGTGTTTCTCGGGGAAAGGGGAAGTTGGAACTTTTCGTCACGATCAAGGTGAGCATATTTTTTTTTGGTCTCGGCTGAAAATTATGTGCGGATTGGCCTCTACATCATCTTGACGTGCTCGCTGAATTTTGTATCGGATTTTGGACAGCACTTCGGTGTTTTGATTGCCGCCGCCGATCCGGGAGGAGTTTTTAGGAGATCTTAAATTTGTTGGAACTGTAGGAGTTGGGGGAACGCGCATGTCAGATTTTAGCCCGATCAGATTCTGGATCTGCACGTTCCAGGTGGGTTGTTGAGCACCTCTTTCTACGGCTTACTCACTAGGGTTATTAGAGTGATCCCTGACTTACTGATTATTGTTTCGCCATCCCATTGTAGATCATGCTTGAAGGAATTATTTCAGTTATTTCTTAACCTATCTATGTGAGACTGGTACACTATGATTATGTATTATGGACATGCATTGTTAGCACTTAGCCTTCCATGTATAGTTGGTACTTGTTGCGACATATGATCTATCTTATATAAATGTCATGCCGGGTTTAGAAAAAGGGTCTAATTTTTTTATTTTTTTTCCAAATCAGAGTTGCACATTTTGAAAACCAAGGCATGAACAGACGGCCACACATATAGAAAATTATCTAGCAATAATAACTCGTTGGGCCCAAACCACAGCCCAAAATGCTTAAGCCAGATTATTATTGCTAGTGTCCATGTCTCTAATTCCATCCACATTCGATGTGGGACTATTGGGGGCGTCACAGACTCTCCCCGTTTAGACCTGACGTCCTCGTCAGCCCAAACATACACACAGCAGCCCAAGATCACCAGGCAATGTGAGCCTTGTCTCGCTAGTCCTGTCATCTAGACCCAAGCTCAGCCGAGACTCATCATAAACTTCCAGCTAGTTATTGGCTCTGATACCAAATGTAACGACCCAGCTCACTAGCAATAATAACTCGTTGGGCCCAAACCACAGCCCAAAATGCTTAAGCCCGGTTATTATTGCTAGTGTCAATGTCTCCTATAAACCCAATCACAATTCCATCCACATCCGATGTGGGCCTATTCGGGGAGTCACAGTAAAATTGCTACTTGATGCTTTTCGTTTCACATTACTTGAGAACAGTTGCATGCTTGTATGGACATCTAGATAGGCCACTTTATATCGCTACACTATTATATTGGGACTTGATTTAGAAGAAATCATATTTTTTTTCTTCTCTTCTTTTTATTTAGACATGTGATTCATGTTGCTCGGGTTGTGAGTAGGGGTTTGGGATAGTGTAGTCGAGATTATCGAGTCTGGAAGAGATTGTACCAGATTGTGGACTTCTGGGGTGTTGCGGCAGCCGCTGATATTAGGCGGTTGACCGGATATCGATCTTTGCATCAGATTGGGGTTGAGATTTCATTAGTGGATGGAGTTTCCCACTTTGAGCATAGTCGTGACTAAACCCTGCTGTATTGAGATACTTTCGACATGGTTACTTTACTCGTGTGGGCCGTTCCCTTCGAGTGCCACTCTGGAGTAGGCGTTAAGGCCGAGCCGTGTGCCGGTCAGTTGGTTACTTTGAGATCGAACCGTGCGCCGATCAGTTACTGGATTCTTGAGTTCGACGGCAGAGCAGGCAGTACCGAATTTCATACCGGTCTATTTGATTTGGTTTATATTGACAGATATTATTTACTGATGCATGCATACAGTCGTTATTCTTATTCAGTTTTACCACTTTACTTTCCTTTTTGCCTCTGGTGGATCTTGTGGGTACGTCAGAGTTTGAGAATTTACCCACTGAGGGTTACTGGTTTACTAGTAGTTCTCACACCCGTTGGGGTTCCCCCCCTCCCTTTCCCTTCCCTTCTATTTTTTGTTTCTTTTCTTTTCTTCCCTATGTTTTGTAGAGTCTTCTGCGGGAGTTGCTGATCCTTCAGCCGCTGTTCGAGGCGAGAGAATCACGAGCTAGATTCTTACCTGTCCTTGGAGTGTAGCTGTACCCCTTGATTGGAGATTTTTAGTATAGTCAGCTGGATTATTGTATAGTTTACTCTTTTGAGAGATTTCTTATATTTTTGAGAGACTGATGTATTATTGTTTTAGTTTACCTCCCTTTTGAGTTTATAGATGTTGTATTTGAGAATGATGTATGATAATTATTTATATTTGAGAGATGGATCTTGTACTTGATTCCTGTTGTATAGTGGTTTGGATTTTATTTCACAGCAGTTTATTTTCGCTCTGATATTTATATAGCTGTAGTACTATCTTTTGCAGGTTAGACGCTTTGCCTATGCAGGGTTTTCCGTACGGGCGACAGATCTGTTGTCAAACTCAGATCACAGTTTCGATTCCGGAGTGTGACATTTATAGTTGTAGCACTGTATGTATACTGTATCCAATCAATGTAATTATAATTGCCACATCCTCAAATATCAAATTACATTCAACCAAACATTTTGAAACTGTAGTTTGAATTATCTAAGGTGCTAATTGTAGTGGATTGCATTGTTACACATGATGCCATTTTAATTACACCATTTGTTGTCATTTTTTTATTTTTTTTTTCTGATTCATTACTTTTTCCTCAACTTTTTAGTTTTGGCAAATCAGTTTCCTACCCATATTATTTTGTTTTAATTTAAGTTTCTATTAGAATTTGGAATGTGAAAAATTGAGTACAGGTAGGAGGCAAATATTGCAATCTCGTCCCTAGTCGGTAGAAATTTAAAAACATGTAGGTTTTTTCATTAAAATGACTTCTACAATCCTCACTCTCAACTTCTAAACCTACAAAACCTTTTTCTTTTAATTTTTTTAATACAAAAAATGGTCCTGCCTATTATAAAAAGAGTAAATTATACCTTTTTTTATTTTTTATTTTTTTATTGTAGACACTTTTTCGAACTTTAATTCATTATAATTTTTTACTATAATTTTTTAAATTATTATTATAATTAAATTTTACAACTTATTTTTTTATTCAAATATTAATATATTGCTAATATAAAAATAATATAGCAATATCATAATTAGCGATGTAACAATAGTGATCACTTATACATTAATAATTTATCAATATTTAATAAAAAAAATTATGTTGTGAAATTTGATTATAATAATTTAAAAAATTCGTCCAGAAATTACAACGAATTAAAATTTGATAACTAAAATATCATGGGCACTATAGTTTGAGAACAAAAATTATAATTAATCCTAAAAAAAATGTTACATTATTTGTACATTAACGATTACTTAATATTTGATCAACTAAATTATATAATAAAATTTGCTTGCGCTATTCTAAAAATTTAAGTCAGATATTATAATAAATTAAAAATTGAGGACTAAAATACTATTCTTATCATAGTTCGAGAACCAAATGTATAATTTAAATAAAAAAATAAAAAAAATACTAACTGTACATCACAAATAGAATGTGCATCATATATTCTAAATTCTAAATTCTAAATCCTAAATTGTACATCCCAAATTAAGGACTAAAATGTCATTCTTATCATAGTTCGAGGACCAAATGTGTATTTAAGTAAAAAAATAAGAAAAATGCTAACTGTACATTCCAAATAGGGTGTGCATTATATATTTTATTCATCCAGAAATGAAATAATTATATCAGTCACTTCGAAATAACTGATAACTAAGTTTTCATCCATGAATGAATGAAATGTACATCATACACTCATTCTCATGATGTACTGATAGCATTGCTCAAAAAATAAAGAGCAATGCTACTCATACATCTCAAAAGGGATGTATAATATACACTTTATCCATCCAAGTGGATGGAGTATATTTCACTTGTCACTTTGAAATGACCAATAAAATTTATCCTACTCCAGAATAAGTGGGGTATAAAATATACACTCTTTTTAGAGTGTACAAAAAAAATATATTTTAAAAATAAAAATAAAAAATATTACTTGTACACCTCTCCTCGAATCCAAAGTTTTACAATTTTTTTTGTAAAAAAAAAAAAACTTAGTGAAAATATCCTATCCTTTGATGGATAAAACGTAAGGAGTATATACATTACTCCAAGTAAAAATATACTAGTGGAAAAAGAAGAATTAGGTTGGTATAATTTTATAAGTATGAGTCTTTCGTATTTATAAATTATTTTTAATATTAAAATTTTTAAATCAATGATCGACTTCGTTTGACTTGATTTAGAGTATTTTAAAAATTTTAAAAATAAATTTTATGATTTTTTAATATCATTTGCGTAGTGATCGAATGGACTCAAGATCAATAATTTTAATGATCGTTGTGAATCGTTTGCAAGTTTAACGATATAGAAATATTCAAATCACATTAAGTTTTAATAATTTTTTTTATACTATATAAAGTAAGATCAATATCTTTGATTTAAATTTTAGTATCATATCATTCGTTGATTTTAACCATTTCGATCACTAGACAAATAATATTAAAAAATTATAAATTTATTTTATAGAAACTTTAAATATTCTAGATCAGATCTAACGGAACAAATCGTCGATTCAAAATTTTCAACATCGAAAATGACTTATAAGTACGAAGAGCTTCGTATTTATAAATGTATGTTAGCCGCACCGACAAAAGAGTTATACATGTAAACTTCACACCTATGCTATAGATGTATGAGTAGAATTGCTAAACAAAGAAAACTCTTTGACAATATTTGGTTTAAAGATAACGAATATTGGGATAATTTTTTTTATCTTTAAGATAGTTTACTATTTCGGAATAGTCAGAAATAAAAATAAAATTGTGTTTGGTTTTAGTATTGTTATTGTCATATTTTTTTTTTTAAATCTCTAGAATAGTCAACTATTGCACAATAGTCAGAAATAAAAATAAAATTATATTTAATTTATAATATTGTTATTCTCAAGAATAATTAAAATTGTGTTTGATTAATTTGATTGAGTAGTAAAAAATAGTGAGAAAAAGTAATAATTGAATTGGATATAAAATATAATTTAATAAACATAATTTATTATAAATTATGATTTAATAATTTTTTATAATTTTTTTTTTCAAATTCCACTTAAAACATAAATTTAATGAAAACAATTTATTATAATATTTAAATATAAATAATATGTATTAATATAGTATAAGAGTCCGATTGCTATTCTATCGATAACATTAAATACTTGATGCTTTTAAGTTTTCTGAGGTTAGATCTACTCCTTGACCATTTTCACTCTTTAGATCAAATTATTTCTTCAACTACACACTAAATTCTAGACGATCATATCATTCTAACCGTACTTCCCTTCATCTAAGGTTAAAAATCTAATAACAACTATTAATAGCATAATATCCTAATTCATAGTAAAAAAGTCCAACTATAATGCTATCGATAATAAAATAATTTATCATAACATAATAATAACACTATTCCTTCTTCTAAAGAGAAGAGTAGAATAGTTTATTTCAATTTATTTTGGAAGAATTCAAAATAATAATATTTGAACAAAATAAAATATTCCACTCAAAAAAAAATCTCATTTGACATAACAGCGGGAATTACTTTTCTCCTCCCAGATACAGGTTATTTACAAAATTAATCACCCTTGAATTTTTTTTTTTTTATAAAAGTAGATCTGTAAAAAATTTATTTATAAAAATAGACATGCGGAGTTTGGAGGGGCTGAATGCGGTGAACCATTCACCGCTTTCTTAAAAGACAGTGAATAATTTATAGTATTTTTTAAAAATTTCTAGCCCGGTGAAGGCGGTGAACTATTCACCGCTTTTAAAAGCTGAATGATTTGCCGTCTTTATAAAAAATTATGTATTAATGATTTTTTTTTTTAGTCTTTATTTTAAAAATATTTCTAATCTCTTATTTGAATGATTAGAAAAAAATAATAATAAAATTAATATTTTATTATTAGGAAAAAAATAAAAAAGAGAAAATTATTTAATAATAATAATATTAATAATTATAATAAAAATAATTTTATTATAATAATAATAATTTTATTATGATTACAAATTGATATAACTAAAAAAATATATAAAATATAAAAATAATATAATTATATAATATTTATAAATAAAAGTGATAAAATAATAACCGAAAATATTTCTATCCAAGATCAAGCAAGTAATATTAAGTTTATCCATATTATTTTATTTATTACTTAAAAATATTATGAAATATTGTTCATAATATATATATATTTTATACAGATATTTCACGATAATATAAAATAATTTTTTATAGTAATATTATACACAGTAATATTTTTTATCTGAAATAAAAAGTAAGGTAAAAATTATATATATATATATATATATATAAATGATGCCATGTGAAGAAGAAGAGAGAAAATTAATGTATAATTTTATATAAATATTATTAAACTATATTTTTTCTCTAATCAATCAAAATAAGATTAGATTAGATTTTTTTTTAAAAAAAAAGAATGTTAAATTGAGGGCTTTTTTTTCAAAATGACCATATAAAAATTTGTATTTTAAAAAATGACCCCACAAAATTTGTATTTATAAAAATGGTCCTATGGGTGCCAACTAGGCGCCACGTGTGCCTGCCACATGAGCGGGAGAGTATAAGGTGGATTAAGTTGAACACGCGTTCTGAGAACGCGTCTAAATCAATCGCCCTCTCCCCTCTATCCTTCACTCCATCACTTTCTTTTCATGTCCAAAACCCTACTCCCTCTCATCAAGAAACCACTCAAACCGCCCTCGAAACCCTCGCTCCATCGCCGAACCCGTAGCCTCGCCGACTTCGTCGCCCAAACCCTAAAAACCCGCCACTCCAATCCCCATTGGGAGCAAACCCTAGAAGAGACCTTCCCCCACGATGCGGAGCACCTCGCCCCTGTCATCTCCCTCCTCCTCGACGCCGACTCCGCCTTCGCCTTCTTCGACTGGGCTCGGCGCCGCCGATCCCTGGAGTGCGCCGACCCCCCCGACTCCCTCGCCTACTCGGCCCTCCTCCGCGTCCTCGCCCGGTCCCGCCGATTCCCGGAGATCGAGCTCGCTCTCCGGGCGATGCAGGACGTCGAAATCGCCCCGACCCGCGATGTCCTGAGCGATCTCGTTGCGGCTTATTCCAATTCTGGGATCGAAGATAAGACCTTGGAGGTGTATAGAGTGATGTGTTTACTTAAATTGTTTGTAAATCGGGGCGATGCGATACTGCCCTCGAGCTTAGACTAGACACACGAACGCGTGTTCAACTTAATCCCACTCATACTCCCCCGCTCACATAGGGTCATTTTTGTAAATACAAATTTTATAGGGTCATTTTTAAAAGTATAAATTTTTAGAAGGTCATTTTCAAAAAAAGCCCTTAAATTGAGATTTTTTTTTAATAAGCCATATTATAAATTTTAAATTAAAACGGTGAATAATTTTTATAAAAGTTTAAATTTTCTAAATGCGGTGAATGGTTTACCGCATTTAAAAGCGGTTAAATTCTCTAAATACAGTGTATGGTTTACCGCATATGTAAAACCATTTTTTAAAAAAATAAAATTAAGAGGGTTATTTTTAAAATAATAATATTTTATAAAATTATTTATAAAAAAAATTCCCCAGAAGCCTTTATGAACAAAATTAGGAGCTAAGTTGAAATATTGTGATAGTACAGGGACTAACTAGGCAATTTTACATCGAGATAAATATACAGTCGAGGGATTTATTAGATAGAGCGGAGCGTGGGGAGCGAGTTCGGATTCATTGGACGATTCCGACGATATTCGTCGCCTACACCGCACCCCCAACCTTCGAAAAAAGTAAAAGTTCGAAGAGAGAGAGGAGAGATAGAGAGCCACCGCCCACTTCACCCTCTTTCTCTCTCTCTTAGGGTTTCTCCCGCTCTCCTCTCGGCGATTGAGGTGCGAAATCCCCTGCATCTACTTCTTATTTTTATCCTTTTGAATCATATGTATATTTTTTGGTTTTGGTTTTGGTTTTTTTGGGTTTTTTGATTTTTTTGATTTTTTTGATTTTTTTGATTTTTTTTGATTTTTTTTTTTTTGTGGGTGAAATTGGTGGGTATTTTCTGAAACGTTGATGGTGGAGATAGAAAAGAAATTTGGTGTTTTGATGTGAGTTTTGGTTGTGAGGTGCTAGTTTGATGTGAAATTTGTGGACTTCAGCGGCAGCGATTTTATTGGAGCATTTGGGAATAGTATTTTGAGCCGTTTTTCGGTGTTCTGATTCTTTATCCCTTTGCGAAGTATGCTGCATCAACATTATCATGGACAACATAGGGGAAGGGTGAATGAGATTGAGGTTAAAATGTTGTGAATTTTCCCTCTTGTTGCCTGGTTATGGTTTATAACATATTGTGAGATTAAGTTTGGTAGGAATTATCAGCGGAGTTATGAGTTTTTTGACCCTCTCTGGGTAGTATATTCGAGAGAGCGCCCTAACTGGTCAGAGATGTTTAAGAATTATGTGGATGGAGAGAATGCATGTTTACTTGTTGCATTGCCAAGATAGAGCCCAATTCCAAGAAATTATAACATCATCGAGCTTGGGTGGGGACATAACGGTTACTTTATTGCAATTTACAAATTACAAGCAATCGGCTTGGTCCAAGCCTAGAAGTGATCTATATCATTCAGTTCCTTGATTATTCATAAAGCTCTAGGTGGAATGAACTTGTTGGGTTTGTTGGCTATTTATTTATGGGTTAAAAATAGGTTCAACTTTCTGTATAGTGACAATAGGCCAAGAAAACTAATAAGATGAGTTGGGTGAGCCTAATAAGATGAGCGGGGTTGCGGTTTATAATAGACCTAACGTCCAAGTCCAAGTGGGTTGAGTCCGGTCGAGATCCGTGGGGGCTGTGTCTGTATGCTTTAAGTGAATTGGTTGCACATTTGTAACAGCTCGAGCTTTTGGGATTAATGATTAGCGCCAACAATCCGATAGGGTTTTTTGAGTTTGTTATGAAAATCAAAATCTAGCACATGTGGTTTAGCTGCATGTTTTGTACTACACTCTCTGTTTGATACAGGTTTAATCATAGTGTGTTGTAACAAACACAGAAATCAATTGCGATTATTTCTTTCTTGTAGCTGTCTATTCGAAAAAAGGAAATAGCTGCATCGATTTTCAGGTCGAACCTTTTATTTTCAGTTCAACTGCATTCTTTTGCCAGTGGTGTAGTAATATTAATATTTTGATTCTTCAACTGATTAACCCTCCTTGAGTATGTTAACTAATAATCTTTCTTATTGTCTTAAGTTCTGCTCCTTAAACTTGATCTTCCTGTTGTAGCTATTGCCTATTAAGTTGTCTGGAAGAAGGGTTTTTACTTTCATAACTTTTTGGTTGAGTTTGCTCAGAAAATTCTCAGCGACTTTTATGAGGTTGCCCTTCCATTGGGACTTGTCATCTCTTGGCATCAAAGTTAGAAAGGAGTCAGCTTCCCTTTTCTAGTACCTTATGAAGTTATCAAAACCCAAGTGTTTTCCAAGTTGCCAATTAACTACATTTGAGAAAGTTTTTGCAAGTCATATGATCCTTGATGTTCCTCTTTGTTAGCTTTACAGCATTACATTGCTGAAATATTCCATATTTTGGCCGTCTAAATGTGACAAAAAGTTAGTTGAACTATGTTAGTTTAACTGCATTTCTTAGGTATAGTTCAGAAATTTTTGTTACTAAAGTAGTCTCATTTGTCTCTGTTGTTTCTATGCTGTAATTCAAAATAATTAACTCTGTTCACTGATTACCATTTAAGTGTTAGAGAATATTTTATTGAGAGAACAGGAAACATAATGATTGTGGTTGATGTTATTACTTACATGTATTTTGATGTACTTTTGAAGATGTATTTGTATAGTACACAGACTGATGCACATGTAAATCTTGAATCTATGCTCTGCTGCAGAGAAAATGGAACTTAGATCAAGGTCTTGTGGCTTATTTGTTATTATTTATAGATTGCTATTATGTGCTTTAAAATTACATGAAACTTTTATCCTAATCAAGTATGATATATGCCTTTTTTCCTGTGCTTGCAGTGACTCCAGATTGAGTTCTAAGTAATTCGTCTTCTCCCAATTTACTCTGATGTCTATCATCCCATGTGGAGGTACATCAGTACCTCAACTGGGAGCACAACCTCGGTCAGTATCCAGGCATACACTTAGAGGAACAAAAGCATGCTATTTTAGTATCAAGTTGCTGATGCTTCAAAATATGTAAGAAGATACTTTTGATCTTGTATTCCAGAACTGAATTGGTTCTTATAGTGGTACTCAGATACAATTAAAGTGTTTGGAGTTTCATCTGAGACTTCTATTAAGTTAGTTTTATTTTCTGAGTCAGCTAACAAATTTTTTTTCCCCTGTTTTTCTTGAATATAGGAGCAATAACTTGCTCTTTTCTCCTCAACTAGTTTCTAATTGCTCCAAACTTTCTGGCTTTTGGTGTTGAGACTTGTCTATTAAATTTAATGATAGGTGTTAATTAAGTTTCCTCATGCTTGACTGGAGTTTTGGATCAACTTGGAGCATCCTATTTATGCTCTAGGGATTCGCATGTTTTCTCTTGGTCACTAAATGACGCTCCTTTTTACAGTAGTTTTTTGTCTAAGAAAGTCATCTAGTGACATATTTCATGTCATCCTTCTGATCCAAAATTACATTTTGTCATGATTTTTGCTGTCAGAATTTGCATTATTTTCACCGTAAATCTGTGTTAATAGCCTCTCATTTAGTAGGACATATAACTTGTGGAAAGGGATATTGTCTCGTTCAGTAGGATTTATATAACTTGTGCAAAAGGATATTGTCCTTCTAAGTCCACTGGTGGGTTCTATCTGATGGGTATTGTACGGACAACATATTGAAAACATCAACTTCGTACTCTTCTCGCCCTTTTCATGTATTTAATTGTGTTCTAAAAGAAATAGAGATTATCAACTGAGATCTTGTTTTCTTTGTTTAATTAGTTCAAGGCTTTTTGATAATCTTTAGGCTTTGGATGTTTGTAATTTATAAACTAATCGATTTGTGGTTGATTGTCTGTTGTGGTCTCTTAGTTGTTAAATGAATACTCAAATAGATTTTCTTGACAAGGGAAGTATAAATTGGTTTGCAATATTTGTTGACTTTTCCGTCTTTTATTGCCTTGCCTTCTGAATTTTAGTCCCAACGGTTACTAAAATAACTGTATGCTGACGATTGTGGCACATTAGCAATAAGTTTTAGGACTGTAACGAAGAAGCACAAAATTGGTCATGGCTGCAATTTGCTTTATTAATCACTCACAAATAATGGTCTACTTCATCCTCTTTCACTTTTTATGCTTTTATTGGTTGACAATTTTAATAATGGAATAGTAGTAAGTCATAGAAAAATGCAATTATCATTGTGAGTTGGGGAAATTTTGTAATCTCGATCTGGTTGAAAATGTGTCTCAGGAACTGTTACCATACTGAGTCAATTTCTTATTCTTACATTTCAAATCAATATACGAAGTGATTTTATGTATGCCTTTCGAAAACTGCTTTTTGTCACTCTAATTGCTCTTGCAGTATTCGAAGCAAGGATAAGTTATTGGCTGCGTCCAATGCAAGTTTCTTTGCTCATTTGCCATCGTCTTTTCTACTTAATTGTCGAACTTCTCAAAACATATGGCACCAAAGGGGCTCTAGACTTGTTGTTAGAGCTGATTCTGTAAGTATTTCCTAAATTATTTGTAATGATTATTGGAATCTATATAAGTTGGATAGCTGATCATACAAATGGTGTGCAAATTTACACATTATTGGTGCATGGCTACTGTTATGAAGTCTACGTGTAATCTTTCTTACAGGACTATTACTCCGTACTCGGCGTGTCAAAAAATGCTAGTAAATCAGAAATAAAGAGCGGTGAGTACCATTCACCTGATTTGTTTACATGCCTGTACTTTATATAATCCTCTTTGGCAAGGGACTTCTTCTCTTGTTGATTCTGGTCTCTAATTGGCCAATTTGTTTGTGGTTATATTTTAATTTTGAAGTTGGGGACTGCAGTTGCACCTTTTCCTTCTTTGGAAATTAGTGTGGTCCTTACATGGTCAATCTTTCATGTATAGAATCTTTTACGAAACGCTTCAGTTTTTGCTAATTGGTGAGCTAAGAACTTTGAAGTTATCCACTGGCGTTGCAAAGTTTTAGTTTGTTGGTTCATCCCCTAGAAGATTTCTCCCTTCTAGAGGAAAAGATGTCCAAGTCCACGCTGATTGGCCAAATGTGTCGGAGTCCACACCCGTCCTTTCCTGAGTATTCTTGATTCCCTTTCTTGGTCTTCTACACAGGTAAAGTGCAATCCTTTTTATTTCAAAACATGTACTTTCCGTGCTTCCTGCCCTTCACCAGAAGTGTACCAAAATCGAACAGTGATAAGAAACTTCCTTCATAATGGGAGCCACCTATTTAGCAGAAAAATCAGGTTCCCAAAATTGAATTTTGCCTGCCTTTTGGTAGTTTAAATGGGATATTTAGCTAATCTTTGAAATGTTGCAGTCAATCGGGGATAAAAAGTTTTAGGAAGTACTTAGAAGATCTCGGCCTTTAATTTAAGAGTTTGATTCTTCCATTGGGAGACTTTGGTGATTGGTCAAATGATTTTGGGTTTGGCTCAGTTGGGCTTTATTGCAGAGTTATAGCCCTTTTATTTTTGTAAGGAGTGTTAGTGGTATAATTAACAGGATTATAATTTGTTGGACTGGTTATTCGGTACTTGGGAGTTTAAAATATGTTAAACGAGTTCATTTATTTTGTATATACATTTTATCACATGATACATGCATGTACATGCATGCATGATTGTTTTCTGATATTTGATAGAACTACATTTTTCTTTTGCCAGCTTATCGTAAACTTGCTAGGAGTTATCATCCTGACGTGAACAAGTAAGTATATTACATTATTCCTTATGAGGATATATTTGGCATGCTCGTGTCATGAAATTCAATAACATAATACCTCCTTTTATAATGTAATTATGGTGTTCATAGTCAAAATGCTCTTTGTTCACTTTGTTTAATGTGGTTTGCTTTTATTATTTTCGAGTGTTCAAAAATCATTTGGAAGCGAGACTTTTCTTGGAAGAGGATTATTTTCCCTCTGTAGTCCAGATTTAGCAAATTAAAGATAGTCGATAACATTATTCAGTTGACAGTATGTTAATAATATCTCTTGCGTCATGCTAATAGTGTGGTAAGATTGTCGGAAGGGTTAGTGCGATGAGACAAATAAACTTGATTGCTGAACTCGTTATTATTGATGCCTAAACAAGCTGACAATTGGGAAGTATTGTAAAGTTTTAAATTTTTGTTTTATGTGTAATAATAGGGGCCTAGGGCTAGTGTCTTTCCATTTAACCGTGGTGTCAGTGCCTTCTAGTTTTGCCCTTGTAGTTTTACTCGATTGAGTTGAAGGTCTAAATGGTGCACAGTTATTCAAACATCTAGTAACGTAATCATGACCATACGCTAATGGGCAATTACCATGCATATCGCTGGGATCATTTGAGTTTTACTAAAACAATGGAGACTGCATTAGCTCCTTTTAGTTGTGCCTCAGCAAAAGGGACTTTCCTTCCATAGATACTGCCATTAAAACTTTCTCAATCCTTTTCTATTGATTTTCTTGTAGATAGAATCTTGAAGTGGGAAGTTTCAGACTCACTTTACTCATCTTGAACTACTAGGTTTAGCAATTCTGCGGCACTAGGCATTAGTGTCCATCGTGACCATGCATGCGTCCATTGCTGAGTAGAACAATGCTTACCCTGCAAAATCACACTGCTTCTTGACCTTTCGTCGATGTGCTTTTAGGGATTCTGGAGCTGAACAAAAGTTTAAGGAGATAAGCAATGCCTACGAGGTTAGTCCCCATTAATTGGTCAGTGTTATTAGATTTTAGTAGCTTTTCCTTCAAATCATGTACGTTCCCAAATGCCCCTAACGGACACTCTATTGCAGGTGTTATCCGATGATGAGAAGCGATCAATATATGACAAGTATGGAGAAGCTGGCCTTAAAGGTGCAGGCATGGGCATGGGGGTGAGTATCGTAATTAGTATCCTATTATTATGCTATTTATTTTGCTAGTTTGATAATTTCTTAGCACAAAGTTCTGCCTCTTACCCCTTTCCACAAACTCCCATTTATAGCAGGACTTCAGCAACCCGTTTGATCTCTTTGAATCATTATTTGAAGGGTTCGGTGGAATGGGCGGCGGGATGGGTGGGACGCGAGCTGCTCGCAACCGTCCGATGCAAGGCGACGATGAGAGCTACAATCTGGTCCTCAACTTCAAGGAAGCGGTTTTCGGTGCAGAGAAAGAAGTCGACGTAACACGACTAGAAAACTGCACTACCTGTGACGGTTTGGGCGCCAAACCTGGCACAACCCCAACTAAATGCAACACTTGTGGGGGCCAAGGCCAGGTCGTCTCCTCGGCGCGGACCCCGCTTGGCGTATTCCAGCAAGTTACCACTTGCTCCACTTGCGGCGGGACCGGAGAGTTCTCGACCCCCTGTAATACTTGCAGAGGTGATGGGCGTGTCAGGAGAACTAAGCGAATCAGTCTCAAAGTTCCAGCTGGGGTGGATTCAGGTAGCCGGCTTAGGGTTAGGTCGGAAGGAAATGCCGGAAGGAGAGGTGGCCCCCCCGGAGATCTTTATGTATTCATCGAAGTTCTCTCGGATCCCGTGCTTAAGAGGGACGGAACAAACATTCTTTACACTTGCAAGGTTTCCTACATCGACGCGATTCTTGGGACGACGATCAAAGTGCCGACGGTGGACGGGACAGTGGATTTGAAAATCCCGAGCGGGACGCAGCCGACTTCGACATTGGTTATGGCGAAGAAGGGGGTCCCGTATCTTGGAAAGCCGAATGTTCGGGGAGATCAGTTGGTGCGGGTTCAAGTGGAGATTCCGAAGAGATTGAGCAAGGAAGAGAGGAAACTGATTGAGGAGCTTGCGAACCTCGACAAGTCGAAGACTGCTAACAGCAGGAGATAGTTGAGAATTCAGTTTTCTGTTCGGTAGCTGCTGACATTCCATCTCATCAGTAGTGCGAGAACTTGTCCTCTATTTAGTGACATGAAAACCATATTTTTTAGATATTTAATCACAATGGCAGGGCAATGTTGTCATTTGCATTTATATAAGTGATTCATGCATTACATCAACTGGAAAAAACAACCCATGTGGAGAGTAGTTAAATTCTTCCCCATAAACTTTTTATCTTTTAGAATTGGCTTACATTTTAAACTATGTGCTGTTGTGCAGATTTTCTGGGGTTATGTAATGAGAAAATTGGTGGTGGTATATGAAACTGAATTTTGTTGTCTGACGACAAATGCTGACAATGCAGCTGCAGCAAATAATGTTTGGCCTTCTTCAGAGATGATTAATTGCTGTCTGTAGACTAATAAGGCCATTTGAACACAAATTTTGGGCTGTGCTGTTGTATGGAAATGTTATTAGCCTGTGAAAACAACAAAATTAGGGTTTCTGTGCAAGTGGAAGCTTAAAGCAAAATATTCAATTCGATGCTTCTACTTAAACATCTTCAGCGAGAACTTGTTGGATGGAATCTGAAATTGCATGGCGGTGTCACATGTGTAATAATAAAGAAAGAAGGAAATAACAAGCGAAGCAAAAGAGCATTACAAGAAAGAGTTAGGACGAACACTTAGCTTGGAGCAAAACGTTGGATCTAGAGGAAGAAGGTAGAGAAGTATTGGGAAAGATCTAGAAGTGCCGGCTGAAGAAGAGAGCGGGTGCGAAGGCAAGCAGGCGCGAATCAACCCAAACCCGATTCGACTCGAATCACTACAGCTAAAAGGGGAGGGGCCCAAGCCCAAGCGGGTGGAGTCCGGTCTTTAGATAGTCATAAATACAGAATGTTATAACCGAATAAACAGATTTTTAAAACATATAACTTCATTCTCTTCTCTCTCTCTCTCTCTCTCTCTCTCTCTCTCTCTCTCTCTCTCTCCCACAATTATTAGATTTTCAAGCTCTCTCTCTCTCTCTCTCCCACAATTATTAGATTTTCAAGCTCAAGGCGACCATTACAGAGCTCTCGAGCTATCCCTCGATCCGAAGAACGCTGATCTTCATCGTAGCCATCCTGATCTCAGAGCATTGTCATCCTTGACGGTTGCTACTCGGATCGGAATGTTACAACGTGGTATCAGAGCAGTCCAATCTCAAGGAGACCCAGGAAAGGTTTTAAGGCAGCAAAACCAGATCAAGAATCATCATCCACCAAGCCAGGCATTGAGGCTGTAAGGGACTGTGGAGGAAGGATCTCACCGGAAAGTTCTAGAGAGGTAAGCCCACAATGCCCTTCCCCATTGAGGCGGTATAAGCATTCTTGGGTTATATTGTAACATTGTATTACAACAATAGTGAAGTGTAGTCAGGAATAGTAGAGCGGCATTGGATAGTGTTCAAGAATTGCCTTAAACCCTTTAAATTGAAACACATGAGAAGAAATCATCAACTCAAGAAAGAATGGAAGAAAAAAGGAAAATAGATTTAAGTACCTCAACGAACAAAATGGCAGAGGGTACTCGTGTAAAGGATTTGACTGAGCACTTGCACTTATTAGAGGAGAAAATGCAAGAACTCACCAGCGATTACTATGGGAAAGTGGGAGAACTCATCAATCAAATAGCCGAGATTAAAGAAATAGAACAAAGACACTGAATCACTACAAGTAGAGGCATCCAAACGACATGAGTTTGTATTGAGAGACAATGCCCATAAACATGAGGAGTTGCGGAGGTTATTAATTGCTCCACCATCTACCTCGCAGACTGAAGCCAAGACAGAAAGGGTCCTCCTGATCAGAATGATCATCATCATAAACCAGGAATTAGCTATACCCGTTTTGAGTGCAGGGACAATAAGGGACAAGGATTGTTACCCACTCCAAACAGAGATACAAATTCTGAGGAGGAAGAGGATAGGTAGAAAAAGGGTAGCCACAAGAGTTCCCACTACCATCATATATCATATCCCAAGCTATAATTTTTGACCTTTAGTGGTGATGATTCAAGAGCCTGGACAGAGAATTGTGAACAATACTTTGAAATCTTCAAAATCCCTCATTCTCGATGACTAAAAATGGCTACCATGCATCTAGTGGGAAGAGCAAGGAATTGGAAGCAAGGGTATTTTATTAACAGGCCTAGAGTGACGTGGGAGGAGTTCACAGAGGCAGTGTGTAATAGGTTCTCGCAAGCGGGGGAAAGATACCTCATCCGAGAATTCAACAATCTCCGACAGTTAGGATCGGCAGAGAAATACCAAGAAAATTTTGAGGAATTAAGGTGCCAACTGCTGCATAACAACCCTTACATCACAGAGGAACATTTCATATCCTGTTATATCAATGTTCTCAAGGAAGAGTTGGTTCCTTTCATGGACATCGCACACCCGAATTCGTTAGAGACAGCATATGAACAGGCTAAACTACATGAAAGAGCCTTGTACATTATGAACAAAAGGGGAAGGGGCCCTTCCAAGTCCCTAGGGCTACCTTATTCATACTTGAAATCGCAGCTAGAGGCTATCAACCACAAAGGAATGGAGACTACCAAGCCCCATCACTCCAATCAGCAAAAAGAGAATAGAAATCAGGACTAAGGAGGTAAGCAAATTATGGAATTTATGTGGTGTCCCGGTTTTCCCGTACGAGTTGACTAGGTGGTCGACGGTGAGAAAACACATATTATTGGTGTATCGACCCCGTTGTGCGTCAAACGGATGCCAAAAAGAGACTCAGCGCGCGAAAACGTTGAAAATCGGCTATTTTCGGACTTACTGGGCCTTCGGGCAGAATTCTTAAGTGGGTCGGTCCACGGCCCACTTCCGCGTGCACCGGGACTAGCGGAAACGCGCATGGGGACACGTGGCAAGCTGCAGTTGGTCGGTCAACGCCCGCGAGACAGGGCGTACTCCGCGCCGGGCGCGGCGCACGGTGGACCGCGCAGGCCACGTGTCGCCCGCCCATTGGCGGGCGCAGCGACCCGGCGTGAACCGTGGAGTGCGCTTCTCGCCATGGACCGCGCTGCCACGCGGCGCGGCGTGATTGGCGGGCGTGCGTGCGCGGGGCGCGGAGTAGGCAACGTGGCGCGCTCGGGGGATTTCGGGCGCGCACAGTACCAGGCCGGGGCCGGATTCGGGCGCCCGAATCCTGCGCCCGAATCTGGTTTTCCCTTTTTGATGGGTTGGGCTATAAATAGCCAATTTGGGCCTCATTTTATGTTCTTTTTCGAGCCTCTTGAGCCCATCTTCGTCAGGGGAATTCTCCTTCGAGTTTTCTTCGATATTTGGGATCTCGGGAATTTTTGGAAGGCGTTTCATCAGCGTTCTTCTCGACATCGCGAGCTTCGACGTGCCTTCGAGATCGATCTTCTCCGTCGACTTTTCTTCCGCGAGCTCTCCTGGGCTGACAGGAGAGAGTTTTTGGCCAATTTCTATGGCATCGGTTCCAGGAGAGCTAGATATTCATTTTCTGTGTTTACCGCTCCTCTCAGTTTTGGATTTTTATTGGGGTTTTCGGAGCATTTTTGAACCCCTTTCTTGCTGCTGGTTTTCCTGGACAGCGGAGCTTGTTCGATTTTTATCTCTGTGCTCGGTTATCGGATTTCAGCCTGTGAGGACTCGATCGACATCTACGCTTCGCGAGGATTGCATCCATATTTTTATTGGAATTTTTGGAGATCATCTCGCAGGTGATATTTTGGCTTCTTTCGGACTGACTTTATCGCAGATTTGTGATCGTGGGGATTTTTGCTTACTGCGATGTTTGGGTTGTATTTTTGTGCCCGGGAGGAGTTTTCAGGTATTTTTGGGCTCGTTGGAATCGTAAGAACCTAAGGATTATCCACTTTCAGTGTCGGATTATTTGGACCTTGGATCGAGGCGCGCATTCAGGTGGGTTGCTTCGTCTCCAAAACCGGTGGACGGTTCTCTAATTCTATTGAATAGTAAGCATGCATGATTGTGAGTTGTGATAGGAAGCATGTTAGAGAGAGAGATGATGTTTTCTTGTGTTGTTGTTGAGATTATATCGGTTAATGCTTCCTATTTGTGTTAATATAATGCTAGTATTGGAACTTGGAACTAGCACCCCGCCATATGTTTGCATGTGTAAATCAGACTAGTAGAGAACCCTCACTTGGGCTAGATTCATTTATGCTTTAGACATCCACACCTTATATTCTATTCCTGGACATAGTATTTTCCTCGCCCGGGTAGTGGGCCGAGTGGTCGAAATTTATTTTGGTGTAGGATGCATGTTACACTCATGCTTGGAGGCCGAGTGGTCGGGATTTATTTTGGTGTAGGATGCATGTTACGCGTGCTTGGGGGCCGAGTAGAGTCTGGTAGATGTAGCTAGTCTTGTATCAGTGGCGGGAGCCGTTTGGGTAAACGGTGGTCCCGGGTTGTCGAGATTCTCCGAATTATTTGTCGTCACGATGTTCGTGGCAGTAGTGTACTAGTGATAGCAGGACCTTGAACCCAGAATCCTTTAGGACAAACATGATTTTAGTAAACCAATGTTTTTCTTCCAAATGTCGAAGGGTGGCCAGAGCTTGTTCTTGTTTGATTGGGCGAAGGCATTAGCCCTTCGGGGTTTGGGAATAAAACTTATTTTCTAACTGATTTTCCTAAAAGAGCTAAAAATCATTAAAATAGGTTTTCTCAAATCAAGATGGTTTTATAAAAATGAACTACTTTTAGTCCTCACCTCGAGGATATAATGGCAGTAGGTGGCGCAGGTTTGACTGGACCCTATGTGGCAGTCAGTGTAGATTGGGTGACTGTTTTATCGAGAGATAGTAGGTGCATCATGTTTCATCTGTATCACCCATTAAGCATTTAGATAGAGGCATAATAGTTGTAGAGTTATTTCCAGCCTTTCCTTTTCAGTACTGCATTTGTTATTTTATGCCTCTAGTAGACTTAGTGGGCAGACCGTCGGGCTTGGTGGCGGTACCCACTGAGAACTACGTGACGGTGTAGTTCTCACACCCTCTGTCGGTGACAGTTTTGCAGAGGCATCTTCGCCAGTTCCTACCTCTGCCATTGTTGGTTCTTCTGATCGAGGCGAGGGAGTCGCGAGCTAGATCCCTACCTGTCTTTAGAAAGTAGCTGTACCCCCTTATTGGAGATTTAGAGTACAGTCTGTTAGATTAGTATATTTTACTCTTTTGAGAGTTTTCTTTATTTTAAGAGACTGTTGTATGGTGAGGATCTGACTTGTACTGTCAGCCGGTACACTGATGTATTATTATTTTAGTTTACCTTCCCGTTTGGGTTCTTAGATATTGTATCAGAGGATAATGTATTGATGATTTTTGGGAGATGGATAGTGTATTTTTTTCTTATTTTCAGTTGTACAGTGATTGGATTTTTAGTTTTATAGAAGTTTACTTTTCAACTCTGATATCTATGTTGTAGTTGTAGTATCTTTTGCAGGTTAGTCGTTTCGTCTATACGGGATTCCCGTATGGGCGGCGGATCTGTTGGCGGGCCCGGGTCGCAGTTTCGACCCTGGGGTGTGACAATTTAGGAGGGCAGCAGGTTTTTGCTTCAGATGTGGAGACAAGTACCAACCCGAGCATAGATGCACCCACAAGGTTATCAATGCACTCCAATGGTCGGAGAATGTAATGGAAGTATACGATGAGGAATGCTCACTTGAAGGATATGGAGGCAAAGAGAAAGGGGAGACAGAAGGGGTAGTAAGTGAGGAAGAACAAGAAATAGGAGTCTCGGTATATGCACTGAGTGGGGAGAAACATCAAGATACAATTAAAATACAAGGGGAATCCAAAAATATAACATTAATCATATTGGTGGATACAGGAAGCACGCACAGTTTCATCGATTTCCAAACAGCTAAGGAGATAAAGACTCAGATGATAGCGGCGCCCTCTCTCACAGTGACGGTGGCTAACGGGTAGAAAATATTGAACAAATTAAAATGCCCAGAGTTCGTGTGAACAATGAAGGGGCACAGCTTTAAAACATATTTGCGAGTGATCAGGTTGGAAGGGTCTAGCATAGTATTGGGCATTAATTGGCTCAAGTCTTACCGTCCAGTTACATTCGATTTTTAGCAAAACTCAATAACCATTTCTAAAGACGGGCAACAAATAGTACTCAAGGGAATGTCTGAAGTGGCCAAATTAAAACTGCTCACTGCAAAACAATGGTATCAGGAGGCAAGAGGGGAAGAATGTTGTGTACTTAGTCACTGTCTAGTGATGACAGGGAACAAACAGGAGCAAATGACAGAGCCCACACTGATGAAGGTGCTGGATCAATACTCAGAGATCTTCGAAGACCCCAAAGAGCTCCCAATTCAAAGTGATGTCGTTCAGGCTAACGAATGCCCTTGTCACCTTCCAAGCTATAATGAATGATGTGTTTAGACCCTATTTGAGAAATTTTATGACACCCCCGAAATTTGAATTAATCATATATATAAATAATATAATAGGACTAAATCTCTTAACTCGACTATAATATTTTGGATGGTAGCTAGACCCAAGAGGTTAAAAGAGTTAAGCGTGTTAGAACTAAAGTATTTCTAAGATGGGTGACCCCCTGGGAAGTTAGGGCGTCACAGTTGGTATCAGAGCCAATTACCAGCCGGAAATATGAGATTAGTCTTGGTTGAGCCAGAGATTATATAGTGGGTAGAGCGCGACTCCTCGGCTAATGATCATTGTGGGTGGAGTGTAGTTCCCTACAAGGTCGATAAGACTAGCGAGACGAGTTTCACATCGCCTGGTACTTATGAGTGTGCTTGAGCATGACATGGATGTCAGGGCTTAAAGGGGGAAAGAATGTGACACCCTCGGAATTTGGATTAGTCCTATATATAAATGATATAATAGGACTAAATCTCTTAACCCGACTATAGTATTTTGGGTGGTAGCTAGACCCAAGAGGTTAAAAGAGTTAAGCGTGATAGAGTTAGAGTAGTTCTAGTATGGGTGACCCCCTGGGAAGTTGGGGCGTCACAAAATTTGTCTTAGTATTCTTTGACGATATCTTGATTTATTGCAAAACTCTAGAAGGGCAAGTGGATCACTTGAAGTTAGTTTGTCTTGGTATTTTTTGACGATATCTTGATTTATTGCAAAACTCTAGAAGGGAATGGGGATCACACTTGAAGTTAGTTTTGAAAAAATTAAGGGAAAACAGATTGTTTGCAAAGCGAAGCAAATGTTCCTTTGGACAAAAAGAGGTGGATTACTTAGGGCATATAATCTCAGAAACGAGAGTGGCCACAAATCCCGCCAAGATAGAAGCCATAAGCAATTGCCCCCCCCCCCCATAGAACTGTAAGCTTATGTTTGGTATCGAGAGTGGCCACAAATCCTGCCAAGATAGAAGCCATGAGCAATTGCCCCTCCCCCATAGAACTATAGGAACTAAGAGGGTTTTTGGGACTGACCGGATACTATAGAAAATTTATTAAAGGCTACGAGATTATTAGTAGACCACTTACGGACTTGCTTAAAAAGGATTAGTTTCATTGGACAAAGGAAATCCAAGACACATTCGAGCACTTAAAGAGAGCCATGACAACTGCCCCGGTACTAGCCATGCCCGATTTTCAGAAAACCTTTATCTTAGAGGTGGATGCATGCGGGACGGGAATAGGTGCAGTGCTATCGCAGGAAAGGAAACCTATAGCATTCTTAAGAAAGGCCATTAGGGAAAAGAATATGGGTCTCTCAACACATGAAAAAGAATTCCTAACCATAGTTAGTTAATTCGGATTCGGCAAAAATTCGGTATAGATATAATACGGATAAAATTCGTATCATAATTTTAAAATTCGTTGAAAAATTCGGCTAAAAAACGGGTTCGTCAATTATTCGGATACATGATTTATACGGAAATAATACGTTCACTAATTAAAAATTCGGGATCAAAAATTCGGCTATTAAATTAAAAAAAAATTAAAAAATTTATACTATTAGTATAAATAATTATAATTTTTTAAAATAATTTAATCAATTTATTTAGAAATAAATAAAATATTTATTTAGAACAAAAAAATATAATTTTAAATTATTCCCCGCAAATAATTTTAATTCGGATTTTCAATAATTCGCGAATAATTCGCGAATAATTCGCGAATAATTCGCGAATAATTCGTGAATAATTCGCGAATAATTCGTGAATTAACTAACTATGCTTTGAAAAAGAACGAATTTTTCACCCAAAAATTCGTAATTCGTGAATAATTCGTGAATAATACTTTTTGATTCAAAAATTCGCGAATTATTCCGAATTTTTGGAAAAAGTCGGAAACGGCACGTTTAATTCGGATTCTCAATAATTCGCGAATAATTCGCGAATAATTCGCGAATTAACTAACTATGTTCCTAACAATATTAATGACAATACAAAAGCGGCGGCACTACCCGACACTCAAGAGATTCATAATCAGGACCGATCATGAAAGTCTCAAGTATTTGTTGGAGCAAAAAATTACTACCCTAATGCAACAGAGAGGAATGTTGAAATTGATGGGGTTAGACTACTCTATACAGTACAAGAAAGGAAGGGAGAATTTGGCAACCGATGCCCTGTCGAGAAAGGACCCAAAGGAAGGTAATCTACTAGCTATTACCACCGTAATACCAGCATGGGTGACCAAAGTACTTGAGAGTTATAAAGGCGATGCAAAATGTGAGCAACTAATTACGTCCCTCACACTACAACCTGAATCCCACAAGCATTACAAACATAATCAAGGGGTATTGAGATATAAAGAAAGAATATGCATTAATATATTGGGCAAAGTGTACTTTTCCGAAGTAAATTGATGTCTCAATTTCACGACACGGCAATAGGGGGCCACTCAGGAATACAGTCCACATACTGACAGATCAAGAGATATTTCTATTGACAAGGGATGAAAAGAGATTTAGAAAAATTTGTACAAGAATGTACTATCCGTGTCACGCCCAGAGGTCGAACTGCAATCCGGGTTCGCCAACTGATCCGCCATCTATACGGGAATTCTCGCACAAGAGAAGCGTCCAACTTGCAAAGATAATCTCTATAGCTATATAAGTATCAGAGCTGAAAAGTAAAATAGCTATATCAAGTCTCTCATAGCTGTACATCTGAAATAAGTATACATGATCCATCTTCCAAAAGTATATATAATACATTAAAGATACAACCAGACTGTACAGTGCTAACACAAAAGCCCTCCAGAGTACCTCCAACTCTCACAAAAACAAGTAGGAAATTAATTGGCCACGCCCTTACCTCGGTTAGCTGAATTCGCACGAGCTGAAACATGAGCTGGAATCTCTGAAAAGAAACACCACAGTAGGTGTGAGAACTATATCAAACAAATAGTCCTTAGTAGGTACCGTCTCCAAAATCCACGATATGGCCACTAAGTCTATTGGAGACAAAGGTAACAAGTATACTGAAAAGTAATAAAGCTGAATAAAAACTACAACTACTATGCCTCAATGTATCATGCTCAAAGGGATGAAAACATGTAATGAAAGTACTATGCATCAACTCGCTCTCGAGGTGCTCACATCAACCCAATCTATATGACTGCTACATAGGGTCTAGTCAAGACTGTACCCTTTACTACTCCAACGTAGGGTGTCACAACGGACTATCTCAATATCACGCAAAACTGCCTCAACAGGCCCAGCATCCGAAGCGGCACTCAAGGGGAGCGACCCTACCGAGGAAAATAGCGTAACTAAATCAGCTCGACAAGTGGCTCATGCGGGCTATAATCAATCCACGATCAACCAGATCGGAAACTCAAAATGCTCAACTAGCTCACAACAAGTGTCGGAGAACTCTCAACGACTCATAACCACTATATCCCCAGAATCATAAGACACTAGAATCTCAATATACTAAGCTATAAAAATCTATTCGGCCCCCGGCACGAATATAAATGTCAACTATACTACCGGACCACTCATAACCCTTTACTCGGATAAGAATAAAATAAAAACAAGATTTTAGTTAAAAACAATACAACTAATTTTATGAAGGTCCCAATATAGTTCAAATAGTAAATAAACAATATTTTCTAGTGTCTAATAGTCTCAAAATCATGGCAAAAATGTCAGGGGTTCCTAATCATCTTTTTATAATTTTTCAGCCAACTATCAGATTTTATCAGTTATATTGACAGTTAAATTACGCATGCTAAAAATCTAAATAATAGATTTAAAGGGCATCCCATAAACTTTGGAAGAATTCCAACTCATCTGGATCGCTATCCACAGATCGCAAGAAGCCGAAGTAGTGCAAAGCTACGCATTGTCAAGAGAATTACCAGAATAGACCGTCGGCAACCCGCACCCGCACCACCTTCGTCTTCAGCCCAGAAGATCCCAAGAAATACCAGCACACTTCAAATGGCCTCCTAGTTGAGTTCCTCAACTCTCAGCTCAAGCTCATACTCCCATGTCTCCAACACATAGTACGCTCAAGAACTCCAAGCTGAGATTCTACCCAACACAGTGAAAAGGACACACCAAAATTCAAATATGTTCACTTCACCTCTAAGCACAAGAGCCGCACTTCACAACACAGGAAAAGAGAGGAAGAAAATCAGTCAAAACCAAATCCTCCAAAAATAATCCATCATCCACGCAAAATGAAAATCCGAGGAAATATATCCACGAAAACTCGAAAAACATACCACGTACCTCAATTCCTGCTGCACAGGGATCCAACTGAGCTCTCATCCTCAGGATTAACTTCCCACCTTGCTCTTGTTCAAATCCACAGCTTCGCACTGAAGGAATTTCTATAATTTTCCCAAGATGGAGCTTCTCTGTGGAATTTCCCTTGGTGAAGCAAAAGCTACGCAGTCCTTTTGTACTTAGGCTGGGAGGAAGAAGGAGCAGTGTAGTGGCCTCAGGCTACTCCCCTAAAGCTAAAATCAACACGTGTAGCATGCAAACCTCCAACATCAAATCTCAGGGTAAAATAAGCCGCGGAGCAACTTGAAGCACTAACCTGTTTCGCAGGCAAAACTGTGTTTCGGGCGCCCTAAACTAAACCTCGTGCCCCCTAAACTTCGTAGCTACAGTGTTAACGGGCGCTCCCCGGCCGCCTACACTGGTACCGTAGAGGGCCCTAAACTTCGCAGTGCACTCTCAGCTCTTTAGCCCTGCGGGCGCCCCCATCCTGAGCCCGGTGCTACAGTACAACACCCTAAACTCCTCCACCTACACAGAAGGCACAAATCTCAAGGAAATCACAACCATTCTTCCTCCGGGTCTGCTACAGTAACTTTCGGGCATCCTCAAATAGGATCCACAAATGCGTAACTATTTCGGGCGTCCGAAAAATCTCAAGGGCACCCGAAACACCTGGAACTTCGGTTCCTTTGCTGTTTGCAGTCCAGAGTCCATTTTTTGCGCTATTTTCGCATCAAATGACACTCACTTGATCCGAGCATCTCCGGATGTCTCAGTCAACTCACAAGGACACAACCGAACAGTTACAAAGCCCTTGAACTCTACAATTTGTGCTCAGAACAAGACAAAAAATAAGTTGTATCCAGGGCTCTTACAACCCCTACCTGTGCCGCAATAAATATGGGAGGATATTAGTATGGACTTCATTGAGTCACTACCAAAATTCGAAAGAAAGGATACTATACTCGTGGTGGTCGACAGATTGACAAAATACGACCATTTCATCTCTTAGGCATCCATTCACGGCAAAGGAAGTTGCTAGGGCAATTTTGGATTCGATATATAGATTACACGGGTGTCCGAAAAGCATAGTCTCCGACAGGGATAAGATCTTCACAAGTCTGTTTTGGACAGAATTTTTTGCAATGATGGGCGCGAAACTATACCTCAGCACTGCCTACCACCCCCAAACTGATGGACAAACTGAAAGGCTCAATCGGTGTTTAGAAACTTATTTGTGGTGCCTGTGTTTCCAGACCCACACAAGTGGCACCATTATTTGGCGAAAGCAGAATGGTAGTACAATACAAACTTCCACTCCTCGATTGGTATGACACCTTATAAAGCAGTGCATGGGCAACCCCCTCCAAACCCCCTGGTGGCCACTACAGGAGCAGTTACCTCATAGGAAGTAGAGGAATGGGCATAAGAAAGGGAGAGGCTCAACTGGACACTAAAGGATGGACTATTAATGGCACAAAATCAAACGAAACAAAATGCAAATAGGCATTGAAGGGATAAAGAGTACAGTATAAGAGAGTGGGTTTATCTCAAATTACAACCATACAGGCAAATCACGGTCGCGATAAGGAAAAGTCTCAAATTGGCTGCGAGGTACTATGGGCCCTTTGAAATAATAGAGCGTATAGGCTCAGTAGCATACAAATTGAGGTTACCTGAAGGACCACGAATTCATCCAGTGTTCTATGTTTCGTTGTTAAAACAAAGCCCCACTTCAGCAATCAAGGTGTCGCCAACTATTCTCATGGTAGGGGAGGAAGGACAACTCCTAGCAAAACCAGAAAGGATCTTAATTAGAAAGGCGCATGATCGAACAGGGAAACCAGGCAACAACCGAGGTGTTAGTAAAATGAATTAATCTTCCAGAAGAGCTTGCCACTTGGGAGGGTTATTTGCATCTCAAAAGACAATTCCCGAATTTCGATCCTTAAGGACAAGGATCAACTGAAGAGGGGAGGAGCTGTCACATCTGTAATAATAAGTGTTAGGATTTGATTAGATTTGTAGTTGAATCCTAGTTGGATTAAGATTGATATTTAAATCTTAATGAGATAAGTTTGTTAAAATTTAAATATTAATTAGAATAAAAATCTATTTAGACTAAGATTTGGATAGCTTTTGATGTAAGCTATAAATATAGCATATGTGTTATAATTTTAAGGGGGTGTTAAGGAGGATATACCCACGATGGTGGTAATACCCATGGAGGTGGTGGGGACTAGGATTTAGCCACACCCATATAGTGGTATCCACAGAACGATGGTGGTAACACCCATGGAGGTGGTGGGGGTTATAATTTAGCCACACCCATAGTCTTCTAGGTTTATAGAATATGAGAGAAGGATAAGAGAGATTCAGGAGGAGGGCTCGGGTTGAAGCTACTCTATTGTAGAAGAAAAGAGGAGTTGGTGTAATCGGTGTAATTCTTCTATTGGTTAATAAATCTTATTTCACCCGCATATTTCCTTGTATTGGTTTTTCTTTTCTTTGTGGTTGTATTGGTTCCAGTTTTATTAAGAAGATAGATTTTTTGGGTAAAAATCCGATTTGACATTTCCGCTGCGGAATCCCAACTCTAGGCGGTACCAGGGCGGATTGCAGTATCGAAGCTGGTTGCGGATTCACAGAATCCGGTACTGGGGCGAGTACCGAATTTCCCAACAATTGGTATCGGAGCTAAAGGTTGGTGATCCTTAGGAGATATCGACATCAGAGTACTGGATTACCGATCATCACGGGAGGCGATCACAATTTGATCTCGCTAGGCGTGTTGGACTCGAAGGTATGCAATTTTTCAGCTTTAGGTGGAGCTAGAGAGTCCAAAAGTGAGATCGGAGATGCAGTCGCTCAAGGTGGAACGGAGGAGAGCTCGGTGTAGCGATTGAAGACTACAAATCAAATCAAGGTGGAGATTGTTAGGATTTGATTAGATTTGTAGTTGAATCCTAGTTGGATTATGATTAATATTTAAATCTTAATGAGATAAGTTTGTTAAAATTTAAATATTAATTGGAATAAAAATTTATTTAGACTAGGATTTGGATAGCTTTTGATGTAAACTATAAATATAACATATGTGTTATTATTTTAAGGGGGTGTTAAGGAGGATATACCCACAATGGTGGTAATACCCATGGAGGTGGTGGGGGCTAGAATTTAGCCACACCCATATAGTGGTATCTACAGAACGGTGGTGGTAACACCCATGGAGGTGGTGGGGGTTATGATTTAGCCACACCCATAGTTTTCTAGGTTTATAGAATATGAGAGAAGGGTGAGAGAGATTCAGGAGGAGGGATCGGGTTGAAGCTACTATATTGTAGAAGAAAAGAGGAGTTGGTGTAATCGGTGTAATTCTTCTATTGGTTAATAAATCTGATTTCACCCGCATATTTCCTTGTATTAGTTTTTCATCTCTTTATGGTTGTATTGGTTCCAGTTTTGTTAAGAAGATGAATTTTTTAGGTAAAAATTCGATTTGACGTTTCCGCTGCGGAATCCCAACTCTAGAACGTACTAGAGCGGATTGCGGTATCGAAGCGGGTTGCGGATTCACAGAATCCGGTACCGGGGCGAGTACCGAATTTCCCAACAATAAAGAAGAAGGAAATAAGAAGCGAATGAAAAGAGCATTACAAGGAAGAGTTAGGACGAACACTTAGCTTGGAGTAGCAGGCGTTGAGTCCAGAGGATGAAGGCAGAACGTTGGATTCAGAGAAAGAAGGTAGAGAAGTATTGGGAAAGATCCAGAAGTGTCGGCTGAAAAGGAGAGCGGGCGCGAAGGCAAGCGGACGCGGATCAGCCCAAACCCAATCCGACTTGAACCGCTACATCTAAAAGGGGAGGGGCCCAAGCCCAAGCAGGTGGAGTCCAGTCATCAGATAATTGGAGCCCACAACCTTCTTCAAGGCCAGAACCAATAGGAATAGAATCCAAGGAAGCTCATTCCAGGATAGTTATAAATACAAGATGTTATAACTGAATAAACAGATTTTTGGAACATATAACTTCTTTCTCTTTTCTCTCTCTCTCTCTCTCTCTCTCACCTCTTCCACAATTATCAGATTCCCAAGCTTAAGGTGACCATTATAGAGCTCTCGAGCCATCGCTCGACCCGAAGAACGCTGATTTTCATCGTAGCCATCCTGATCTCAGAGTATTGTCATCTTTGACGGTTGCTACTCGAATCGGGATGTTACTGGCGGCAGCATTGGCGGATGAGATGATTGCGGCGTCGGCAGTGAAAGCTGCGGCAATGGATTTGCAAGATTCTTACATAAGATAGTATAGGGGAGGTTGGGAATCTTTAATAAGAGTTCTTGTACCTAATCTATCGTTCATTACGTATATTGTTTGAATCATAGAATAGTACGAACGCTAGATTAAACTATCTTGTACACTCTTTATTCTCCTCTCTCTCTCTCTCTCTCTAAGTTTCCACGGTAATTCAATATAATATCAAATTGAATTTGATAAAAAATTTGAATGTTTTATGTTTATTAATAATGTGTTTGGTTGATTGGAATGTGAATGAAAAGTGAAATTTGATTGTATTAAAATAAAAAATAGAACGAAAAATCTTTGGGTTTCATAAAATTTTGCAAGAGAATTTTCGTTAAGAGAGAGAAGAGTGGTGAAGAGGGAGAAGTAAAATTAAATAATTATTTTAAAATAATTTATAATTAAAATAAATTCTATGCTTTTTTATTTATAATTTTTATACGAAGAGATAATTAGTTTGGTGAGGCCCACATGATACAATGATATGCCGACACGCCTAATGTTAGGTAGCTAGAGTGAGAAAGTGCCTAATTGTTAGGTTGGTGGGGACACGTGAAAGCAGGAGAAAAAAATGTTTATTATTTAGCACCTACACCATATTACTTATTTTTTTTTAAAAAAAATATAATAAAATATTATTTTAAAAAATAAGATGGAAGAGATGGACTTTAAAATTGGAAAATGCTACTTGTACACCCGTAAGGGGTGTACATCTCACACCCCCATCCATCTAAGGGTGGGGGTGTGATGAGGGGTCACTTGATGTGACCCGTAAAAAATATCGCCACCATTAAAGGGGTGGAGATGTAGGATGTACACCCCTTCGGAGTGTACATGTAGCAATCCTCTTTAAAATTATCTCACTCTGAAATAAATAATTTAAAATATACAAATAATATTTTCTCTTCAGAAATACAAATTGCTAATTGAATTTGTATGATTGTTGCATTTTTAGACCAGAAGGACGCGAGAAGGTATATGTTGGAGCAGGCGAGGCTTTCCACGAACATGGTCCATGTAAGGGGGTGTTTGGTTACTCCTAAAAATGAAAAAAAAATTAAAAGCAGTTATCAGGTCGAAATATTATTTATATGGCTAAATTACAGAAAATTTTTTTCTAATATTTTATTTTTTTACTTTATCCTCCTGTTTTTTAAAAGTCGCCAATCTGTCCCCTCGTAATTACCGAAATGTCTTTAGAATGCAACACCGTTAACGGAGGGGGTAAAATGATCATTATGCCCTTATCTTATATTGGAGAGAGAGAGAGAATGCCTTTTAATTTATTTTCGGCCATTTATTGAGGGTATTTTGGATATATTAAATTTTTTTTTTCAAAAACTTGACGGTTCACTCACGTTTCGTGACGGCGGGAGTAACTGTATATTTCGGTAATTACGAGGGGGCAGATTGTCGACTTTTAAAAGACAGGGAGGTAAAGTAGAAAAGCGAAATATTAGAGGGGAATTTTCTATAATTTAGTCTATTTATATTCTCTATATGTATCTGTCTGATTCCTGCAAAAAAATAACTTTCTTAAAAACTTCTTTTTCTAGATTTTTTTATTTAGAAAATAAAAACTATCAATTTTTTTTCGTTGAAGGTTATTTTTTTATTTTGTAGAAAATAATTTTTCATAATTTTAAAAAGTGTTATACTATCGATAGCACCAAATTTTTGGTGTTATTAAGTTTTTTTCTATAAACAAAAAAATTAATTTTTAATATATTTTTTCGTCGTTTCAAAAATATTTCCGATAAAAATTATAAGAAATAGACCAATTTAAATTTTTGAAGGGATAAAATATAGATTTTTAGGCTAAATGTATTAACTTGAATTTTTGAAGGATAAAATATAAATTTTTTAAAATTTAAAAAGAAAGTAAAAAATAGATATTTATAATTTTTTTTATATAGTTTAGCCATAAAAAATAATTTTTATCAAAACGTTAGTTGAACTAAAATTATTTTAAAATCTAAATATTAATTACGACCAAATAAGCTGAGTCTAAAATTTTTATTTTATATTTATTATTAGAGAACAAATTATTATCTATAACTATAATATTTCTATTTTCATGGACTTGGGACTTTAATCCTTCATTTATTATATTTGGGATAGTATCCTAATATACTTTTGAAAACTTAAAAAATATTTAATATATTTCTGATTAATCAAAATATTTTTATTAATTTTTTTAAAAAAATTAAAATATTCTGAAACCTTTATCGAATTTTCTAATAGAATTTGAAATTTAAAAGAATATTTTAATAATTTTATGATAAATTTGAAAATTTTGAATAACAGTGAGCGATAAATAAGCAAAAGCCTTTTTTTTTTTAATATTTAATTTTAGGACCGGTCCACAGTGGACCATGATCTACGGAACGATTTCACCTACACCTTCGTGGGACCCACTATCTCCTACGTGTCGGTTCTCCATTGGCTCTCTGCCCTCCAACCGGGGGCCACATGGATTCTCCATGCCACTCACTTGCGACACGTGTCCGTCGCGTAGCGCCTTTTGTGTTGTTTCTGATCTTCTATTATCACCCCTTTTTTCTATAAAAATCGCATTAATTGCACCATCTTCTATTATCACCCCTTTTTTCCATAAAAATCGCATTAATTGCACCATATTTATTGCAGTGAAGGGAGTGCAAGTACAAATAGTTGGGGTAACGTTATCACAAACCTTTCTCCACTCAACTAACGCTTTTTCATTTTTATTAATTAATTAATTAACAATTGTATTAAATTACGCTTTATTTTCTTTCATAATTTATTTTTTTAAATGGGGACTTGAATTTAAAAGGATAAATCAACTATAATATGATATAAATAAATAAATAATTAATATGTAAAAAAAAAAAAAAAAAAGGTAAACGACAAGAATACCAACCGGCAGTAATGACTAATGAGGTTCCTCCCCGTGCCAGTCTTCTCTCCCCCGCTTCCTCGCGCTTGCTTGCTCGCTCGCTTGACAGTCTTCCACATTCTCTTCGCCGCCTTCCACCATCGTCTCCCCTATAAATATAAATACCGGAGTGCTTTTCAGATCCCTGCCCCCGTCCACTCCATGGCGTTCCACCCCGCCCACGCCCTCGCCCACCTCCGCCGCCACATCCCAGACGCAGAGCACCCCATTCATGGCGACGACGACGACGACGACGCCGATGAGCTCGGATCCACCCCCGTCGAGGGCGGCGCCGCCCCTTCCTCCGGCGCGCAGCCGCCGGCGTGGCTCCTCCGCAGCCACCACGGCGGCTTCGGCCTCGGAGATCTCCAGGTGTCGATCGCCGGCGATCCCGATGTCGGCGGTGGGGGAGGAGGAGGAGAGGGGGACGCGAGGAAGGGGGAGATCGCGGCGCACCCCTTGTTCGAGCAGCTGCTCTCGGCGCACGTGGCGTGCCTGCGGATCGCGACGCCGGTGGATCAGCTCCCGAGGATCGACGCGCAGCTCGCGCAGTCGCGGGGCGTCGGCGGGAAGTACGCGGTGGCGCTCGCCGGCGCCGGAGGAGGTGACGGGCCGGTGATCGGCGGGAGCAGGGAGGAGCTCGATCATTTCATGGTGAGAATCCCCAAATTTGCTTCATTTTTGTTAAATAACTTCGCGATCGGATTCCGTCTATCGATTTGCTGTGTATCGAGTACTTGGTTGCTGTAATTTAAGAAAATGTAAAACCATAGCTAGAACCTGTAATATACAGTTCTTTGTAGAGATATATGGTTGGATGAAACAAGTATTGATTCATTTCATTGAATGGTTCTGTTCATTGCCATGGTAGCGAAGATGTTTCATAATTTTCTTTTTTTGCTTTTTTCTCCTTCTCTTTATCGTGCTTGAATGGCTAAAGAATATATCGCTACTGTAACAACCTAGCCCACTAGTACTAGCAACTTGTTGGGTCCAAACTATCGGCTCAAAATGGTTAAGCCCAAGTTATTCGTACTAGAGTGCTTAGTCCTTGTACACCAGAACACATCCTCTCTATTCAATTATGGGACTATTGGGATGTACAGCTTCATAGCCGTATTATTCGATGGATCTCCTTATTCTCTCTTTTTTCATCTGTTGAGTTCTTCAAAAGGCAATCTAGGTTATTCGATGGATCTCCTTATTCTCTCTTTTTTCATCAGTTGAGTTCTTCAAAAGGCAATCTAGGTTGTCGAACCCCCTGGACTAGAATGCATCGTGCCTATAAATTCCGAACCGTGATCTTAGGAAGGGATCTAAACCTCAGACATTCTGATTCTTAATGTTTTAGCTTTCATTACATGGTCTATGCTGACTAAGTTAATTTCTGCGATGTGGGAAAAGTTAGTTCTATTAGGCAAGAATTCTACCCATGGTATACTTGGTAGGGCATTGCCGAAAACAGGAATTACTAGGATGGACCTGTATATGCTATCGCTTGTATTATGCGAATTGATTTCTTTAACCAATAGCATTAGCTCACACTGAGACTGCTTGAATCAACCAATGCAAATTCACTTCACTTGAGATAACTTCTGGAGAGCGCTCAAGATGGGATCATGCTAAAAAATCTAACTCTTTAGGGAACCAATGACCTTTTCTTGAGCAGGAGATCCAATTTTACGCAACTTCTGTTTTGCATGCAAACTCCAAAGAGTCTCCGCCATCCTGGGTTTTATATTTTTCCTCAAGAAATCTTGCAAAAAAAAAAAAAAAAAAAACTGTTCTGTTTATTTTTCTACATGGCATTTTCAATTTCTCATATCTTCTTCTCTTTTGCAGACACACTATGTCTTGCTGTTGTGTTCATTCAAAGAACAGCTACAACAGCACGTACGTGTTCATGCAATGGAAGCAGTGGTAGCTTGTTGGGAGCTTGAGCAATCTCTACAGAGCCTGACAGGTGATCTTAGTGTTTTCTCCCTTTCAGATCAAGGCTGATTTGATAACTATTCACAACTCTAGCACTCTAATGACAACTGTATCACTCTTGTCCTTTTCTTGTGGCTTTTAAAAGTTGCTATACTTGTAGTTTAGTTGAACAATTACTTCGTTGCTGTTGTTTTTGGTGTATTGAGTTTAATGGAGTCAATATCCTATACATAGGATAACGAATCTACTAACTGTAGTATGTCCGAGTAATGTAGCACCCAAAAATAATACTTGAAAATATGTTCACATTCAATTGTATTTTTATTTTCCAAAAATAGGATCATACTATCCTCTATTGGTGTTTATTTATTCTGTCTACTGGTTTCATTTTTTAGCTTTCAAATTAAATAGTTGATCTTTATCAAGTATCTTGTTCTCTAATTTCTTGGGCAAGGTTATAATGTGAGATTGGTAGATTCAACCTGCCCAATGATACGGAAGATACAAGTCTATATCTTTTTTTCTTCGGAATTTCTGTATATTAGTATCTAAATCATAGAGCCTAGTTGCTTATCGGATGAGTCTCCACATGCAATCCTTCTAATTCTCTCAGATATTCGTAGCTTCACTTGTTTGTGTTGTTCAAGGTGACTTTATATACTTAATTCATTTTGTGTAAACTACAGGAGTCTCTCCTGGTGAAGGCACAGGTGCAACTATGTCTGATGATGACGATGACCAAGAAGATAGTGAAACCAACTTGTTCGACGGAACCCTTGACGGGCCGGATAGTATGGGCTTTGGCCCACTTGTACCGACTGAGAGTGAGCGGTCCTTGATGGAGCGGGTCCGGCTGGAGCTTAAGCATGAGTTTAAACAGGTATAGGGGTTTTACTCTTCATTTTTTTTTTTATTGTTGGGTTTGGTTTGGGGGGAGGGGGGTGCGGTGGAGGGGCAGGGTTGTGGAGGGGGGTGTATATGAATAGTTTTACTTGGTTGGTTGCCAACTGAATTTTGTTCATATTCAAATTCAAGGAGTATAAAGAGAAGATTGTAGACATCAGAGAAGAGATTCTCCGCAAACGAAGAGCTGGAAAGCTCCCGGGTGACAGCACTTCTGCTTTAAAAGCTTGGTGGCAATCCCACTGCAACTGGCCGTACCCAACTGTAAGTGAAGATATCCACCGATTTTGCCTTGTTGCTTCCGTTTAGAATTTCTCTGGATTATGTGCAACGCTTTTACTTGGCTAAATTTCAGTAAACCCCATTATATATATATCATGATTTTCACTTTGCCTTCTTGAAATATTGAAATCCATTCGTTAACCCCTTAACTATTAGATTTCATTTCTGCATCTCTTTCATCAATGCTTCCATTGGGCTTTCTACTGCTTATTTCTTAGGTCAATGGAGTAAAATGTAGGCCATAAAATTTTAAGGGGCAATGTGAAAGTTGCGATATTTTATTGGGGTTTTTTCTACATTTTAGTCCACTTTTCTTCATTAAGGGGTTGTTTCCTTTCCTAGAAATATCCCAAGAAACAGTTTTCTATCTCGAAAAATATTTTTCTTCCATTTGGTTCCTAGGAAGAGTAGTTTTTCTAGAAAAGTTTTTTTTTCTAGATTTCATGAATAAGTAGTGTTTTCATTTTCCGAATTTTTATCCGGAAAACGATTACTGTGGAAAAGGATGTTTTCCATGAAACACTATTCTTCTGGAAAACTATTTTCCATGCTTTTCAGAGGAACCAAACACCCCCTAAAGGTGCATTCTTATGACTCTTTAACTGTTTCTCCATTGCATAAGCCCTTTCATAACCAGAATTTTTCGAAACTCATGCAGGAAGATGACAAAGCACGACTGGTTGAGGAATCAGGACTGCAACTAAAGCAGATAAATAACTGGTTTATCAATCAAAGAAAAAGAAATTGGCACACTAATCAGTCCTCATCCTCTTCATCAAAAAGCAAGAGGAAAAGGTATTTAACGACAAATTTCCTTATGATTAATTTTCTAAACCCTAATACATCTTATCAACATTATCGGCCTTCTTAAATTTGAAAAAGATAAGTAATGCAGGTGACAGCAACGCCGAACACTTGGTATAGACTGGTGGCTGCAGATTGAATGTCGGTGTGCAAAAAGTGCTTTTTCGCTTGGTGATTACTTGGGTAAATATTAGTCAAACAAGAACCAGAACAAGAACCAGAATGTTATCTTGAGATAACAAGGAGGCTAGCTAATTGGAGCATGAAACTAAACGGAGAATTTAACGTGAACCATTGAACAGAGTTCGTGTCAATAGATTATGTTAAGCTCTTTTCTCTTACCCACCAGTTGGACTGAATTTAACTTTGGCCGCATACATGTGTTTGTAAATGATATAGGTGTGAATTTACAGTGCAATAAATTGCTTGGGGTAACTGCCAATATTTGTGTAACTGTGATAACGTATTTGTATATATATATATACATATTTGTGGTAGAATAGCAAAAATTTACGAGTGTGCTTACGAATTCATTTGTCGTCTTGTAGAAATTCTTATATTATGTGTTCTTTTGAATCTTCTCCTTTAAACTACAAACTTTCACATTTTTGTCTGCCTTTGTGCCTAAAACAATACTTATGTTGAATGGCTGAAGGCCAGACGACAGGCTTAGAAAAATTCTGATCTGTGTAATGATTTTTTTAATTCAAATGCATGGATGCATGTAATAGTTCAAACTACATACATGTTTGTAAAGCTTTGATGTTTATTCCAGTTTCTGCCGAGTATTACTCCTGTCGCAGACTAGCATGTGCCTTTTTTTGATGCATTGCAGAAATAGCACTCCTGCATTCTTTGGTTAGTATAATGAGGAGTTGTGTCTGCAGTAGGTTTTTTCTGCCCTAACAGAGTTTTGTATGGAATCTAGATGGTGTCCATCCTTAGCTGCTCTCTCTCTATATATATATATATATGGAGTTGATAAGATGATGTTGCATATTCTGGCTCACAGGGTTCTCTTCCTGTGAAGAGGACAAACATTATATGCAAAAAACAGTACTAGCCCATTTCATTTTATTAGCAACTTAATGCAATACTTATTTTGTTGGAAAATTCTTTTCAATTAAGTTCTTTTAGTAAAATATTATTTAAATGATTTAAATTCGAAATAGTAGATTGTAATATATATCATGCAAATTACTACTGTTAATAAGAAAATAGTAGAGATTAGATGAAGCCTGCGAGTGTCCAGGCATACGGAAGCACCGTCCTAGAAGCATGATTGCCCCTTCATGTGCGAGGCTTCGGCAATCACTCCTAGCGATACAATGATCACTGTCCACTCCGTTGAGCACGATTCCGGAATGGCGTGTAACGAATCTGTCGACTTTCAGAAATCTAGCAAAAGTAAAGCTCGAAATAAAAGAGAAATAGGAAAATTGTAAATCTCAGTAGAAGAGTGCTCTGTAAAATTAGAATAGTATATAAGGTATATTGTATTATGCTTAACCAGCTCCTTTTGCTTTATATTTATAGAGCCCAAGAGAGCCCACTCCAATCTAGTCTTGGGCCCACTCCAATCTAGTTGTAGGCATAGTCCAACTACTAGCTCCGTGTCTTAAAATCATGCGCAAGCCATCACTGCACCCGGTGCGTGTGTTTAGAAGAAATCTCTATTTTTATTTTTTCCTAATCAATAAAAATAAGAATGAATGAGTATATAAATAACTTCTACATGTGATGAGTTTTTAATATGGGACTAAACATCATATGTAGAGGGTAAAAATTTTGGGCTCCTAAATAAAGTCCATTGATATTGGCCAGAAAAGCGTCGAAATCAAGTTTGAAATCACATAAAACAACAAATAAATTTCAACATATTTAACTACTTGGACTGAAATGCTCAACCCTGTAATGTTTAACACTTGGAAAAGCATAGGGCTCTGCAATAATTAACTCGGCGACTAACATGATTCACATATGAATCGTAGGAATGTGTGGTGAAAAAATATAATAAAAAAAATACTTTATTCCGTGCGTAACTACATATAGCTGTTAGTTATAATATATTTTTTATAATTCCATTAAAAAACGAAAAAGCACATTATTATATGCTTTGGTCCTAACTTTGTTTTGTCTATTAATGTTCGATGCCAGATGGATCTTTAGTCTTCTCGTACTATCTTCGTGGTTTGAAATATAACCACTTATGCTCTTTATAATGTCAGATGATTTAGGTTTTATCGGAGTGTCAATGAATACGGATACCCGAAATTTTATTCGAATTTGAATTTGAACGGAATGAATTTATCTGTTATTAAACGACATGGATTCGGATATGAATATAAAAAATAAAAATTCGACGGATTTGAATTCGGATATAGATTTTAATTGTACCTGATCCGAATCCGAACGCGATCTGAATCCGAATTGATTTTACGTTATATAATGTATATGTATATAAATATTTAATATTATATTTAAATTTATATTTTAAAATTTTAAATTTAATGCAATATATTTTGAAATATTATAAAAATGAAAAAAAAAATAATTATTTCGGATTTGAATTTTTGGATTAGGATCTTAAGTTTTTGATCTGATTCGGATTTGGATATAGATTTTTAAAATCCGTCGGATTCGAATTTCGGATATGTAGTCGGATTTGGGTTCAGATTTTTAGAAATTCGTTTCAAATCCGATCCGTTGACATCCCAATCCGAGATAAAAAGGGTTCAAAGTACTGTATTTTGAAATATTGCACCTGCGATCCCCTGATTTGCACTGTACAACCCTACAGTTTATGGAGTATAGGAATTGGGATGTTTTTTAATGGCATGTCCTTATAAAAACTAGCACCACAGAGTAGAAGATCTGAATAGAGCTTTTGGCTTCACCTTCTCAACAAAATTTTTTTAAAATTTGTTATCCCTTATCTTCTCAGTATCTTTCCCTACCCTCTTCAGTATTCAAGAAATGGTGACCATTGTCAAGACTGAAAAGATTAACTGCAATTATGCTTGCCAGACTGCAGCAGCTATGCTCACTCCTGCACATATAACAATAACAATAACAGCCGCATATATTTCCGACAATTATAAGCATTTACAGGCTCTTCATATGCATTTAAACAAGAAACAAAGCTGGCCTCAAAGAGTTCCAGAAGCTTGTGATAACAAAATATTCGATTTACATGAGATTCATTGATGTCAAAATTTAAGTATCTTCAAATACTCCAGAAAAACTCAGACTTCTAGATCAAACCAAACCGGACACTCGACAGACACTCGAATTACACGACTACTTTATTAGGCCTTCACAGACAGTTTAAACAAATGAATTAAACGAAATATCCTCAGCGATAACACTTCGGTTCATGGGTAGCAACTACAGTAGAAAGATATGAAACAATCGACAGTAATATTAACAAAAAGAAAAAAATATGAACACAATCCCTTTCGTAACTAGAGGCTCTCTGCGAGAAAGGCTAAGCTGGATTTACGATTGTCCTTTTTGAGGAGAAGCCGCCATGGAGCGCAACCTGCTAACGATCTCCGTGAAGCTCGGCCTCTCTGATGGCTCGGTGGACCAGCATTGCTCCATTAACGATCTCCACTCCGGGTCGCAAGATTCAGGCACTTGAGGACGCAGTGTGTTGCTCACAATCCCACCTTCAGAAAAAGACCATAATAAAAATATACAAAAAGTGATCTCTACGCTAGCAAATGAAAAAAAAGAAGTTAACAAGTCACTCTTTCTTCAACATTGCTTTAACTTTTGTTACATTATATAATTTGCGAACTGACTACATTTGGAAGTGGTAAGAGTGTTTTACAAGTCTAAGGAATTAATTTTCTAGGCATCAGACCAAAGTGCAACAATGAATTCTTACCTATAATAACCCCATAATGCAAGTCGGCGTATGGCTCATCTCCGGTTAGGAGCTCCCACAGCACAATACCAAATGAGAACGCATCGACCTGAGGAAAGGTTTGAGCGATGATAACAAATATGAAGATATCGAGAATGTGAGGGTATGAGATATCAAAATACAATAAAGAGAAAGAAAAGCAACAGATAAGGTAAATTAAGATGCCGATTAGCTGACCTTCTCGGATACAAGACTGCTTCTGCCATTAAGCAGCTCCGGAGCCATCCAAGGTAAAGTTCCTCGAACACCACCTGAGATGAGGGTTTGGCATTTCACTCTTGAAAGACCGAGATCACCGACCTGCAAGGTTAATGAAACAAATTTGATTATCAAAGTTAAAGGGGCTGTTTGGATGTTGGAACTAGTTATCTTGTGGTAATTTGTGCATCGAGAGGACTAATTTTGTGTGATTGCAACTTAGGAGCTTGATTTTTGTTCATTCAAAGGTCCTAATAATCATGCTTCCACTGACAAGGTGATCTAGCATTTTGCAAGAATAATGATTATACGATACGGGGTTGTAAAATGTTTTCATGCTTGATCAACAATCTACCTGCCTCTTGAGTAAACAAGGGAGATGTGCTGAGCAATACATTCATGAATCAGCCTGTTTAGATGATGGAACAAGTTATCCAGCGATAACCTGTGTGATGTAGGGAAATTCGTTTCCCATTGCAAACTAGGACTTCGATATTATTCCAATGCTAGGCCTCGTAATCATGATTTTTTAGGATAATGCATTCTACCTTTAATATGATTTAATATACTCCAAGAGAAATGACATAGAGGCCATATACACTATACGGTTGTATGCTTACCTTCATACTCCTCATCAACCAATTACCACATGCTCTTTGCTTGAGTAAACAAAAGAGAAAAGTTGCTTGATAGGTTTTACTAATGCCACAAATTAAAGGCTGATTTCTAGTTATTCAAAAGAGTATAATGCAAAAAGAAGCTTACAAACAGAGACATCCTGAGAAAGTTCATATATTTAAATAATACAACTTTATATCATCACTTGTTGGCTCCTAGATCCTCATAACAGGTAAGAAAGATGTTAACCAGTGTGGCTCATACCATTCCTGTCCAGTTTGGCAGATGCTAGCATGGGGTAGAACCAAGGATTTAAATGCCGTGGCACGGGATCGTACCGAAAACTTGCCGGCACGGAGCATGCCGAGTAGCGCTGATGAGTGCCGGTCACAAAAAACACATGTGTGTCGACACATAATAGTATAAAATATTTATTTTCTTTAGCAACAAATTTTTTTAATTGCTTATTATGCATTTTTATCAAATCTTTTGAACTTTATTGAGAAAATTACTTAATAATTTAAAAAAAAGAGGGTTTTTAGCTGTGCCATCGGCATGGGAGTTGTATCGTGTCGATATCTTGTTGGCATGATACGACAAGGTGGATTCGGACCGTGCCGATGGATACTTAACTCCTTGGGTAGAACACAGCACTGTAAAGTATTAAGGTCCACGACTAACATGAGCTTGGCACCTTAAAAACCTTAATAGTTGATTATAGCTACCATTTCTTAGAGTACATATGCACAAAAGAGCGTAACTGGCACGTCAGTCTTTCAAGATAATCCCTGCTATGATATATTGTTCTTTCAAGATTTCAGATACAAGCGTTTTTGTCATTATATTCATTCAGGCAGATACACAGCAGTTTGTTCAAATTGAAGTGCTATAAAACCAATTGTCACTAAAGCGATTGAAATTAGCATCGTACACCTTATTCTGACATCCACAAACTGACCACCATCAACCGTATATTGAAAATGTGTAAAGAACCATTCTGTGCATGAAAGAAGTTATCATCATAAATAAAATTGAATGAACGAGGGGCAAATCTACACTCGATTATCTCATAACAATCATGCGGATAAAGGACGGGATGAAGGTATCTAGAGAAAATAACTTGATATCCCTTTGGGACCCATCATTATTGTCATCCAAAATAATGATGATATCAATAAACCTTCTAAATTGTTATAAATAGCACAGTAACCCTTTTCCATAACACTCCATATTTCTCTGAAATACCCATCTTGTCCCTTTCTTACCCAGCCATCCTCCCTTTGCCTGTCAATGGCTGCCCCCATCCTAACACTAGCCCCTGTTGGGAAATGACAACAAAGAGAAAACGGGGGTCAAATGCCTCATCCTCCTACCCAATCTATAGGGATTCCTCAACCTACAGTAGCTTTAGCTAGTGAATTTGTGTAACTAACAACTAACAACTGATTAACTTGTATGTGTAACTAACAACTGATTCTTCACGCTACCCCCATGATTACAATGTCCTGCGGCGTGTCAAACTATTAGACTCTTGTGGTCGCCAATCAAGCACTCAAATGATGCAAGGGAAGCATTTAAAACATAATTTATTTTGTTTCTCCGTATTTCAGGCGATCTAATTTGTCCTATTCCAGTGAAACTTCAATTCAGAAGATTTAATAGCAATAATATTACATTGCAGGCTTGCAGCATAACAACAAACTTGTACCTTGCATATTGGGCGCTGAGGGTCCCTTAAATTCACAAGCAAATTATCACTTTTCAAGTCGAAGTGTACAATGTTTTTGCTATGCAAGTATTCCATTCCAAAGGCGGCATCCATGGCAATAATTAAGCGTTTACGTTGATCAAGCGTCCTGTTGCAAACATGCAAAGAGTTAAATACTATGTTGCAGTTATCTCTTAGATTTATATAAGTATAATACCAAGGTATTAAGTGCCGCTCGGCACGAGGCGGCACATACCGTGCCCCTACGGCGGTACCCATTGGGTATCGCCCCTACCGTGCCGAGCGTGCCGAGATTTTTTATTTTTTTTTTTGTAACACATGGTTTTACAATAAACACATTATTAAATACTTATTATACTTGTGAATTTTATTATTATATTGTTATTTCTATTTTTTATGAGATATAGTTGTACTTTATATATAAAAAAAATTATTAGTATGTTAATTGGTGAGTATAATAAACTATATATAGCCAATATTCATAATTTTTTGACTTAAACATTTCAAAACAATATTATAAAAGCTTAGTGGGAACAAAAAAAAACAAAAAAAAAACTGTGTCAGAGCGTGCCACTGGGAGGTCATGCGCATCCATCGGCACGGAAGCGTGCCACGTGTTGGCACGGAAGCGTGCCCGTACCGTACCGTGCCAGGCGGAGAGCGGCACGCCCCCGTGCCATGGCACTTAATTCCTTGTATAATACTTGACTACTATTATAAGAATACAGAACAAATTCTGCAAAAAGGGGACAGAGTTGAAGAAATACTTGTCATTCTTCTGTAAAGCATGCCGAAGAGAACCATTAACCATGAATTCTGTTACTGTAGCAATGTCTCCCCCGGGTCCATCCAGCACAACACCATAGAACGCCACAACATTTGGGTGGTGCAAATCGGCAAGTTTGCTGGCTTCATTCCAAAAATCAGATATCTGAGAAAAAACACAAAGTGTTGGCGTAAGCGACTAAAATCATAATAACTAACGAAAGGAATCTTCTCAGCATATGAGCATGGTACATGTACCATGCGTCCCTGCTCTGATGGCTTCCCAGCAAAACACCTATTATTAATTCTCTTTATAGCAACATCAGAACCCCTCCATTTTCCATGGAAAACAGTACCAAAAGTTCCAGAACCCAGTTCTTGCAACTGTTCGATGTCACTGTTTTTTATTATCTGCAAAAATCATCAAAAGTAAGAGGACAGCAACTAACAAACATATAAGAAAGGTTTTAAACTAAAAGGAACTCCGCATTCTAACCTGAAGGCGTCCAATGTCTTCTGTTATTGGAATAGCAATTTTAAACTTATCTGGCTGTAAGCTATTCATGACCTGAAATAAGGACTGTTCAGTATCAAATGATACCGGGAACATAAGATATTTAAGGGATATTCTTCTCACCTCAGCACCCTTGTTCACTCTTTCTAAATTATATTTGGTAGCTCCACTTCCCTCATTACTGAAAGCAACAGAGTCCTTTGCTTCGTAGGCAGCAGAAACAGGCTGTCGAGGTTCAGATAACTGAAGAACAGATGCCATTAAACCATGTTCAATGGCCTGCAAATCTTGCTTAACTTGCTCGTCTCCTGAGATTTTAAACAGTCAAGGATGGGAATTTTTAAGAAAGCACTTCCCACGATCCGAAATTTAAGTTCAAATCATAACGCATAAATAGGTAATAAATGGATACAACTTGAAAATTAACAAAAAAAAATTACCTTTGATGTGTCGAATGGGCTCCGTAAATGGTTCCTTGCTCAAAACATCATTTATATTGTGAATATCACCTTCATTTGATTGCACAGTTGCATCCTTTGTTCCTGCAGACTCTTTGACAGCCACCTTCCTAGGTTTCGGCGGCAGTACATGTGTGTTTTCTAATACTTTCCAAGGATCCTCACTGGGGAAAAGCGAGTAGGGCAATGAAGACTCCTTAGGTTGTTCCGCATTCCCACTGTGAGCAGCAGCAGCAGTTGCCAAAGATGATTGAGCATTACCACTTAGAGGGGCAGCTATCTCACTAAGAACTTGCTCATGGTGGATTTGAGGAGCCATATCTTTCCACTCTCTTATAGTGTTCATGTTATTACTAGCATAGGCCATATCAATACCATAATTGGACATGGGTATCCCAGCAGCTCCTGCTCCTGTTTCGTAGTAATAAGGGTAAAGTCCGTTGTTACCTATGATGTGTGGCAAGTGGCTTGCATTGACAGGTTGCAGATTTTGCAAGTGGGTATTGACCGGAGAGAGCGTAATCAATGGCTCAATCAGCATATCCGGTTTCTGCTCGGGAACGACATTAAAGAAGGTATTACTGTGATGCATCTCATTCCCTCTGACATCAGGTCTGGCCACATAACTATTCTCCACTCTGGGTTGTGATTGCTCAGTTCCTAAATCATTTGGGACACCAATATCAATATTAGGCAACACACTGGGCTTCTGCGGTTCATTTCCATTTCCACTCGGATTACCATCTGCAAAAAACATATAATTCTCAGCCACAGGCTGCTTAACCGGAATGTGAGGCGGCGCAAAATTCAGTAGCACCTGCTGCCGACTATCAGTAGGATCGACAAAAGCTGCATTCGTACCTTGCGAGTTGGCGGGCAAACCCGTAGGACCAGGTGGAGGATTTCCCGCATTGTGAGTAAAGAATCCGCCTTCTGGATAAAATCCTCCAGCTTTGCCACCATGTGGCTCCATTATACTAGTACTAGTACTATCTAAGGCGGCTCCAGCGAGCGAAACTAATCTCTCCGGGGCCATCATGCTCGCCACGTCCTCGGGGCGGAGGCTGTGGAACACCGGGCTCGGCTCCGGAGCAACGCTCGCAGGCCCAGTGCGCCCGTTGGGGCAATCATTGATCAGAGTGTCGGAATGTGCGTGCGGTAAGGCCTTGAGGCACAGGTTGCAATCCTCGAATCTCATGGCTCCGACATACGGGATATTCAACAAGGAAGGAGGCAAAGGCGGGAGCTGGGAGAGAGGCTGCTTGTACTTGGTCTCCGCGGGAGGCTGCGCGGCCACTTTCGCCGCCTCGCTAGGGTTTTCCTCGGAGTGGGGATTCACTCTGGTTCCGGGGGCCTGAATTGGAGGGTTCATGGAGACCGGCAGGGAGGCACCAGGTACATTGGCAATTCCCACAGATTGGAAGCTCACAAGATGGGAATGGTGCAATTCGGAGCTATTAGGGTTAGCAATGTGGGCGTAGCCGGAGATCGGCGGGATCGCGGAGGCGTCGGGGAGAGAGGAGGAGGGCGGCGGCGCTCCGAAGATCGATCGCGAGGCGTCGTTGGAGGCGGGGGAGAGGAGGGAGGGGGAAGCACCGCCGCCGCTGCCGCCGGGGCCGTCGGTCGCGGAGGGAGGCAGGGGGCCGTCGGAGTTGGGGATCGACGAGAGGCTGGCGGCGCTCTCACGGCGCCGGATGCCGTTGACGGCGTCAAGGTAGCGCTGCTCGGCGCCGTGGGGATCGGGATCGTGGTCGGGGTCAGGGTCGGGGTCGGGGAGGAGGGGGAAGAGGAAGACGCGGAGCTTGGGGGAGGGGGCGGCGGCGGAGGCGGAGGCGGCGAGCTTGTCGTACTCCTCCATCATGTTCTCGAGATCCTCCGGGGTGGAGACGGAGATGAGGGCGTCGAGGTCCTCGTCGGGGAGCTGGTACCGCATGGCGAGCGGGGCGGGGAGCGGGGCGTAGGCGTCCGAGATCTTGCCGAGGACGACGGGAAGCGGTGCCGAGCGGAGGACGGAGACGATGCGCGTGTCGCCGCCCACGCACCGGAGCGCGCCGTCGCTGGGCCGGGGGAGTATGCGCCCCCCGAGGCAGCAGAGCAGCTTCACGCGCTCCCCGCCGCCCTCCTCCGCGCCGCCGTCGCCGGAGCCCGAGGCGGCGGCGGCGGCGGCCATGGTCGAGAGGGGAAGGGGATCCGCTAGGGTTTTGTGTTTGGAGAAGAAACCCTTCGGGCTAGGTTTTTTTTTTTTTTCTTCAGGAGATGGAGAAGAAGAACAAGAAGAAGAAGAAGAAGATGGTTTGTTATTATAATTATGTATTTTAGTTACTGAGAATGAATCGAACGAGAGAAATGCGACTTGTATTTTATTTATTTATTTATTTTTTTATGAGGCGACGGAATCAAATAAATTTTTCTCTCTCTCACAACATTTAATTTTATTTTGTTATATTTGGTCTAGTCGAGAAGAGCAGTAGATCAAGCCAGCAGTCAGTTGGCCTAACACTCGAGGCACAGGACAAGCTGCATCTGCTCGTCCTGCTGCACCACCTACTACTCGCACCACTGTACCTGCATCTCTCTTTGACCCTCGGAATGATCAACTATCACTATTGAAATCGAATTCTTACCACTTTTACTTGACAAACTGTATCACATTAATTATGCAGTGCTAAAACATCTACTAAACAGTTTTGGACCTCTTATTTAGATGTCATGCTTCGTATCGGATTATTAACTTGTTCTTGCCTGCACCACTCGTACCCGTACATCTCATGCACCGTGGGTAAACTTCAATTTGGCCTATGTGGTTTTGTGCTTTTTTTTTCTTTTTTCTTTTTTTTTTTTCAAATAAAGTAGTAAAGTAAATGTTTTAAAAATCACAAGCAGCATCTTGTGAATAAAAAATTTAAAAATTTTATTTTTTCTAAAAACCAAACGAATAAAAAATTAATTTTTTGAAAAACTATACATCTCCTAAGATTCCAAAAGCCTGTTAGTTTTACCGCAAAGAAAATTAAATTGAAATAAACATTTAGATGAACTAAAGTTTAGATTAAATAACTTTTCTCTTACCACTTGTTTGAATAATCGTGGAATTGAATTTTTTTTAATTTTGCTGTTTATTTTTCAGAAAATAAATAATATAAAAATTGAAGGTGTGAAATATGAATTAATATTTTTTATTTTTTTTGTAATTAATTTTTTCTTGAGGAGTTTTAAGTTTTGACCGAAAGTAAAATTACGGTGAATTAATTAACGAAAGTAAATATTTATGACTGAAAAATATTTTGCTTTTCCTTGCTTGTTGGTAAAACAAACAAAAGATGCAGAGGAGATTGTTTACTTTGAATTGAAATTGAAATAAGTGATTGAATAGAGTGCTAATAATGTCCAAAAATATACATGTAAATAGTAAGAAAATACACCTGATTCCTCGCAGTGTTTGTAGTTCACTAGTATGCATTGGCACCCACTCTTTTTACTCACCAGTAAAATAGAATAAATGCAAAGGAAGAAGAATTTTTTTTGCATAAAGAATTTATAGATTTTACGAAATCAAATCACTTTTTAAAATTTTATAGATTCAACAAGTATTTTTTTAGTAAACTAATCAAAATACATTCTCTCTCTCTCTCTCTCTCTCTCTCTCTATATATATATATATATATATATATATATATATATATATATATATATATATATATATATATATAATCTCTTTCTCCACCCGCTTTCTCTTTCTTCTTTTCCTCCTCCAACGCTCCCACGTTAATGCCGCGTTGCACTCTTTTATCGCGCCTCACATCTCTACTGATTTTTAGAGATGAGATTGCGGCGGAGGTCGTGGAAGGCGACGACAATGGCAATGGCGATGGGAATGAGAGTGCCAGAGACTTTGAGAACGCTTGGGAGGGAGAGCATGTCGGTGTAGGGGCAGCAACTGCGGCGAAGGGCGAGGGAGGAGGTACGGTAACGGAAAAAAAAATATATAGAGAATGAAAACAGAAAAAAGAAAGAATAATATATATATATATATATATATATATATATATATATATATATATATATATATATATATATATATATATATATATATATATATATATAGAGAGAGAGAGAGAGAGAGAGAGAGAGAGAGTCCGGCTTGAATACTATCGATAGCACCAAGTAATTGGTACTATCAAATTTTCAGCTCTTGGATAAAAGGATGTGCGGTTGAGATTATAGTGACGCTCTCAAATTTTTACTATTCAATCAACCACTCACTAAACCTTAGGAGACTACTATTATTCTAACCGCACATCTCTTAATTCAATGGCTAAAAAATTGGTAGCACGAATAACTTGGTGCTATCGATAGTATTTCAGTCTAGTTTTCTCTCTATATATATAAACAAATATAAGTTTTCTACCGTTAGATCTATCACTTTGACTAATTTCATGTTTTAGATTATATTATTCCACAAACCACATATTAAACTCAATGGGCCCACTATAATCATAACCACTCATCCTTTCATCCCATGGCTAAAAATCTACGGGGCTGTTTGGTTTGGATACAAAAAGGGATATGTATCCCCTTTGTACCCAAACACTAATTATTGAGGAGGGGAAAAGTTTTCTCCCTAGGATAGTTGTTAAGGGAACAAATTATTCACACCCAATTTTTAATTCTTTTAAAAAAATTTAAATTAAAATTTTTTAAATTTATAACTTTTTAAATTTTATAAATTTAAAATTTTTTAACTTTAATTTTTAATAAATTTATAAATTTATAAATTTTTAAAATTTATTAATTTTAAAATTTATAAAAAAATTTATATACAAATTTTTAAATTTTAAATTTTTTTATAAATTTTTTATATGCAAATGCTAAATTTTAATAATACAAATTATAATTAATTTAAAAAAAAAATTAAAGAGCAATTTAGTCTATTTAAATAATTTCCTTCTGTTTATTCTTCTTATTCCACTTTATTAAACCAAACACAATTTTTCTTATATCTGATACAACTCTAATACTCATCCAAACATAAAATTACATTAGTTCTTGCTTGTTCCTAAATTTATATCTATCCCTGCAATAGACAGTTCTAACTTATACCCGAACCAAACGCAGCCTATAAACAAATGATTTAGTACTTTTAAAAGCATATGAGCTCAATTCTATATTAGTCCGGCTGCTATGCTTGTACAAGCACTACCGTTAGATCTACCCCTTTGACTAATTTCATCTCTTAAATCATTCTATTATACCAACCACTCACTTAACCCAAGAGGCCCACTATCATCCTAGCCCCACATCTTTCCATCCGATGGCTAAAATCCTACAAACACAAATAATTTGATACCTTTAAAAGCATAGGAGCTCAATTCTCTCTCTTTCTCTCTCTCTCTCTCTCTCTCTATATATATATATATATATATATATATATATATATATATACTTTCAAAAATATAAACTCATCCATAGTTGTAAATTTTTTACCATAGAATTTGTATTGGGATCTGTGTTATTGTAAAGACATTTAAGAAGAGAGAGAAAGAAAGTATAATTATACAAATTCCAATAGAAATTCTATGAAATTTTTTTTACAAACATGAATGAGCTTATACTTTTAAAAGTATATATATATATATATATATATATATATATATATATAGAGTGAGAGAGGGAGCGCTAGGTTGGAATGCTATTAATAGCACCAAATTGATGTTATTAAGTTTTTAATCATTGGATTAAAATATGTGTGGTTGAGATAATAGTAGGCCCCTTGGGTTTAATAGGCGGTTGGAAAAATAGTAAAATCTAACGGGTGGAAATGATCAAAGGGGTTGATCTAAGAATAGAAAACTTGATAACACCAAATGCTTGATGCTATCGATATCATAATAGCCGGACTCTATATATATATATATATATATGTATATATATATATATATATATATGTGTATATATATATATATATATATGTATATATATATATATATATATGTATACATATATATATATATGTATATATATGTATACATATATATATATATGTATACATATATATATATATGTATACATATATATATATATATATATACATATATATATATATATATACATATATATATATATATATATATATATATAAAAGCTACTATGCTATCGATAACACAAAGTTATTGATATTATCAAGTTTTTAACTTTTGGATTAAAGAATGTGCGGCTAGAATGATAATGATACTCTACGGTTTAGTGAGTGGTTGGTTGAATCGTATAATTCAAGAGGTGAAAATGATCAAAGAGACATATCTATAGTAAAGTACTATATATATATATATATATATATATATATATATATATATATATATATATATATATATATATATTCTCTTGGGAAGGTTATTATTTGCCGTGGTCACTAAAAAAAATAAAAAAGTATAGAAGAAGAAAAGAAGAAAACGAAATTATACTACATGAGAATAAGTTGTACTGTTTGAGAAAAAATATATCATTTATAACTATAAGACTAAGTTATATAATAAAAAATAAAGGTTGTACGGTTTGAGATTAAGTTGCACTGTTTGAGATTTAAATTGTATCATTTAAAATTATTTGAAACTAAGTTGTAATTTTTAAATTAAGTAATTAGTTTAAATTTTGAAGTTAAAATATTATTCGCCACCTCAAATAAAATAGATTGAAAGATTGTATAATAAAATTTAAATTTTGAAAGATTTGACAGCAGACTCAAAATAGTTAATAGTTGACATAAGTTTTATAAATCATTCTTTCACTATCTTTCATTTTTAGGGGCTATTTGGTTTCTTGGAAAGCGTGAAAAAAGAAAAATTGGAGAAATAAGGTTTTTATGGAAAACTTGTTTTTCAATTTTTCCCTGGTTTTAAAAAATATTAGGTTTTTCTGAAAAAAATTTCATATTTCATAGAAAATTAGTATTTTTGTTTTCCTAAAATAATTCAAAAGACAAAAATACTAATTTTTTATAAATTTTGAAAAAAAAAGTTTTTAAAGAGCTATTTTTTCTTTGAAAAGGATGGTAAAATATACATAAGTTTTCATAACTATCGCCCAGTTTTAATCGATTGTTTAATTCTTCAAAATTTTAATTTTACTATATAATATTTTTATTTGTTTAATTTGAGCCAGCTAACAGTATTTTAATTTTAAAATTTGAATGCGTCGTTTATCTTTACCGATTCAGTTATTATACTTTCAATAATTCTCGTTAACTAATTCTCGTTAACTATATATATAAATTATTAAATTAAGTAATTAGCTTAAATTTTGAAATGATCAAAGTATTCTCAATCTACTCAAATAAAACAAATTAAAAAATTAATTACAAGACTAAATTTTTAAAAAAATCAACAGCAGACTCAAAATAATTAATAGTTCAGATAATTTTTATAAGTTATTATTATAAATTTTATAAGTTTTAGCTTTCTATATTAAACCATATGAAAATTAGATTGTAACTTATGTTATTATTTTTTATTTTTAAAGACTATTGTTAACACTAATTGGACCGACTGTATTTTTAAAAATCTCTCCAAATAACTTAAAAGTGGCGACATCCAACATTCTAAACACGAACCAGTGTGGATACTCTATAGATGTCGGCGCTTTTTCCGACATTTTCATAGAAGCATTGCCGACTTTAATATACAAATCTGAGCCTTTCACTTTACCTTCCGTACGTTAAGTAGTGTGATACCATCATCATATCTAAAAAGCAACTCCACAAAAAATAAATATGTGATAGCTAAATTTGAGGATCATGTTCCCTGGCATTGCAGGGGTGGCTTTGTGTGAGCTGTGATCTTATTAGATTACGAGAAAATGACTTTAATTTTTTTTTTTTTTTTTTTTTTTCTTTTTTGAGAGAGAAAGATAGCGTTTTGTTTATTTTTGAAATAAACTTAGCTGAAATTATGAAGCAACTATACTTCAAACTCGGAACCTCGGATATCAACCAACAAATTCTTTTCACTTGCGCTAAGAACGGTTCATGAGAAAATAAGTTTAAATTTTGTGGGTGTTTTTTTTAGGCTATACTTAGGATCTGTTTGACAGAGCAGCCGACTCAGGGTTTTCGATTTATGGTTTGTTTGGCCTTAGTAGTTGAAGTGATCTGCTTTTAAATTTTATTTTCGATTTTTTTCTAATTAATTTTTAAAAAATTTATAATTTGATAAATAATGCTACTAATAATATATTTGGTAAAATATTTTTTTTTTTTGTCAACTCATCAAGGGATGAATTTTTTTTTAAAAGTACGGTGAATTGTTTGTTGGAAAAAAATTTCTTATAAATTCTTTTAGCAAAATAACATTTTAAATTAATTTAAATTCGAAATAATCAAATCTAAATTTGCATGCAAATTACTTCTATACTATAAATAAAAGAATAGTAAGGATTAGATGAAGCCTGTGAGTTGAGGCGTGCAAATGTACTGTTTTAGAAATAAGATTGTCTCTCCACGTACGAGATTCCGACAATCATTTCTAACAATACAACGACCATTGTCCATCCGTCGGCACGACTCTGATATGGCGCAGAGCAAATCCGTCGACTTTGAGAGATCCAACAAAAGATAAAACTCAATATATAAGGCAAATAGTAAAACTCATTGTAAAAGTATATTACTGTACTATAAATTAGAATTATACCTCAAGACTCAACCAAACTCCTCTTACTCTATATTTATAAAGCCCAAGAGAGAACCCACCTGTAGTCAGGGTCCAGCTGTTAGATCTCAGGTTAGCCGTTGGACTTTACCAAGGAGACCCTTGGGTAGCCCACCAAACACTTTCCAAGACAAGCCTCTTGAGTTGGCAAAAAAAAAAAAAAAACAAATAAAAAGAGAATCGGACTAAGATCGCGCGCGCGCCGCTGGCCCTACCCGGCTCGTGCCTGTGCCGCGCGCGTCTTTAGGAGAAGCCACAACTCTCATTTTCTCCTAACAAACACACACAAGAGAAAATGAGTATATAAATAACTACCACATGTGATGAGTGTTGGAAATGGGACTAAATATCACATGTGGTAAGCTAAAACTTTAAGCTCCCGGATAAAACCTATTGATATTGGGCCACGCAAAAAGTCCAAAGGCCGAATACAAATTTTAAATCATCAAAACTAATAAAATACTAGCATCGTTCACCGCCTTCAAAAAGGTGGCGAATTAAGATGGTGAATTATTCACTGTCGCCGTCAAGAGAGATAAAATAAAAATGTGGGTACAGATGAGATCTTTAAAAAATTTAGATTGTTATTATTTATTATTTAGTATAAGAGAAAAAAGAGATAAGATAAGTTTTTAAGATATTTAAATTATTATTATTTGTTAACTAATACAAGATAGAGAAAAAAGAGATAAGAGAAGTTTTCAAGAGATTTAGATTGTTATTGTTCGTTAAGTAATATAAAAGAAAAGAGTGATAAAATTAGAATGTGTGTACAGATAAGATATTTAAGAGATTTATATTGTTATAGCTAATATAAAAGGAAAGAGAGATAAGAAAAAGGAGGGAGCGCAAAATGAGAATATGGGTATAGGTCATTTAAATCTATTAAAGACGGTAAATCGTCCATTGCTTTCAAGAAAACGGTAAATGATTCACCGCCTTAATAGAAATTTATGAAGACGACGAATCATTTGAAGGGAGTGAACAATTCATCGTATTTAAAAATAAATTTTTTTTATCATACTCAGTTAGTAAAAAAAGAGTTATTTTATCAAATATAATTTTAGTAGAATTATTTACCTATTTATAAAATTTTTAAAAATTATTTAGAAAAAAATATTCTCTTTCTTTTCTACATGCTTTAATGTAAAAAGCTTCAGTTGGGAGATTTTGTATAGTTTATAAAATATAAAACTTCACGTTGCCAAATAGCTAGTCCATGCAAGTTAAGTGTAATATTCTCATGGAGGGTAATTGAACAATATTTAGAAGAATAAATATTTTTTTTTTGGTTTATGATATATTCTAGGATAAAGAGGAATATATATATATTTTTTGTTTGGTATGAAATTCTTTTATTCTGAAAAATAAAATAATTTATATTTAAATTTTTATAAAAATTAATAGAGAACAATAGAAATAGTAGATTAAGTTTTTTTAAAAATAGCAATATTGGTCTTGTGTATACTTCTTTTACATGAAATATTTAATAATATAAACAACACTTTATATAAAATATAATATATACAAAAAATATTTGGTAAAAAAATATATTTAATATTCATATTATTTATAAAATATTTTTTTTCGAGAGCATTTCACGTACACCAGCGATCTGATCCACTGCAAGAGGGTGTTCTTTTTCATAAATGTGGTCATATTTTCACCCCGTGAGTCCTACGTGGTTACTGCTGGGACCATATGCCAGGGTGAGCAAGATTTGGCTCCGCCTAAGGAATTTAGACCAATATGCCAGATGATTCGGTGATTTGTATTATTCATCGGTTAATGCATTATCATGTTTGTTATTCTTTACAGTAGCGGGTATTTATGCATTAATTGGTAGTTGTAGTTTATTTTCAGTCACGATTGTTGCTGTATTTGTATGCCGTTGATTGTTATTGATTATTAGTATCTATCTAGTTTGTTCATACATTATTGTTTGATGGATCCCATTGCTACGGTATTCGGTTTTCCTGTTCATTATGATGTTTTTTTTCATTGATACTATATCTGATTTAGCGATATCTTGTAATCGATTGTTTTCTTTCGATTGCTAGTGAGTACAGCTTACCTTCGTCGGCTTGCGGTACCCATTAGGAGACCCTTGCTGGTTTCTCACTACCCCCAGTTCCAGGCACCTCGGGTGGTGATGGTCGGGACGATGCGTGAGGACGGTACTAGAGAGCCTTGTTTCGAGCTTTGGTCATAGACGATCCTTCATATTTCCACTTTTCGTTCAGATTGTTCCTAGTTTAGTAGATTATTTCAGTTTAGTTGGTGTGGTCTTTGATTCAGATCTCCTTTTTTAGTTTGGTTTATTTGTTGATTATTCTTTATTCTAGTTTCAAGTACATTGTTGTAACTGATTTATAATTGTGGATTTTGTTATTCTTTGATTATCTTCTATTAGTTGTTGTTCCTGTGTTGTGGTTGTATGTGTGGTTGTATTGTATTCAGGTGCTACGCCGTGCATGTATAGAGGACACTCTATCCATTTGTACAGGAAAACTCTTGTCCATGTGACGAGTCTGTGCGCGTTCCTGGGTACATTCTAAGGTGTTTTAAAAAAAAGTTTTGTATGTTTTTCGCTGATTTTCCTGAAATGGATTTATAGAACCGAGGCGTGACCGATTAAGATGGTATCAGAGAGAATTAACCACAATCAACCACGATTTAGGATGACCCATAGGATGATCTTAGGCATCTAGGCACGTGAGAGTGCGGGGTTGGTTTGGGCTTGACTCCCGGTGAGTCAAGCCGAGTTGAGTTCAGTCAGTTTATTTCTAACTTGGCTCTAACCCTGTCTATTTTCAGCACATTGTGTCACGCCCCGGGGTCGAAACTGCGACCCGGGCTCGCTAACAGATCCGCCGCCCATACGGTGAACCCCGTATAGACGAAGCGTCAAACCTGCAAAAGAGAGATGCTACGCTAAACAGATATCAGAGCTGGAAGTAAACTGCTATAAATAAAATAAATACAACTCCAAGTCCTCACCACAAGTACAAAAGTCGCTCAACTCTGAAATAAAAGTACAACTCTATACCTCACTACAAGGTCTCTCAACCAGTAACTCTCAAAATATAAAAAGGGGTACATCTACTCTCTGGATGACGACTGGTAGGGATCTAGCTCGCGACTCCCTTGCCTCGGTCAGAAGAAGCAACAACTGGAGCAGCAGGAACAGGAGTAGAAGTCCCTGGGAAAAAAGACACCACGACGGGTGTGAGAACTACATCCCACAGTAGTCCTCAGTGGGTGCCGTCAACAAGCCCAACGGTCTGCCCACTAAGTCTACTAGAGGCATAAGGTAATAAATGAAATACTGAAGGAAAGAGCTGGAAATGAATAACTCTACAGCTACTATACCCTTATCTAGATGCTCAAAAAGTAAAACAGATGATAACATGGTGCATCTACTAACATATCAGTATAGTCACCCAATCTGAACTGACTGCCTCCTCGGGTCCAGTCAAACATGCGCCTACCTACTGCCGCACATCCTCAACAGGACGGGTCTACCGTAGGTATGTCCGTAGCTGCCAAAACTGGCTCAGCCAGAGGGACCGTGTCGACAAGTCACGATAGAAGAACTCAATCTCACGCCGGTTACAACAACCTGGTCTAAAGCTCAATCTCAACGCGGGTTACAACAACCCGGTCTCAAGCTCAATCTCAACGCCGGTTACAACAACCCGGTCTCGCCTACTCCGGAGTGGCACTCGAGGGGAGCGACCCGCTCGAGTCAAAAGTAATCCATGTCCAACCGCTCTGTCAAGTATCTCAGCCAATGAGGCAAAAGTCGACACAATGCTCAAAGCGGAGACTCACTCAATCCACAATGCAAAACCCAGCCCCAACTGATGTATAACACTACTTGGTCAAACCGCCCACAGTTCGCGGTTACCAAAAAAAATAACCCGAGTCGATAATCTGGTGCAATCCCACCCGACTCAACAATATAGCTATACTATCCCCCATCCCTGCTCTCTAACCCGAGCAACAAGGAACACTCGACAGTCGGGACCGCTGTTAACCCAACGGCTCCCTAAAACAGGCATCACTGACGGAATAACTCCACAACAGACACAATGAAGGGTCCGGAAACCCCGAAAGACTAGAACCTACAACCCTAATCAAACAAGAACAGACTCTAGGCATAGCCTCTCGTTGTTCTCGTCCCAAAGGAAAAAGGCAGATCTTGGAACCCAGACCACTCGAACCATCTCGGGTGGTTAAATTTATTGGAAAAAGGTGATATTTCTTATTGAAAGCCATTTGATCTGAAAGAAATCCATATTTAATGATTTTTAGTTCTTTTTTTTAGGAAAACAATTGAAAACAAGATTTATATCAAAGCCTCATAGAGCTAATGCCTTTGTCCAATCAAACAAGAACAGACTCGGCGACTCCACGATGCTCGGAAGAAAATATTGGTTGACTAAAATCATATTTGTGTCCAAAAACAGTTCTGGGTTCAAGGTCCTGCTATCACTGGTACAAAGCTGCCACTGACACAGTGGCGACAATAAAACAAGAAATCAAAACATCTCGGGACCGCCGCCTACCAAACGGCTCCCGCCACAGATGAACGATCAACTATATCTACCAGACTCCACTCTGCTCCCAAGCACGAGTGCAAGAATGCATCCCACAATAAAAGAAACCCGACCACTCGGCCCACTACCCGGGCGAGTAAAACACTATGTCCAGGAAAGAAAAGAAGTGTGGATGTCTAAAGCAGAATAAACCTAGCCCAAGTTGAAGTTTTCTACAGTCTGGCTGAACATGCTGCATATGACGGGGTGCTAGGTCAAATTCCAAGATAATAATAATAATTTTACAGAGTAGGAATAAAAAATCGCATGATCATCATATAACTCTAGAATCAACAGCTATCACATTCTAGCATGCTACACAGGAATATCACTATCATGCATGGTCCTACTATAGCAGATTTAATGCACATTCCATCATTCTTGGAGACAGGGCCACCCACCTGAAGGTGCACAACTGTCCAGGGTCGTACAGCTAAGAAAGCCCAGAAACAGATATACGAGCACAATCACCCAGCCAACAGTACCAAACTAGTGTTCAAAGCATCCTCGGTACATAATAGATCCAAGAATTACACTTAATTCCACTAAATTCCACATTTTTTAAATCTGCAATGAACAGTCTTCTTTCTGTGAAATTTTCACCTGTAAAACAGCCTCCAAAAATTCCAGTAAAAATATGACGGCGATCCTCGCGAAGTGTAGATGTCGATAGAGCCTTGAAATGTTGAATTCCGATGTCCAGATGTGGAGATAAAAATCTGCAAAGGCCTTGCTATCCAGAAACCTCACCAGCACAAAAGGGGCTTAGTAAAGCCTCGAAAACCGTGCCAAAACCCAAATCTAGATGAAACACTCACACGAAAGTCGAAGATATACCTCTCATGAATCCAGCGCCGCAAAAAGCGTCCAAAAATAAAGTCGGGGTAGCTCTGTAGACCTCTCAGACTGAAGTGCGACGGAAACGGGCCTCCAACTGAAAATCGTCGCACTGCGCTCCGATGCCGAAATCGTTGACGCCGCGGCTTCCAAAAATTCTGGGCCTCTGCCAGAAGATGCGCAACATGAAGATCTCCAACTTTGCTAAAGGGGCTAAGGGCAGAGGAGCTCGGGAAAGGGGGCAAAAAGCCCCAGCAAGCAGCCTATTTATAGGCCCAGCCAGAAAAAATCCAGATTTTGGACTTTTGGCCCAAAACCGGGCGCCCGGAACTTCCGGGCTGCTACAGTAACGGGCCCGACCCGTTACTGTGCGCGCCCGGATTAATCCCAGGCAGCCACGTAGCCACCCGAACAGGGTACAGCCGATTGGGCCAACCAAGTTGCGCCACGTGGCAAGCGCCGGAGCCGACACGTGGCGCCCTCGAGCGGGAAACGCGGGTCAACGCGCCCACGCCGCGCCCACGCGCACCCACGCGCGCCTGTCGGGCACGCGGCCCGAGGCCACCGAACCCCATTTCGTGGACCGCGCGCACAACACCGCACCAACCAAACTCTGCCACGTGTCCACCTGGTCCACTGTGCACCCGCGCCGAAAATCCGTGGACCGCGCCTGCTGCGCCGGCCAACAGGAGGGCGCCACGTGGCCCGCTCCTGGTGCACGCCTCCCGCGGTGGACCGACCAGCCTCTCCTCGGCCCGCCGCCGTGCTCCGCCGCCCGCCGCCTCTCCGGCCGCCGGAACAGTAACCCCACGCCTCGAAATCCGTGTTTTCGCGTCCGGGCTCCGAAAAATACAAGTAAATAGTCAATCTTGACCGTTTTCGCGCGCTGAATCCAAATCCGAAGTCCGATTGGCCAAATTCCACTTCTAAAATTTCTCAAAAATTTCCGGAAAAGCAAGCTTGGTCCGTTTTTCATGCCGGGTCCATTCCTTGGTTCCAATAAGCGCGCAAAAACCTCAATCATCCAAAATGACCTCCTGTTAAGCAATCTTACTCCCATTATCACCAGAAATTCATTTCCGGGCCCCGACACGCGCACAGACACTCCCAGAAACCACTAATCCATCAATGAGCCCTTAAGTGGGGATTCGGGTCCTCACACATTACACGCAGAAGACCTTCCAAAATGAGCGGAAGTGGTCGACTCCTTGATACCGCGGCGTCTGTTGTTGCGGACTGTGTTCGATGACTGGAGTTGCAGGTGGTCATATTGGCAGGATTAGTCCAGCAGGTGGTGCAGCAGCAGGCTGCAGCTGGTCCTAGCCAGGCTCCATCGTTGGGATTGGACGCAGGTGTAGCCGTGGGTGTTGCTGTTGTTGTGGCCCACGAGGCGACTAGTGCCGTTGCTTGTGCTGATTCAGTTGGGGTGCTACTTGTGGATGCCGCGACAGCCATTCCCATGACGATTGCGACAGTCACTATGGTTACACCGGTAGTCAATGTTACACCCAATGCATCATCTACAATATTTGCCAGGGGTGATGGCTTTCTGGCAGTGGAGCAAGACCGTGTAGGGGTAAGCTTTGTGGTGTCTAAAAAGATTGACTCGCCAGAGCTTCTGAGTAAAAACTTGGATCTTACTCATAAGAAGGTTACGAAAAAAAGTGCGAATAAGAAGCGACCTCTTTCGGGATATGTGGCTGGCTCTGCAAACAATAAAAGGCCACCTAAGCATCCCTGAACCCAGCCTATCGCCTACGGTGTATCATCGACAAATTAGTAGCGGGGTGACCGACCTTGCGTGATATGCAGTCGAGCGCACTTGGTGACCATGTGTCCTCAACGACGGGACCATTACTTCAAATGTGGTCAGCCGGGACATTTGCGACAGAGCTGGCCTAAGGGCAAAAGACCGACACAGGGTGTTGCTTTCTCTTCTATCACTTCACACCAGGCTGTTGGCGAGCGTGCTCACGACATGGCTCGACCAGAGAACGACGCACCTGAACATCTTAGTGCAGGTATAGAAACTTCTGTTTATGAGTCTACTTATTACCCTGCATAAGTTTATTTAGTTTAAGACATACCTGTACTTCTATTTATCTCTTCAATGATGGTTGAGTTAGCTTAAAGTTGTTGACTGTATAGATGAAATCGATTTTTGTTGTTGGTTAGTGAGGGCATGGAAATTAGTCACTTAGAGTTTGTTAGGCTCAAAGTTGTCCCTAGGTTACATAATTGGGTACTGTCGACAGTTGTGGCGGTATTTGAGTGCGGAAGGGGTGATAGGTGTTGGTAGCATGATCTTGCTGGTGATCGTTGTGGTGAATACGACCACTGAAGCATTAATTATTTGGAACCAATAGGGTTGGGAATCGATCATTGGCGTTGATCGGTTTAGTGATTATGAATCCTAAAGGATAGTTTGCTACCTGTGCGACTGGGGATCTTAAGTGAAATTTTAGTTTCTCGGAGATGTAGGCTTATGTGGCGTAACACTTAGCACAATGATTAAAGTGTTTGTGAGTGAAAGCTGAGTGTCAGCGGTTAGTAAGTGGGTACCCATTGTACCAGCTAGGAATTAGAATTGAATCTTGTTGGATCTCGTTGGGTCAGTTTAATTGTTGCACGACGACGACACGTTCTAGCTTGTGGCAAGCTAGTTGACGAAGTCGATTAATTGGAGCTTATTGTTTCGGTCTGCAGGGACATGCTCCAGGTTGCGTGGATTAGAGGGAAGGGGTAGTTCTTTAACTTATCCTTTGTAGAGTTCGCCTACAACAGTAGCCTTTGGCGAGCATTGATATTGCGTTTTAAGGGATGTTGTGTAGGCGTTGGTGTTGGTTCACGATCCATTGAGTCAACATCGATAAGCGCTCGGTGATTAGGTCAAACACGGTGGAGGGCTTTTGTATTGGATTTTGCATTGCAAGGCAAAATTCCTTATTTTAGTCGAATTGGCTATGAAGTAGGGATGTCAACGGGTCGGATTCGGGGCGAATTTTCAAAAATCCGAACCCGAACCCGAACCCGAACCCAAACCCGAACCCGAACCCGAACCCGACTACCAAACCCGAACCCGAACCCGAATCCGACGGATTTTAAAAATCCATATCCAAATCCGAACCCAACCAAAAATCCAAAATCCGAACCCGAACCCGAACCCGAAAATTCAAACCCGACTTTTTTTTTTTTACAATATTTCAAAATATATTATATTAAATTTAAATTTTTAAAATATAAATTTAAATATAATATCAAATATTTATATACACATATATTATATAACATAAAATCAATTCAGGTTCAGATCGGATTCGGGTTCGGGTTCGGGTTCGGGTCGGGTACAATCAAAATCCATATCCATATCCAAATCCGTCGGGTTTTCATTTTTTATATCCATATCCGTTTAACATCGGATAAATCCATCCCGTTCGGATTCGGGTTCGGATAAAATTTCGGGTACCCGTACCCATTGGCATCCCTACTACGAAGGTTATGCGAGCTTGTGTCAGCTTTGACCTGGAGTTTTAGGTCGGTGAGCATTTGTTGCTCTAGGTTCGGCCGACGTTTGGGGTTGGGTGGTCCAGATTGCGGTACGATTTTTATCTGCGGTATATTAGATAGTTAGTGACCCTGGTGTGTGTTGGTTCGCTGGTATAGAAATTTATGTCCCTTCGTTATGCCATGTGAATAGTATATATTTGTGTCACCTTACTTCGAAGGTAGATTGTTGATTCGTCCTAGGTGATTAGTCAATCATATTTCAATTTTTGGAAGGATCTAGATTTCAATTTGCTTCAAAGCGAATTTTGAATGTTCTATTGTGGAATTTTCGATTCCGTGTGTAAACGTTAGGACGGTGAGGTGGAAGTAGCATGTGGCTACATAGAGACTTAACCATAGTAGAATAATCGTATTCGTTTTGATTATGGTGGATGCATGGTAAAGTTTCGGAGACGAAACTTCTTTTAAGGGAGGAGTGATGTAGGAAATCGTAAAATTCGAATTCGAAATTTAAATAAAGTTTGAAATTTATTTCGAAAATCTAAATGTGGTATTAATTTCAGCATTATGTGGATTAAATTCTCTGAAATTTAATAACCGGTTTATTGGTGAATCAGCACTGAAGGGAGCGATCAAGTTTATTTTTGAATTCGCTGTGCTGGTTGCACGAAAAAGTATGAAAAACAGAACTTGATGAAAAACCGCAAAATTTGAGTTTTTCTCGTAAATCGACCAATTAATTAATCTGGTGAGATCTTCGGAAAAGAAAATCGTCACTCTAACGATGTCGTCGAACTAAAAGCGGTGGTACAATCGGATCTCAAATCCGGCATCGAGATCTTTTGGATCTGTTTATTTTGTGAGAAAGTCAGACCGAGAAATTAAATTTCAGTAAATTCGGAAATAATTGCGGCATTTTATGCACCGAGATTTATAAAATCGATCATTTCGAGGCATTTCGACTTTTGGCACGTTTTCAAGAAAATTGGAGTTTGAAATTTTGAATTGGAGGTTTCAGATTTGAATAATTGGATCGGGGGACGTAACCTAAAAGAAACCCTAATTCCCTAATTTTTCTCCTAAACCAAAACCTTTTCCCTTTCTCGTTCGTACGCTTTAGAGACTGGAGCCGCCGTTGTCGGAGCCGTGGATGCAAGGCATCCGAGCTCCCTCGAAATAGGCACCCAGATCCCCGCCGCCACCCTTTGCCTTGCTGCGCTACGCGGATCCGGCCACACGAGTGTGAGAGCGCCGGTGCCCAACCTCAGCTGCGTGCCGCTTGGACCGAGCCGCGGACCCCCTGCCCCGGCGCGCTCTCTGGTGCCTGCCTTCAGAACGTCGAGACCTATCGGGTTGCGATGTCGGTTGGGCTCCGAGGCGCAAGGAAATAGGTAAAATGCTTAAAAAACCTTTTCTCATGTATTTTTTGTGATAATATTAGTACCTTAAGGGGTTTTTGTGTAATTGTTGCACGTGATCTGTCTTAGGAAACATGTATGAGCTGTGTTTGACCTTTGGACTAGTCGTCCTAGGTCCGTGGACCGTTGTAGTGCTTATTCTGGATTCCGGCATGATTAACAACCAAATCGGTCGTCCGATCACGGTCCTATTTCGGAATTCAATTTCTGTCAACTTGAATACCTTGTGTCTGTCGTCGAGCCTTGTTGGCTTGTCATCCTCGCTTCCCCGTGTGTGGAAAGGTCCGTGGTGGGTTCCAGAGTCGAAAATGGCATCTTGGGGAACCCGGTATAGTTCGGTTTACGGTAATCACACCTATTCAAGTTGTTGCATGTATTGTTGCCCGAACATCCAAATCGGTGTTTCTCGGGGCAGCGGGTGGTGTTTGGTGAGTGGTGGAACTCTCTGAGACACTGCGTGGGTTTCGGTTGTGTTACGTTCAGTTGCCAGGAATCTCCGGTGAGTTCCGGGAATCGGTAAAAGATACCGATAGCTCGAATGGTTCTTGGGTGTGAGTCGAATGATTCACATGTGGTTTAGAGTGATTTTTAGTATCGAGTGATTTATGATTTCGTAGTACCTTTCATAGGTGCAGGCGACTTGTTGGAGTGTTATTGGCGTTAGGTGCTTCGTCAAATCTCATGTGAGTACTTCGATCCGAAGTTGGTTCAGTGGTGTATGCTCGGTGACATTCCTTCCTCGTTGTTCCTTGTCGTTATTTCACACATTACATGTTAAGCACATTATCACCACTTCATTTCTATTTGCTCTACTCTTCTATTTGCATCGTGATCTAGAAGTAGAGTGGTATTCTATGATTTGTTAGATTTCTTATGGCATGATTATAGCACATGATCTTGAGAGATATAGTATGATTTAGTGACTTCGTGATTGATAACATCTCGTATCTATTGTATGATATTCGAGTTATATAGACCTGATAGGTTGGTGACACTGTGACATTCCTTCGGAAATAGTGGACTTGATTGGTCGATGATATATTGAGACCTTGTGATATGACCGTTTGGATTTGATTAGTTGTTTCTTATGGATTCTTTCTCGGCTACTTGATGACGGTTGGCCATTGAGCATATTACATCGATCGCCATGGCTCGAGAGCATTTCACGTACACCAGCAGTCTGATCCACTGCAAGAGGGTGTTCTTTTCTGGAAAGGTGGTCGTATTTCTGACCCATGAGTCCTATGTGGTTACTGCTGGCCGGGGCCATACGCCAGGGTGAGCAAGACGTGGCTTCGCCTGAGGTCTTTAGACCAATATGGCAGATGATTGGGTGATTTGTATTATTCATCGGTTGATGCATTATCATATTTGTTATTCTTTATAGTAGAGGGTATTTATGCATTTATTGGTAGTTATAGTTTATTTTCAGTCATGATTACTGCTGTATTTATATGCCGTTGATTGTTATTGATTATCAGTATTTATCTAGTTTACAGTAGTTGTTATTCATACATTATTGTTTGATGGATCCCATTGCTACTGTAATCGGTTTCCCTATTCATTATGATGCTTTCTTTTATTGATATTATATCTGATTTAGCGGTATCTTGTAGCCGATTGTTTTCTTTCGATTGCTACTGAGTACAGCTTGCCTTCGTCGGCTTGCGGTACCCACTGGGAGACCCTTGCTGGTTTCTCACTACCCCCCAGTTCCAGATACCTCGGGTGGTGAGGGTCGAGACGATGCGTGAGGACGGTAATAGAGAGCCCTATTCCGAGCTTTGATAATAGACGATCCTTTGTATTTTCGCTCTTCGTTCAAATTGTTCCTAGTTTAGTAGATGACTTCAGTTTAGTTGATGTAGTCTTTGATTCTGATCTTCTGATTTAATTTGGTTTATTTGTTGATTATTCTTAATTATACTTTCAAGTATATTGTTGTAGCTGATTTATAATTGTGGATTTTGTTATTCTTTGATTACCTTCTGTTAGTTGTTGCTCCTGCGTTGTGGTTGTATGTGTGTTATGTTGTATTTAGCTACTACGTGGTGCATATACATGGAAGATTTTGCCCGTTTGTATAGAAAATTTTTTGTCCATGTGGCGGATTTATGTACGTTCCGGGATACATTCTAAAATGTTTTTTTTTAAAAAAAATTATACGTTTTTTTGCTGGTTTTCCTAAAATAAACTTACGGTAAGAACCTGACGTGACATAGGTGGGCTCCAATGATGAGATAAAATTTTCATCATTGCTGTAATATAGAAGCTCCAATGATGAGATAAAATTTTCATCATTGCTGTAATATAAACTAAAGGATATAGCTATTCCAAAATTAAAGAAGAATAGTTGTTAGCGGGTTATTCTAGAATAATTTAGATTAACTTATTTTGACTATAATTAAATATTTCTTCTAATTTTTATTTTGTTTGGTAAAATTACGAGAATAAAATGTGGTATTATTGTTAGCGCTGATCTATATGTGTGATTGAATTTAGATCTGAGAAAATATTTTTGTCTAAATAAGCTTAAATATTTTGGACAAATAATTTGTATCTAATAAATTATTATTACTAGCATGTCAGCCCGTTACAGTAATGCACATGCCCATACTAGAGATTTTAACTTGGGGACTAGTCCAGTCAGCTCAAGTCTAGCTTCAAATGAATCAAAAATTATGTCTAGTTCTAGTCTGTACAATGGTTTCTAGGTCAAGCTTAACAAATATCTAAAAATTAAATTTGACTATTTAACTTTCATTTTTTTACTATATTTTTAAAAAATTTTAAAAATTGTTTTTAATGAGTTCTGAGCTATATATTAGGATTTTTTTTTTTAATTAGCTCCTTAATAAATTTTATTTATAAATAGTCCTCTAAAATTTATATTTATAAAATTCGTCATATTTTTACCATGTGAGTATCACGAAAATGTCATGTAAGCGCTAAGTGATTAAGTTGAATACGATAAATAATTCTCTGTATTATATATGAAAAATTATTTACCGAGCGCTGAGTGATTAAGTTGAACACGGTAAATGATTCTCCGTATTATATACGATAAATTATTTACCGGATTTGAAATAATTTTAGAATTTGATAGAAAAAGAGAAGAGAGGAGATAAAGCGAGAATGAAGAATTCATATTTGAAATAATTTTTGAAAATTTGACGGACATTAAGAGAAGGAGTAGATGAGGAGATAAAGCGAATAATTTTTAAAAATTTGATAGACGGAAAGAAAAGAAGAAGAGGAGGAGGCAAACTATGAAAGGAAAATTCGTGTTTAAGATAATTTTTTGAGATTTGATGAACGAAAAGAGAAGGAGAAGAGGAGCAGGCAAAACGGGAATGAAAAATCTGTGTTTGTTGAAGATTTGATGGGCGGGAAGAGAAGAGAAGAGGAGATGGTAAAGCCGAGATTTGTTTAGATAACGGTAAATTCTTGACCGCATTTACAATACGGTAAATGATTAGACACAGTAAAACAAGATGAAATATTAACCGTATTCAATTTAAACATTTATATTTATGTTGCTTGCGCGCTTGCGTGGCAGAGACAGAATAAATTTTACAAATACAAATTTTAGTTGATTATTTATAAAAAAAAAAAATTTATTAAGGGCCAATTGCAAGAAAATGCCCTTACATATTATGAGTTTTTCTTTTCTTTTTTTTTTTTCTCAGGCCATTTGAGCCCTGCATTGAATTGTAACATCTGATTGCTCTTTCAAAATATGATGAAAATGCCAACTATTAATTTAACCTTTTACATGCTCTTGTTCTTGTCTTTTTTTTTTTTCTTTTTTTTTTTTCTTTTTTTTGAGAGAGAGAGAGAGAGAGAGAGAGAGAGAGAGAGAGAGAGAGAGAGAGAGAGAGAGAGAGAGAGAGAGAGAGAGAGAGAGACTAAAAAGTAATTGAAATTTAATATAATATACATGAGTAAATTTTAATTTGTTCTCTTATTTTGCTATTTGGTAGTTATATATATATTTTTTTTCTCTAAAAAGTTTTGTTGTCAAATAGGATAGTAAAATAAAAGATGTTGAGAATTATAAGATGTCAAAGTAAAAATGGCTAAACCTGAGGAGTAAATTGAAGTTTACTCCAATATTTTTCTTTTAATGGAAAGGCTCAGATCGTTCTAATTAGAGAGATATATAGTGATAGGGACCCAACGGATAAGCGCTTGCACTTCATAAGTTACTGTTTAAATGTCGAAATAAGTTACTCCGTTATAACTTAATTGGCATAAAAATAATATTAATTTTTTGTGATTGAAAGTGAAGAATTTGAGTTATGTTTCCGAAAAGTTTTCACATCCATGATTCCATAAGATAATTTAATTCACCTATGATATAATTTAGATTATTCTAAAAAATAATTTAAAATTTTTTTAGACGAAAATAAATGAAAGTGATCGGAAAAAATAAGTAAGCAAATAAAACGAATAAAAAAAAATAAAGACACAAGATAACTCTCTCACAAAAACTCTCTATATTTTTCTCTTAATTAGAATTTTTTTAATAAAACTCTAAAATTAAAGAGATAAATCACAATGGTTAATATAACTTTAAAAAATATAATTCTCATAGGAAACAATTTCAACTGTCCATTCCAGTCTCCGATTCATTTCTATCTAGTTGTCGAAACAATTTCAACTGTCCATTCCAGTCTCCGATTCATTTCTATCTAGTTGTCGATCTCCTCTTAAGAATCCTCTTTAATATGTTGCTGAATCATTCATAATTTTTTAAAATAAGATTGGATCAAATTAGAGTCAAATCCAACATATTCAACCCATTGCTGAGTTGAGCATCGATACTTAACTTTGAGTATCGGTACACAATACAAAAACAGAGTCACATGCCGATACCAGATTCACATACCGGTACTCCATACAAAAAATAATTTTTCACAATTTCGAATTTTGAGAAACTCTTGAGGAACTTCTTAGGTACTCTATAATATCGGTACACAAACTTCAAGTTCTAGCACCCAACATTCAAAAATTTTAGATTTTTTATTATTTTATCGAGACATCAATTAGAAATATGATTTTACATAATTCAACATAATAGATATATCACACTAAATATTTAATTATATATTTTACAGATATTCAATCTGACTTAAAAAGATTAGGATTGAAAAATAATAATAATAATAATAATAATAATAATAATAATAAACAAAAAAAAAAGGTCAAAGGAATGTCGGAATTAGTAAAAGCTTTGTAAAAAACACGTGTTTGTGAAATTATTGCATGAACACAGTCCGCCACATCAGCAGTGGACCAGCCTTAGATCATCATATTTTTACTTTCAATCCGACCAAACTCACTTTATAAAATCTAAAATGCATATGATTTTTTTGAATATATCATATATCACGATGTATACTTTATATATATATATATATATATATATATATATATATATATATATATATATATATATATATATATATATATATATATATTCATAAAAGCATTCTCATTGTATTAAAAGTAACAAGTCTTTCTAAAATATAATAATACTCAAATAATCAAATAAAATTATTAAAATATGATTCTTGTTTTCTTCTCAATGGTGTTATCATCGTTCTCCTTCTTCTTCTTCTTCTTCTTTTTTCTTTTTTTTTTTTTTTAGATTGTATTTGGTTCGGATATAAGTAAAAATAGTTTATTTCTGAGATAGATATAAATTTAGAAATAAATAAAAATTAATATAATTTTGTATTTTAAATGAGTATTAGAATTATATCAGATATAAAAAAATTATGTTTGATTTAATAAACTAGAATAAGAAAAATAAAGAAAATTTTTTGTTTGTAATTGACGAAATTATCTTTTAAAAAACCTACTTAAATTTAGTTTTTGTATATAAAAAAATTTAATTTATTAAAAAAATTAAAAATTTTAAAAATTTATAAATTTGTATAAATTTAAAAATTTATATAAAATTTTAAAATTTTAAAATTTGTATATAAAAAAATTATATAAATTTTAAAATTAATAAAAATTAAAAATTTATAAATTTATAAAAAAAAATTAAAGTTAAAAAATTTATAAAATTTAAAAATTATATAAAATATGTAAAAGTAGGTGGGCTCCCAAATTTTTTTTGTTTGAAAAAAATAAGAGGGAGATAACCTCTTTATCGCTCTGTTGTTCCCAACCAGATTGAATAAATGTAAAGTAAAGAATAAATTAAAAAGTATTAACCAATCAAGTATTACAAATAATTTTTTTACAAAAGTTTATAGAGTATTGGTTTATTGCAACATGGTGGACATGGTCCAAACAAAAATTAACACAATAACAACAATAAAGTGTTGCAGCTAGGGGTGTCCACTGTTAGGAAAAATTTATCTTTTCAAATTAATTTTTTTAAATAATTTAAATTTAATTTAAACTTAAAATAATATAAAACAAGATTTAGATGAAGCCTGTGAATGTCGAGGCGTGCGTGAGCACTGTCCTAGAAGCAAGATTGCCCCTCCACGTGCGAGGCTCCGGCAATCACCTCTAGCGATACAACGACCACTGTCCACCCCGTCGGCAACGACTCCGGGATGGTGCGTAGCGAACCCAACAGCTTTAGGAGATCCAACAAAAAGGAAAAAACTCAAAGAGAATAGTAAATCTCAATATGCTTTGCTGTAAATTAGAAGAGATAAAATGTGGGTCAAGTAAGTAAACAAAGCTCCCTTTTGCTCTCTATTTAAAGACCCCAAAACCCACAGGAGACAAGCTCCAACGGGTCTTTTCTTGGGCAGCCCACAAAGGCCCTTCCCAAGGAAGGCCTTTGGGTAGCTCAAGAAACAAGTTCCCAATGCAGGCCCGGCCCGTGTGTGTATTGGAAAAGCCTTGCTCCCAATTCCTAACCAATACATACACAAAAGATGGAGTAAATAAACCCACTCTACTTGTGATGAATTTTCGATGTGGGACTAAACATCACATGTAGAGGGTAAGTGGGTTTGGGCTCACAGGCAAATCCCATTGACATTGGGCTGCCCAGAAAAGGCCAAAGGCCAAAACACAAGTTTAAAATCACAATAAATCAAATAAAACCCAACAATCCTCATATGATTTAAAACTTATAAAAACGAAATACAACATAAAGTAAAAGAAATACAAAAACTAAAACAGATGCTGGATCTCTTATACCACGTATTCGGCGAAGGTACCTTTCGGGTTTGAACCTTCACTTAGTACAGGTCTATGTACATCCGAGGGCACAATGGTGGACTTCGCCTTGAACCAAGGCCGGTGAATCGGATTTCCACAAACAGTACACATGGTACAACCGTTTAGGTTCTATGCGGGTTAGCGCTTTTATGGCCATACTCTCATATCGATTCATGTGTGTTTTTAGGGAACCGCCCTCTTCCCACAGTCGCGGCCTCACGGCTACACACATATAGTAGGTCCTGATAAGGGTGCCTGCAAGGTCACACCCTGCCTCAAGGGTCTCGGAACCATTCAGGGTAAGAACCCTTACTAACCACTTGCATTAATGAGCACTGTCGCCATAGGGATGAGTATATAAAAGCAGTGCTCCGCATAACTACCAATTCGACTTGTTTCTACCCATTGAACCTCCAAGAGGTTGGGTTGCCGTCGCCGGTAATTTTTATTGTGGGCTAAGCCCCATCCCCCTCGACGATTCTAGGATCACTGTCCTAGACAAACCTTTAGTAAGCTGATCAGCTAGGTTCTTTGCAGATCTCACAAATTCCAATGCAATTACATTTTCTTTAATATTCTGCCGAATATACTTTTGTCTTACTTTCATAAATCTATTCATCTTTGTTTCCACATTTTCTTGAGCACACTTGTCAATAGCAGATCTACAATCACAATGTATACACACTGGTGCCAAAGGTCGCTCCATCAGTGGCAAGTCATACAGAAATTCTCTAATCCACTTAGCCTCTGCTACAGTGGTATCTAAAGCTATTAATTCAGATTCCATTGTACTTCTAGCTATCAATGATTGTTTCGATGACTTCCAAGAAACAGCTGCTCCACCAAGGGAAAAAATAAATCAAGTGGTTGACTTCACATCAGCTGTATCACTTATCCAGTTAGCATCACTAAATCCTTCTTATACAGCAGGGAAACAACAAAAATGCAATCCATAAGATACAGTGCCTTTCAGATATCTCAAAACTCTTTCTAAGGCATTCCAATGTTCTCTATTTGGGTTATGAGTATATCTTCTCAATCTGTTGACAGCATAGGCTAAGTCAGGTCTAGTGTAATCTACAAGATAACCTAGAGATCCTATAATCTGAGGATACCTATTCTGTCCTATAGGATCACCTTTATTCTTCTTAAGATGTATACTAGGATCATAAGGTGTTACAACAATCTTAGAATCAAAATATTCAAATTTCTTTAACACTTGTTCACAGTAGTGAGATTGGCTCATAATAATTTCATTTGATTTTCTTATGATCTTCACATTCAGAATCACATCAGCTTGCCCAAGATCCTTCATATCAAAGTTATTATTAAGTAATTTCTTAACATCCATTATCACATCCATATTTGTTCCAAAGATCAAAATATCATCAACATACAAACATAGGATTACTATCTGTCCATTGTATTCCTTAGAGTACACACATTCATCAGACATATTCACATGAAAACCAGCTTTCACAACTAAAGAGTCAAATTTCAAATGCCATTGCTTAGGAGCTTGTTTAAGTCCATATAAAGATTTTGTCAACTTGCAAACTTTGTTTTCATGTCCAGCAACAATAAATCCCTCAGGTTGCTTCATATAAATTTCTTCCTCTAAATCACCATTTAGAAAAGCAGTTTTAACATCCATCTGATGAATAATCAACTTATGGACAGAGGCTAAAGCTAGCAGAATCCTAATAGAAGTAATCCTAGCTACAGGAGCATAGACATCAAAATAATCTACACCAGGCTTTTGGGAAAAATCCTGAGCTACAAGTCTGGCCTTATACTTATCTACAGACCCATCTGGTTTCAATTTCTTCTTAAAGATCCATCTACATCCTACAGGCTTACAACCTACAGGTAAATCAGATAACTCCCAAGTATGATTCTGTAGAATAGATTGCATCTCCAACTTAACAGCTTCTTTCCAAAATGATGCATCTACAGAAGTCATAACATGGTCAAAGGTAGAAGGGGTATCTTCTACAAGAAGGACACATAAATCATCACCAAAAGTCTTCTCAATCCTAGGACGCTTACTTCTCCTAGGTTCAGACTCTTCTATAGGTTCACTAGTGCTGGGTCTACTAGATCCACCTATAGTTTCAACAGGAACAGGTCTATCTACTCTAGATCTAAAAGAAAAGATATCCTCAAAATATACTGCATCTCTAGCTTCAATAATTGTATTGTTAGAAATCTCATTAATCTCATAATTTACCACCAAGAATCTATTAGCATTACTACTATCTACATAGCCTAAGAAAATAGTATCCACAGTTTTAGGACCAATCTTTCTATTCTTATTTTCAGGAATCTTTACTTTAGCTAGGCAACTCCACACTTTAAAATAATTCAGATTAGGTTTCCTACCCTTCCAAATTTCATAAGGAGAAACAGAAGAACTCTTGTGGGGAATCCTATTAAGAATTATACAAGCAGTCATCAAAACTTCACCCCACAAGTTCTCGGGTGCACCAGAACTAATAATCATTGAATTTACCATATCCATCAAAGTTCTATTTTTCCTTTCCGCTACTCCATTAGACTGAGGTGAATAAGGTGCAGTTACTTGATGTACTATTCCAAATTCTTGACAGAATACAGTCATCTCATTTGATGTATATTCACCTCCTCGATCAGATCTTAAAATCTTAATTTTCTTATCCAATTGATTTTCAACCTCAGCTTTATAAATCTTAAATTTATTCAAAACTTCATCTTTATTCTTAATTAGATAAATATAACAATACTTCGAATGATCATCAATGAATGTTACGAAATATTTGCTTCCACCCCTACTGGGTCTACATCCATCACAAGCATCACTGTGTATAAGTTCTAACAGATCAGAATCTCTATCTACAGATCTAAATGGTCTTCTAGGTTCCTTAGCTTGCACACATATTTCACATCTATGATGATTTGAAACAAACTTAGGAATTAAATCCAAATTCATCAATCTCTTAATAGTATTAAAATTCACATGTCCCAATCTTCCATGCCAAACATCAGGTGAAACAACATTCAAAATCATACTTTCATTAATAGTAGAAGTCATCACAGAAAGCTTAAATAAACCATCACTCAAAAATCCTTTCCCAATAAAGTTCACACCTTTAGTAATTACTACCCTATTACATTCAAAAACAAACTTAAAACCTTGCTGAACTAAAAGAGAAGCACTAATCAAGTTCTTCCTAAGATCAGGAACATGATGCACGCCGTGCAAGGAAAGAGTCTTCCTAGAGGTCAACTTCAGGTCCACTCGACCAGTCCCAAGCAAGCGCGAAGATGCTGCATTTCCCATGTTCACCGATCCTCCACTTGAGTCCTGATAAGTGGAAAACCAAGAACGGTCAGAGCAAGCATGTACATTTGCTCCAGTGTCAATCCACCAATCAGAAGAACTAAGAGCAAAGTTAACCTCGGGTAAGCTAGTTCCTAACCTGATAGTGGAGCCAGAAGGTTTGGGTACATCAGTCAACATATTCAGCTGACGCTCAGGAGGAGCTCCCTTCTTCTTTGGCGCGGAAGGCCGAGTCTTGCGAAAAAAAGCAGTCCTTCGCAAAGTGGTTCGTCTTCCCGCACACAAAGCATCCAGAATTCACTCCACTCCCTTTAGGTGCAGGCTTCTTAAAGTTTGGGTTGAACTTTCTATGTTGGAAAGGCTTCTTCTTAAAGTTCCTAAAGGGTTGGAACTTTCTACCCTTAGGTTTCGGGTTTTCTACTAGGTTGGCTTGGGTAGAAGGCTCGCTAGGTTTCTTATCTCTAGCTCGGTTGGTTTCTTCTATCCTAAAAGATCTTAGGACAAAATTCAGAGAAAGTTCATTTTGATTGTGGTTCAGATCATTAGCATGGCTAGACCAGGAAGGAGGCAATTTATCTATTAAAGTGGCAACTAAAAAACTCTCATCTAGATCTATACCACTAGATCTAAGCCGCTCAATAATGTACTCAAAATCCTGTAATTGGTCAGACATTGGTTTACTATCTACCAATTTAAACTTGAGCAAATCTGAAGCTTGGTATCTCTTCTTAGTAGGATCAATCTGGCCATACTTTTGTTCTAAGGAAATCCAGAGTTCCCTAGCAGTCTGAAAACTACAGTAAATGTCATAAAGCTTATCAGATAGGGTGCTAAGGATCCGGTTCAGACAATGATAATTAATCATAGTAGGATCAGTAGGAGGCACTGGTATAGGTGCAGGTGCAGCACCAGAAGGAGTAGGAGCACTCTGAGATTGGCTGCGAGTCTGAGGGCGATTTGCCACAGACTGAATAGCACCATCAGGTGCAGTTTCATTACCATTCTCAATAGGATCTGAGATAACAGAAACAAGTCCCAGCGTGGTGAGCCAGAATCGCATTTGATTCTGCCACCTTCTAAAATTACGACCATCAAAAGTAACAGGTTTCGCCGAAGTAAGGTGCGGCCACCACGCAACTTGAGTCGGTACGAACCAACTCCAATAACTTCTTCCATTGAGCCATTCCCAAGGGTGACAAATTGTGTGCCAGTCGATACTCGATGGTAATCTACAAATCCCGCTCGATCACGCACTACGTGCTTGTTTGCTCATGTATCCACGATCCAATCGGGAAGAGAATTAGCTACTAAAGCATAAGAGCAAACGAAACAGTGTGAGAGTGGTAGGGTTACCTTTTTCGGCTCAGAACAATCCCGAGCGAAATGACCCTTCTTCTTGCAATTATAACATTTTAGCTTCGCAACCTCTCTACTGCTAGCGCGCTTGCCTCTGTTGCGCTTTCCAACTCCACCATTAGGAATTTGATTTTTACTTTTCTGCGCTCCATTGTTGTAACGCTTTTTGCGCTTGGGTGCAATCCCACCGCGCTTCTCAGAGCGTGCAACAAGAGCGACAGAACGGTTCGCATCCAAGCGTTCTGCCTCAAGCTCGAGATGACGTGATATGTCATTAAACGTTTTAATGCCCTCACTGTGCGTCATCAGGAGCTTCATCTGGGACCATTCAGGATCCGGCAGTGAACGAATCACCGCGAGAACCTGTTGCTCATCGGTGAGCTCATTTCCAGCAGCCTTAAGGTCCCGAATCATGGTGCTCATCACACGAAGGTGCTCAACCAGTGAGTGCTTCGGGTCCTTAATGTACTGCTAAAACTTTAGATTTAGGGCACGCAGCCTTGTAACTGAAGTTTGCCCAAAAGCAATTTACAGATTGTCCCACATGTCTTTGGCAGTCTCAAATGTCTCAAACTGTCCAATGAGGTCATCCTGCATGGCACACAACATAGTATACCGAGCAGTACGATCCTTCTTGAACCATTTGTCATAGACATCCTGCACAGGCTTGTGTTCTGGAGTAGAGTTATCTAGAGGCACGGTCTTTTTGACGGAGAGAGTTTCAAGAACTCCTTGTTCATTAAGCAGGTATTGCATTTTTCTGTGCCATATGTCATAATTCTTTCCGTTTAGCTTATCACCCCTCGTGAGGTAAGCTATAACATTTCTGGAAGTCATTTCACTACATTCAAAAACGGGTTTGGACATTAGGCACATATTTCAAAAAATTAACAAGATTGAAAAAATATCTCCTTCACAACAGGATCGAAAATTTCGCTAGGCTCATAATCATCACCCAGTGTCGATTCAAAAAATTTCAATCTTATTAATTTTTTTCTTATTTAATTTTGAAACTTATTCAAAAAAAACGAAACTCATCCATTTTAAAAGAACTTATCTTAGAAAAAATTCATATCACACAGATAAAATAATAAAAAAAATAAGTGCTTGTGCCAAAATCTAATTTGAAAAACGCCGATGGTGTGCAAAACACATTCCTCTTACATGACCTTAATTATTACATCACATTTGCAGAAATAAAACCTACTACATCACTACAAAGATGTACATCAAAGGGAACCATATTCTAAAGGAATGCTGCACACGCCGAACCCGCTTTTCTAAAATTAAATTTTGTAAAAAAAAACACCGAAAGAACACAAGTACTTATATGCACAAAACATACACAACTAATAATAAGCTACACAAACATTTAAATCTACACAAGATATAAGTTATACAACACATGCATATTTAAATCCCACAGGTAAAAAATTAATAAAAAAAATTTCACACCACATAGGTGCATAAAAAAAATTACATAAAAAAAAATTGCACCACATAGGAGCATAAAAAAAACACATATTGTACGGTACATATTTTTTATTTTTTTGTTTTAATCTTTAAGAGATTTAGATTATTTTGTTCACTAACTAATTTAGGTTGTTAGTAAATGTGAATATCTTTAAGAGATTTGGATTATTATTATTTACTAACTAATATAAAAAGTAAAGAGATAAGATAAAATGAGAATGTGGTTATAAATCAGATTTTTAAAAGATTTAAGTTGTTATTATTTACTAACTAATAGCAATCTAAATCTTATGATTAAAAATATTTTTTATCTCTTTTCCTTCTTATATTAGTTAATAAGTAATAACAATCTAATTTAAAAATCTAATCGTTACCCACATTCTCATTTTATCTTATCTTTCTACAATAACAACCTAAATCTCTTAAAAATCTGACTCGTACCCACATTCATTATAGCTAAAGGCGCTCCTAAAGACGGTGAGCCTTCTGTATGTGGCGCTGATATGGCAAGCTGATATGGCAAAAATAAGATTAGTTTTACAAATAAAATTTTGATAAGATTATTTCGCAAATTATAAAATTTTAGAAGGTTATTTTGAAAAAAAACTCCATTGTACTTTATATATATAAAAAAAAATATCAATATATTAATTGGTAAGTATAGTAAGCTATATATAGCCAATATTTATAATTTTTTATTTTTTTGTTTTAATCTTTAAGAGATTTATGTTACTTTGTTCACTAACTAATTTAGGTTGTTAGTAAATGTGAATATCTTTAAGAGATTTGGATTATTATTATTTACTAACTAATATAAAAAGTAAAGTGATAAGATAAAATGAGAATATGGTTATAAATCAGATTTTTAAAAGATTTAAGTTGTTATTATTTACTAACTAATAGCAATCTAAATCTTATGATTAAAAATATTTTTTATCTCTTTTCCTTCTTATATTAGTTAATAAGTAATAACAATCTAATTTAAAAATCTAATCGGTACCCACATTCTCATTTTATCTTATCTTTCTACAATAACAACCTAAATCTCTTAAAAATCTGACTCGTACCCACATTCATTATAGCTAAAGGCGGTCCACCGTCTTTAGAAGGCGGTGAGCCTTCTGTATGTGGCGCTTATATGGCAAGTTGATATGGCAAAAATAGGATTAGTTTTACAAATACAATTTTGATAAGATTATTTCGCAAATTATAAAATTTTATAAGGTTATTTTGAAAAAAAGCTCCATTGTACTTTATCTATATAAAAAAAATATCAATATATTAATTAGTGAGTATAGTAAGTTATATATAGCCAATATTTATAATTTTTTGACTAAACATTTCAAAACAATATTATAAAAGCTTATTGGGAATAAAAAAAAACAAAAAAAAATGTGCCAGAGCGTGTCACTGGGAGGGTCATGCGTATCCATCGGCACGCAAGCGTGCAACGTGTCGGCACGCAAGCGTGCCGGTACCGTACCGTGCCAGGCGGCGAGCGGCACGCCCCCGTGCCACGGCACTTCGAACCTTCATATATATATATATATATATATATATATATATATATATATATATATATATATATATATATATAAGAGTAGAGCTTATATACTTTCAAAAGCACAAGCCCAACTATACTTGTGAATTTTTTTATTATTGGATTTGCATTGAGATTTGTGCTATTATAAAGTCAACTATAGAGAGAGGTTTTAAAAAATGAGATAATTGAAACGGGAAAGTTGAATCAACTCATTGTTTTAAAAAATGAGATAATTGATAACTCTCCTCTCTCTATTTAGTAAAACATCGGAAGTCAATAATAGCTTACTAACTTACTATAATTAGTAGCTTAATTAGTAGCTTAATATAGTAGTAGTCTTCTTTATAAATGAAGTTAAATACAACTACAACTCATAGAGAAAATTATTCTTTCTTTAAATTTTTATAAAAATTTGTAAGATCCATTCGTATTGATTCGATACTTAGAAGATATCGCAGCACTGGAGGGCCAAGAGAGACCCCCTCTGTACCGTGCCGCCTAATTGGTGGCACGATACGTATCGCTTCGTGTCGTAAGGCACAGATGGATACTTAACTCCTTGTGTGAAAGGTAAATATATAATATAACTTCATGTTCAATACACTTCAGAATTTTCCTATGAAGTTCAATAGCATTCATTATATGCAAAGAAACAATTACAGTAATTATAAACACCACATTAGAAAAAAAATGCCAGTTCATGTAGAAAGGAAAGAATATATGATGCAATAGCCAATTATACATATCAAGTTTCATCATAGCAAGATCACTTTTCAAAAGTCAAAACTATGGAAAATAATAATGAGTACTAGGGGCTGCCATCTTCAGTTTATCAAGAGCAATGAGCTAAAGGATATCAAAGGAGGGATACTAAGAGGGCAATCAACATTAGTGTCACAGAATGGATATGCTAAAATAAGTATCAAACTGCAACTTTTCATTTTACTAATATTCAATGCCTACGACCAGATTAGCATATGCCATTTAACCAAGTAAGTAACAATACAACAAAGAATAAACACAAACACTCCAAATTAAAGTTTTATGTCAGCCTTTGAATCTCCAGCACAACTGTGGAGATTTGGTTTGGTCCATTTGAACAGTTTCAGAGTTTCTAGTAATCAATGTACAATCAGCTTTAAGTAAAAGATAGAAAAGAAAAGTACACAAAATGAATAAATCCATAATGAGTTTTTCTGAGTCTTCCTCTTAAATCCTTGTTTACAGGAATTTGTTGAGGATCAAAAGTCCCCTAAATTGTCTAGTAACTAATATTCTAAGGCCTCCAAATTTCAATTATTAGTTCTTATTTCCTTATTTGGGGTTTCAATCTCATGCAGGTATTTTTAGAGCAGGCTAAATACACCTATGTTCTCCGAGACTGGGAACATGCACGAATTTGATTTCGTAGAGAACAAATAAAGTTGGTGTCTCTTTTTATTCCTAAAGGGAGGCTAGACAATTCATTAGCACAAAGCTTACATCATCACAGGTTAGAAGCCTAAGTCTATTTATTTTTAGCCTAGTTATTTTTTGGTAAAAAAAATATTAGCAAAGGTATCGAACAAGCATAGTAAAAATAATAATAAAAAAACTTAGATCCTTACTCAAATGTAGCCGGCAGATAGTCTATATTAATCATACCCCAAAAAAGGATTTAAGTATCGTGGCATAGGGCCGTACTGAAAACTTGCAGGGACAGCAAATGCCAGGCTATGCCAATGCATGCCGGTCATAAAAAATATATGCATGCTGACACATAATGGTATAAAATATTTATTTTCTTTAGCAACAAAATATTATAATTGCTTATTATGTATTTTTATTAAATCTTTTGAACTTTATTGAGAAAATTACTTATTAATTTTTTTTTAAAAAAAAACTTGAATTGTGTCATAGGTGTACGGGGGCTGTATCGTGCCGATATCTTGTTAGCACGATACAGTACGGTAGATACGGCCCATACCGATGGGCACTTAAATCCTTGACCCCAAAGCAAATAGTAAGATAGTTGTTGAATCAGAATATCGAGATGTTCTAATGCAAAATGTAGAGATGTCCAAATTACTCATTTTCTCTGAGACTGGGATCAAAACTTAACATCTAAACCCAAAACCGAGAAATTTCCAAAATTAATCACTTTCACTGTTAATGAGGTGGATCGAAATTGAACAGCTGCTACATAGAGGAGATTACTTTATTTAGCATACAAAGTAATGACTATATTTAAAAGACAGGGAATGAACAAAGACACAGAATAATAACCATAATGATTATGAAAGTTGGACACCTTATACATATTCTAAAAGGAAAGAATGAAAGGAACAGCAAACCTCTTTTAACTTCCACTATTCAGGGTACATGAATTTGATCACACGGGTTTAAATGGACAATACTCAAAAATAATCATGACATGCAAAGAAAGAATGTACGAAAACTTCAACTTTATGGTACCGGTCATCCCACACTGTTTCGTAAAAGCCATAAAAAAAATATTAACTACTGGCAAGAAAAGCAAAGGAATGAATTCAAAAGTCAACAGCAAGATGAATTCCTCATTTTCTAGACATCTCGAAACCCAAGAGACAAATTGAACAGAGAAGCTTAAAATTCCAACAGCACCACAAATCCTAAATAAAGATAAGAGGAAAAAAAAAAAAATCCCCAACCATATCAGTTCACCAGAAAATTATTAAAACTCGGTTCCTTCGGTAAATCCCTAGGCTGATTCAGATTAAACGGCCGCAGAGTTACCAAAAAAGGTATGTCTTTGAAATTGAATTCGATACAAAACGCAAGTTTAATACCAGAAACACACCATAATGCTACATAAAGGATAACCTAATCTAACCAAACACACGGAAATTAAACAGTACATCGCACAACCAATCGCATCAGAATCGCCAAAACTACTAATTCACCTGATTGAGGCTCTCTTCGGCCGCTTTGCACTCCTCGGGGATAGGGCTGAGCGCGGCGCGGAGGACAACGGCGAGGCTCGGAAGGTCCATGGCCGCGGGAACCTGAAGGAGCCGCTGATCCCCTACACGATCGAGAGGCACCGCGGAGACAATGGCGGAGGACCCCCGAGTTAGGGTTTCAATCGCCCCGCTAGGGTTTCCTAGGAGGCGCAGGAGAGGGTGGAAGAGAGAGAGAGAGAAGAGAGGAGAGGAGAGGAGAGGAGAGGAGAGTTCGAGAAACAGAGTGGAGAGTTCTCTCGCTTTGATTTTGGGTGTAGCGAGAGAAAGAGAAAGTCGGAGCGAGATCAAACGGTATTTAACGCTAGGGTTTGGGTCGGGTCAGGTGCGACGATCCGCCGAAATCTCACTAATAGGGGTCGGACTCATGTTGTTCGAATCTAGCCGCAGCGGATCTCCCGTTCGACTGTACCAGTGGAATATTTTACCGGCGTCTCCGCATACGTATAGAAGAATCGGTGCGTCCAAAAGCCGAATGAAAGGTCCAAATAAAGCGTTCGTATACGAGGTGCTTGGTAGGAAAAAAACTCTATGCGGCAACGGATGACCGCACGTGGACATCCCATCGCACAGGGCCTTCGCGAGAGATATTGCCTGCACCGAGTGTATATCTCTCTCTCTTTCATACTACCATCTCAAAATCTCACCTTTTTAAGGTTTCTTTAACACAAATTATAATAAAAGAAGTGCTAGGTGTACACTCCCAAATGGGGTGTATATCCTACACCCACCCATCCTAGGGTGGCTCATTCGATGTGACGAGTGGAATTCACTCACCCCTAGGATGGGGTGGGTGTAAGATGTACACCCCATTTAGGGTGTACATCTAGCATTTTTCTTATAATAATATTTTAAATTCTCACACTTTAGACACTTTTTTTTTTGTAATAAACAGTAATTTTTTCCTTTAATTTTATTTTAAAGTTATCATTAAATATAAATATTTAATATATAATAAGGCTATTTAAATGTTATATGAAATATATGTTAATATTATATTACATGTTATGTTATATTAAATTAATATCGGATATATCATATTACGTTTTATTTAGACATCAAAATAAAATTTGATTAAAATTACCGTCTACAAATAGTACATGTCTTCTGAGTAAATTAAATATATATATATAAGAACTCTTTACATCTACATGTTGTGCATAGTACTGATACGCCCGGTTCATGCAGTAATTTTTCTCAATGATTTGGCGTGGACGCCGCGCACGCGGAGGGTGAATGCGGCTGCGGGCTTGGTGGACTCTCGGAAATTGGGTCAACTATTGTTTCGGTGTAACCGTGATATGTCACGGAAGAGGCTTCCGGTTAAGAGGACTAAGTTAGAGGTGAACATGGTTAAACCATTATTCGATTGAATTTGAGCAAAGATTTCGTCGGATTCAAATGTCAAATTTAGCTATTTTTTAGATTCAGATTTAAATTTGCATACGATTTTGATTTTTCTTTAGATACAGATTTAAAATTAGATACGAATTTGAATATTTATTATATTCTGCCTTATTTTTTATTTATATTACTATAAAAGGAATTCGAGAAAGTAATCATATATAGAGCTTATAATATATAACTATTTCAAGATCCAAAAAATATTTTTTAAAATGATGCCTAGCAATTTCTTATTGAAGGTACTTTAAAAACTTGAAAATTCGACTCTTGTCAAATTTATTCCAAATAAGAATTATATTTAAATTCATTTTGATCAAATATAATTATAAAATTTAATATTAGTTTAATATCTATGTTGTTTGTATCCATACATTAAATATGGATATAAATACAATTTTCTCAAATATTCAATCACTATCAACGAGTAGAACATGAGCCTGCCAGGATCGATTCATGTCCAGCAAAAACGAGTTAGGATAATCCAATTCGGTTTTTGCTCAAAACTAATTCAGCTGGCTCTGATCGAGCCAACTTGAATTAAACTTCATAAAATACTAATACTAATTATAATTGAATTGAGCTTTAATAGTGGTCTACAAGTGGCCTATCCCTTTTGTTCAGAATGACTTATTATTGTCGGATCGATGGCGCTAATTATTAATCCCAAAAATTCGATCAGTTAAAAATACACAACCAATTCACTTAAAACGTACAGACACAGCGGCCACGGGTCTCGACCGGACTCAACCCATCTGGACGTTAGGTCTATTGTTGGACCTCTTGCCATTAGGTCTATTGTGGACCGCAGTCCCACTCAACTTATTGGGCTCATCCAACTCAACTTATTAGTCTTCTGGGCCTATTGTCACGGAACAAAAAATTAAACCTATTTTAACTCATAAATAAATAACCAACAATTATATATATGTATATTGACCGAATATGAAACATTTAAAAACAGCAGCCCAGTTTTGCAAAATTATAAATCCAGTAGTACTTTTATACGAAAAGACCATAAATATGAACTATATGATCCCTTTTCAGATGCGGACAAAAGTTTTCACTTCACTTCCCTTCACCTCTCAACTGTCAATCCTACAAGCCTTCTAATCCAATCTTATATTTTCAATTAAACCGCCATTAAATAATCAACCAAATCATTCATGACGAACAAGTCCAGGAAATTAAAAATATAAACATCAGTATTATCTGCAAATCCATATTTTCTCAGCTCCAATATATATTATAAAGAACTAATACAGTAATTTGACACTTTTTGAAAACACAGTTATCTTTCCCTTTACCTTTTTTCGGCTTTTTAGTTTGGTAAGTATAGCTACAATGGTGTGGCAGATCCTATTTGTTTCCGCTCTTCGAATAGGAGTCGCGTAGTGTAACAGTCCGGTTGAAGACGAGCTTTCCGGGCGTGGAGTCCGGATCAACTGCAAAGTAACCTGAGATAACAGAAAGGGGAGAATGAATGAAATGTTCGAATAAATAGAATTCTCAGATCGATATTGGAATTTTTTTTTGAAATGCCCGTTTACAATTTTATAATTTGCCAAATGACTATAAAAAACATATTTGGCCAAATAACCCTCTTTTTGCCGACTCAGCACCAGATGGAAATTTTCTTTGAAGAACGGTGAATGATTCACCGTCTTAATAAAATTCTATAAAGACAGTCAATCGTTCGCCGCCTTCTTAAAGATGATAAACGAATTCACCGTCTTCAAGAGGTTTAGGTTACAATGAGTCGGTGCCCATCTCCTAATGGCCCGATATCAAAAGCGGTGAACGATTTACCGACATCAAAAGAGGTTTAGGCTACGGTGTGACGGTCTCCATTTCTCCTTCAATATCGAAGGCGGTGTACGATTAACCATCTTCAAGAGGTTTAGGCTATGGTGTGACGGTCTCCATATCTCCTTCGATATCAGGCCTAAAGAAGATGGAGACCGTCGCACCATAGTCTAACCTCTTGAAAATGGCCGCCTTTGTAGGATTTTATGAAGACGGTGAATCATTCGCCGCCTTCTTGAAGACGGACAACGATTCACCGCGTTTCAAAGAAAATTCTCACTTGGTGCTGAATTGGCAAAAAGAGAGTTATTTGGCCAAATATGTTTTTGTAGGGTCATTTGAAAAATTATAAAATTTTTAAGGATCATTTTGAAAAAAAGTCCTCAATATTGCATGGGAAGTTTACTAAAAATTAAAAACTTGCAAAAGGTTAAAAATCTGTTCATGATTTAGAGTTAATACAACTGACATTCACAGTTGCTAAACAATATTTAATTCTTAGAGTCACCTGTTACAAATAAAGATGAGATTGGAAAATCAAATATTATTGAATCTATTGGGTGAAAAGCTGTAAGAATCAAGCCAATACTCCCTAGGAATCAGTCCTCAGAAAGGGAGAAAACCAACTACCTATTGCTCTATTTTCTTTTTGAGAAAAAAAAAGGCTTCAGAAAAAAAAATTAAAAATTATTTATCTCAATAGAAACTCCAAGATGAAGCTGCCACCAAGGCCAGCATTAGAAGTTATTGTTCAAATTGAAACTCTTACGAACAAATCTGAAAAAAGCAGTGAAACTCTGGGGACTCAATTTGCTTATCAATAACAGCAATCATACAGAAAGTGCAAGTTTCATTGGAGTGCAATAAAGAAAAAAAACAAACTGAAGGAAAGCAAGAGATTACCAAGCCTTTCGAATTGAAATTTGTCGCCCAACACCGCACTAGCAACCGCTGGCACAACTAATGCTCCAGGTATCACCTCTTTCGAATGAGGGTTCAGATCAGATAGCCAATCCTCTAGCTCAGCTAGATTCTGATGAGCAATTATGGCAATTTAGTCCCAAACTATGCATAATTATTAGCAAAACAAAACAGATAGTCAAGTAATGGTAACACTGACCTCTGAAAGAAATAATTTCTCAAATAATCTGACTTCTACCTTGAAAGGATCAACTCCAGGCGAAGGTTGAGCCACCCAATGAAGAACACCCTCCATAATTAAGAGTTGAAGTGGTTAGCAAAATACATAGTAGTATCTTCAATTTGGAGTATATCTTAACAATCAATCATTGGTACAACAGAGTAGAACTAGTACCTTTGGTTTTGTCTTCTTCAAAGGATCATACTCAGCCCGGATTTCAACAACAGTATCCGAGTTATCACCATAAACAACATCAGTGCATTTTATGGGAAAAGCATATCTGCAAATTTAGAAAAAAAGTAAACGCCACTTTATAACTTTGTAGATATGAAGTTTTAATAATTTGTTACTGCAAGCTATGAACATCATTCTTCAAAATCACTTACCTGAGGAGAACAGATTTACCAGGGGCAAGCCCATAATAATCTTTCGAATCCTTCAGGCGGAAGTCCGTGCGTTCAATGTAGACAACATTTGTGAAAGGAACCTTGAGACAAAAATACTTAAGACACTGATTGAGATAACCGTTAAAATTTGGAGTACATCCATTTCTTACTTCTGTTACCAATCATGCATTCAGATAATTGTGTCAAGTTTCTATGATTACTGTACGATGCGAAATAGAAAAATCTTAAGTTAAACAAACCAGAATAGCTTTCAACAAAAAGATTTAAGATTCCCAACTAACTGAGAATTTGGAGGGAAGCTTTCAACATCATCGTACTCTTAGCCATGTTAGAGTAGATCAAAACACAATCAAGGGATGCAGCTAAATAAGCAAGTTAAGGGATATGCCTTATAGTAGGAAGAAGCATCATCTGAAGGAGCATCAGGCCACATTTTTGCATCAAGATCTATTATTGATCCACTTTCAAGATTTGTGATAACAACCTGAAAAGACAGATGAAATCAAGTGATAACAGTAGATACAGACATCAAATGATAATACAAATGAAGTGTTATCCAAAACTCGATATACCTTTAAAGGATTCAGCACGACCATTGTTCGAGGTGCCGTTTTGTTAAGCTCTTCTCTAATGTGATACTCAAGGCGATCAATGCGTATCAAGCTATTATCACTGCATGATAAGAATAAAAAAGCAACTATAGTGAGCCAAAACAAGACCAAATAGCAAAATATCTAATTACTAACATAGAACATTGGAACAATGCTAACAAATAAAGATAATCATCTGAATTAGATACCCCAGTCATTACAAACATAAATAGCAAATTTCTACAACTCCAAACGAAACCACATGAGACATTTGTTTTACAAATAATAACTAGACAGTGAGCGCTGTGGAATCATAAGCAGTAAAGGTACCGTTGAGGTGGGATCTAAGCGTCATGGACACTGACACGGGACACGACACGGAGATTTCTAAAAAATTAGGACACGGACACGACATGAACACAGATAACAAATATAATATTATTAATAAAATAATATATATTTATTATATATAAAATATAAATTTTGGTAAAATATTATTATATTTCTCATACGAATGAAAGTTTATAAAAATTTTTACTGATAGTTCATATATTTTAAGAAAAAAATTATCCACCACACATAATTTATTTATATTGTCCAAAAAAACATTTGTATGTGCTTATCAAAAAGCTAAATATTTATCATCTTACATTATATATGCATAAAAAAATAAAATAAAAGTATATATATATATACTTTTTTAATTGTATGCGCTATGGATCGGTATTGAACGCGCGTCCAAGAAGTGTCCACATCGGACACGAGTCCGACACGTACACGCGAGTGTCTGACACGAATACGCGAGGCTTATAAAAGTGTTCGTGATATAGGGTGGGATTCATTCAAATTAAGTAAGAGGATTTGACTATAGATCAACAAATAAAATCAACCTGTCCTCATAAAAATTCACAAGTCAATTGCACTTTGGAAAAACAAAAGGAAGAAACGACTTGAGAAAATGCAATACCAACCTTCTTGTTATACCAATTCCTCGAATAAAAGAATTAATTGAAGTCGAGGAGACTCCTCGGCGTCTCAATCCAGCAAGTGTCAATAACGGGGATCATCCCACCCATCAACCCACTTCTCAGTCACTAAATGGTTCAACTGCAGTCCAATAAGGGCATACAAATGATTAAAGATACATCATGCAACTCATTATATCTCAATACTCGACATGTACGAAATATACCTTACGCTTAGACATTACAGTGTTTGATATATTAAGCTGTGAGTACTCCCAAACATAAGGTTGGTAAAGGCCCAGTGCTGCTAATAACCAGTAGTATGATGGTCGGCGTATCTCAAATTCGAGCGTGCATAGCTTCACAATGTAGAAACAAAAATATAAGAAGCCAAGCATACTAAACTCCAAGATGATTTTATTTGTATATCTATAAGATAGAAACAATACAAGCGATTACAGAAATATGAGTGATATCTAAAAAATAAACAAACAGAAGAAACCAATACAAGTACAGCAAAATAATAATAAGGGATGCTATTGGACTCGAACAAATGTGAAGGAAACCAAAGAAACAGATTCATTTCGACCCATGAGTCAAGCCATATGATCACATATTGTTTTTGTAGTAGGAATCAAACAAACTTTTAAGATTGAAAAGAAAAGATGATGGAGAACTCACAGAATGGGTAATATTTTCAAGGGAATCCACTATGCAATGAGAATAATCATAACTTGGATATATGCACCACTTGTCACCAGCATGCGATGTGGAGTAAACTGTCGAATACATTAAAGAACATGTTATGTTCAACTTACATAACCTGTACATAACCTATATATCAGAAAGTTAACAACGTGACTATTTACCTTTATACGATATGCTATCAAATCATACATATTTTTATTCTCGCTCTGCATATCTTGTTTCATCCTAAGCGTTGCCTTCCCTTCGTCGATCAACCCCCTTTTCATATTATCAAACAACTTCAATGATTCTGCAATCGGCCTATCCCTCCATGGACTATTCATCTGCTTTCTCTCTGTATTCCTTTATTTCGTCTGGGGTCTAACAAAGATAGATAGAAAGGAAAAAAGTTTAAACCTACTCCTAACAAACTGACGACACAGCAGGAACACTGAGTACCAACAAGAATACCGGTCACAGAATGCTGAATAACTTGCATATCAAGAATACACACCTGGTGATCAACATATGCTAGACCCATTCTTATCAGCTCAACAGCCAAATTATATAGATCTTGAAAATAGTCGCTGGTATAGGTAACCTGTAGGCTAATCACTGTAATATAATTCTTTATAAGTCTGAATTACAAGCTGAATAAATGTATACCTTAAATGGCTTCCAACCCATCCATTCAACAATTTCCATGATGTGATCTATGTATTCTTGTTTCTCAGCTTCAGGGTTGGTATCATCAAACCTAACAGTGGAAAGAAGAACTTGAAGAATTTCAATTGGGAATAACTGGTATCAAAACAAGCAACAAAACCAAATGCGCCTTATAGTATCAGATAAAAAACTAAGGGAATCCCTATTACTCAAGAAAACAAACTATAATTAGCTTAGCACAGTATCTACGTGCGATATATGGAGCCTGCTTGGGTAGAAAAATAGAACAAACCAAAAACTAGTGAATATGCACCCCAGGAGAACACGAACTCGATTATTTCAGAAGAGGATCATTTGATAAATAGAGGAGAAAATTATGCCAACCTTAGATAACAATTACCATCTCGCTCCTTTGCAAGACCAAAACTAACAAACATAGCCTGCATTAAACCCAGATGTAAGAAATTACTTTTCCCAAGTAAATCTGGTGCTGAACAAAGCTATGTTAGTATAAGATCATCACTACCTTAGCATGGCCAATATGCAAATATCCATTAGGCTCAGGAGGAAAGCGAGTAAAAACTTTCCCTCCGGTTGCCTTAAGATGCCTCTCTAGTATCTCCTTAGTGTTGTGAGCTCTCCAAATTGTTCCATCACTGAAAAATATCTCTGTGTGGACCTAAGACGTTGCAAAAGAAGAATCTTACTATAGAAGGAAAAAAAAAATGATAATACATAATTATACCAGCCGACAAGGAACTGGCAAATAAAGAAATGAAATGCCTGAATGATTAATGAAGAATAGCAGTATAGTACTGATTGCATCGAATAACATTATACTCCTAAATGATATATATATTCACATTTTGCAGGTAAAAAATTTTTAATATGGTTGTCCGATGTGACAAAAGATTATGTTCAGATTTCCGATGTGACAAAAGATTATGTTCAGATTGCAGAGAATTATTTGTTGTCAACAATTATTTAACATGTTTCAACATGATACTTTACATTTAAAATAGGTAAAAGCATAACAGATGGAGAATGGTGGGAAGATCAATCATATTACTATTCTTCAAGTATATAAAGAGAATATGATGTCTCATTCACCAGGACAAAGTGATTCTATTAAAAGGCTAATCAAAAGTCGTAGTTACAGGCTTACAGCCAAGTCAATAACACCTTCAAAGCATATTTAAAGAAGAGAACATAGAATTCTGGAGAAGAAAAAAACATAAATCAATAGTGTACTAAGTCAAAATAGAAAACAAAAGAGAAATTAACTAAGTGTAACCCCTTGTTAGAAGTACCTTGAAGTTTTCCTCTGGTTGTGGAAATATAGAATATGGATTCACTTCCTCTTCAGAAGGTGGAGCGGAAGCAACAACAGCATTCTTTTGATCCTAGAAATAGTAGGTTATGCAATAAAATTGTGAAAAGAACCAACAAACTAATCCATGACAAAAAAATCTGCAGATAAGCAATCTCAACTTTTGCGGGCTTTTCCTTCTTTTTTAATGGCTTTTTATCATCAGCTTCTGTCTGTTCACCCAGTATCCCGAAAAGGTTTCTCATCAATTACTTCCTGCCAGAGAAGGAAAAAGTAAATATAAAACCCAAAAAACATATTAGAAAAAAAATTTGCAGACTATTCCTTTAGAGTGTTTTTTTTTCCTTCTTGGCACCTTCACAATTTTTGCATCAGCCATGGGTGTCGCTTTCTAACCTGTCCACACAAGTTGCCAACTGGAGTAAAAAAAAAAGAGGTGAGAAATGAGTATCAACATTAGAGAACTAGACATAATATTAAACAAGAAAGTTGACCATTTATATGGTAACGCTGCTCCAATATTGCATTCATATTCTCCTCTAGGACTGCAGAAACTGTTGATTGAATTTCTTCCATAGAAATATCGACACCTGCAAGCATAAAAAATTATCTGCCTACTGAACTTTGAACAACACAATAAAATCCGAAATTTCCAGCTGTACAAGGATTACAACAGATAAAGCATGGCAATTCCAGTTCCAATATATAAGTTTATGGATGTTTGGGTGCCACACATGAAAAATGAAAAAAGGCGTGAGAATTTGTAACAAACAAGCATACCTACGCCACAAGCTTCATCAACCATTTCTCACAGAAAAGATTCTGGACCTACATTAGAAAGAATGAGAGAGCACATCTACTGCGCTGAGTTCTTTATCTGCAACATACGTGTAAAAATTATATTAAAAGATAATATAAAAGTCGGCACTAAAGAGAAATTGAGCATCTCATGAATTCCTAGTAGTTAAATATCTCAATACGGCTGCAATTTCTATTATATATTAGATTATATATATATATATATATATATATATATTATATATATATATATATAGATATATATATATAATATAGTTCCACCAGAATCCTCAGAAAACTTGATGATCTGTTTCAGAATTGCATATATTGAGTTTCGCAAACAAGGATTGTTGGTTGTAAAGAGTAGCTGTGGAGATGTTACCTTTTGAGAAGAGACTACATATCCAACTAAAAACGGCGATAGACGAGTGCATTAGCCGGGTGCTTTGTTGCTACCTATAGCAGTCCAAAATGGTAAAATATCAGAACTACTTAACGAATACACTCCTCTAATAGTTTTCGCTCATGATCGCAATAGAAAGAGTACCCGTGTAAAGAAGGTACCATTGCCTTGCTACACCCGTTAATACCAGCCTGCATAAATTAAAAGAAGAGGAAAAAAAAAAAACTGCTCAAAGGGGGTAAATGAAGGATAGTAAGTTCCCAAAAAATGAAATTTTTGGAATTTTATAATTTTAAGTATATCAATTAGAAGAAGAGAAAGATAATGAAAACGAAATTCCTCTCGTAAAAGCCGCATCAATACAAGTATAGAAACAGAGCTAAGCAAAGTAGAAACCCTAAATCCACTCCAATCATCGAGAATCTCACAAATATAAATCCCGAATTGGGAGGATTAAGGAAACCACTCGAGAAAGAAATGGAATGATAAGAACACAGTAGTGGGGATCGATCGGTAGAATACCTCTTTGATAACGGCGGTGAGGTTGGCGGTGACCTTGCTATTGACGAGGGCGTTCTCCGCCGTGCGCTTATCCAACCCTATGGAGAGGAACAGCTCCAGCTGCGGCGGCGGCGGCGCGTCGCCTCCCTCCACCACCATCTCCGCTGCTTTGCCCCGATCCGAAACCCTAGACAGAGCGAGGAGTGAGAGAGAGAGGGAGAGAAGAGAGAGGAGGGAGAGAACAAGGCTTTGGTTTTGTTCTGTGTTGCTTCTGATCTTCTTTTTGCGCTGGTTTTCGACGCGTATGGAAATCTCGTCACCGATATTGGGCCGAACACTGGACACGCTTAACCCTAGCATGGGAATGTGGGGAGCAAAATGGTCGGACCCAGATGACGAACATATGGAGAGAAGGGATCTATTGGGCTTTGACCGTAGAATCGTAACGGGCCAAATGAAGGGAAACTTTTATCGACTGTCCGAACACGAACAAGTTGGGCCTGCTCATGTCTTAACAAGCCAGCTTGTATCCTGTTTATTTACTCGATTGAACACAATAAGTTTGAATTTCAGTTCTGCTATAAGACACCAGAACTATGCAGATCACTCAAATCAATGATTGATTAAAGACACCAAAAACACACTGTAGCTCCGGTGGTACGGTACCTCGTTTGGCGTCTTTTACAATTTCAGGATGATCCCAAGTTGCACTAAAAATTGAGCTTGGGGTCTCTAAGGTTTGCTGAAGCCTATAAACTGTTACAAAAATAAAAGGAGAGAGAGGTACTGTGAGGCTCCATACCCAAGTGCTTTTCAAATTCGTAATATTTGTTTTTTATTTTTTTGCTGCATTTTTGCTCTTAGCTTGGAGAGTTTGTGTAAATTAGATAGAATATGGTTCTCTTTTTAGTTACTGAAAATAACTTTCTTCAATATAGGATGGGCAATAGTTGTAGTTATGAAATCTCTAACAATTTTTGTCTACTACTTTTCAGTTACTTTTACTAATACACGATAATGGGGATAGACAAAAGCTGGATATTTCTTCAAGATAGAACTCTTCCTGAATTTGAGAAAGGTGTCGATGAGTTCTTAGACTATGCTTTTCAACGATTGGGGGATGTAAGGAGAATTCGTTGTCCTTACACTAGATGTAACAATGTGATACTTAAGACAAGGGATGATGTTAAAACTGACTTATTCTTTAATGGAGTGATTCAACATTATACCACGTGGAATCATCATGGTGAATCGTTGGATGAATCTGATTGTAGTAGTGAATCGGCAGACGAGGACACAACAAGTGATTATGGGCGTGAAAACATGAATAGAATGGTAGATGACTTATTTGGACATAATGAAGCAGCAAAGTCTCATCAACCTGAGGAGCCTAATAGTGATGCACAAAAATATTTCGTCTTGCATAAGAATGCAAACAAGATGCCTATCCAGGTTGTAAGCGTATTCTAAATTAAAATTTTTGGTGACTTTATTGAATTTGAAATATCTTAATGGATGGACAATAAATCAGTCACAATGTTATTAGAGTTTTTATGCGACTTTTTACCAGATGGTGCAGATATTCCTAAATCTTACTATGAATGAGAAAAATTATCATGGACTTAGGGTTTGACTATATTAGATCGATGCATGCAAAATGATTGTGTTCTATATTGGAAGGACCATACGGTATGCTAGTGATGCCC